>JAUYWG010000033.1:13839727-13868725 GCA_034779775.1 Enteromius afrohamiltoni | reverse complement strand
AAAGAGGCCACTAATAAAACAAGCTTGTGCGGACTGACCACACGGAGGGTATAAGTTAACCTCGTGAAATATATTGAACAAATGTATGGTTAATGTTTGTATCTCTAAAATCGGTCCATCAGAAAAGCAGTTCTAGGCTATAAATAAATATAGTTAGTGCTGTTTAATTAAATAAAAGTCCTCTTATATAAAAGTGTTTTTGTGTTTTGCTTTGGTACCGAAATTGGTACAGAGAACTGTGGATTTTCACTGGTATTGGTACCAAATACTGAAATTTTGGTACCGTGACAACACTAGTCATGACACAATTAAAAACTAGAACAGCAGCAAATCTTACTAAGACCATATTGGTGTTGTCACGGTACCAAAATTTTCGTATTCGGTACCGATACCAGTGAAAATCCACGGTTCTCGGTACCAAAGCAAAACACAAGAGCTTGCTAATCAAAAAAAATTATAAAATGTACAAAAATCAATGAAATTCCATACTTTTTTAAAAATGTGTTTCAGGTTTTTCCACAAGTAATAAAAGTATGAAAAACAATAAACAAGTCTCACCCAAATTTAATTTGTATTTTTATTAATGAAATGTAAACAAATGTTATTTTTTTAGTAAATAAAGGGGATTTACTATTAAAATTTAAAATAAATATTGTGTGATTATTTATTTTTTTTAAATATACTGGTTTTAATTTTTTTAACAGTCACATTAGTGGTGGTGGTAGTAGCCTATCACTTACATTATTCGAAGTAATAGTAGTACTTCTGGCACAATGTGTAAACCAAACGACGGGTTGCTGCGAATACCTTTACATTTCTGTGTGATAAGACGCTGGTTTTACTCAAATATTCATGTGAAGTGACTTTTAGAGCAGTTCTGTAAATGGAAAGGAAAGCCCGGGGAGCAGTTGGGGGAACGGTGCCCCTCAATCCCTGCCAGACCTGGAACTCAAACCCGTGACCTTTGGGTTACAAGCCCAACTCCCTATCCATTAGGCCACAACGTTTATGTATGTCCTCATTAAGAATCATGGCCAGCATCACACGCTTCAGTGTACTGTATGTAATAAACAGAACTGTCATTCATTTATTAATACAGAGACACACAGAACATACATTCATATTTAAATCGACTTTTGCAGTTTAAGATTACAGATATTAGTTCATATAGCACGTTCCGTTGAACTGGATTCTGAGATTCTATCCCCGTTTTCTGCATCACGGAAATCATGAGGGTACCAACGGTACTTAAAAAAACACTGGTACGTAATGTTTTCATTTTTTTTAGTTCCGACTTGGTACTGAAGTACCAGTCTTTTGACAACAGATATTAAATGGTGCTTTTTTTATCAAGTTAAAATATTTTCAGCAGAGGTATTTTAAAGGTGAAATATGGAAATCTTACTTTTTCCTTATTTTTTTCCTAAGTGCTATAATCTGCATTTACCAACCAAAAAAAAGTGAACCCATTCACTGTTTTGGTAAGCCTCTCTGCGAGCTTGTGGAAGAAATTAGATGCTCAGATTCCACTCCCCCTGTGACATAGAAAGGGGATCTTTTTATAATATTACTCTCTTTAATCTACAAATTAAACCACCTACAGCACCGTTATTGTGTTTTCGCAAGCAACTACGTTGTACCAGTTGTGACGCCATGGAAAATGTTGGAGCAATGCTTGCTAATTGCTCTGTCCTTGGCTGCACAGACAAACACAGAACACTATTTAGAGTCCCAGTCTCGAGGAGACGAGAGAAGTGCATTTATTGATTTATTTACTGTATATTACGTTACTGCCACACAATTCAAATGTAAACATGTGATTTCTTTCCAAGCTGTTTACCTTCACAGAGAATAACTGACTGTTTCTGGAACTCATATATGTTTTCATGAGTATGTTTTAAACTTTTGTGTATGTGACAGTTTAAGCTCAATTAGACATGTAAGAGAACTTACTACTCAGTTTAGTACCCTCATGCCACATGACAGACGCTTCTGAGAAATTCTATTCCAAGTGCACCACACATAAAGTTGTCAACATGATGTCAATGTTAAACAAATCACTTGTTAAATATCTTCATAAAACAAATGCATGAACTAATACATTTGGTGCAAATTTGTCTTATATGTTTCCATTATATTATATGTGAAAATGCGTTACAGGTTTCTCAAAAGTCAATGTAATTCAGATTTATAATGACTGAGGTATAACACCAGTTGGCTATTACTAGCTATAAATATTCTGTAAAAACAATGAACACAGATTTTATCACCATGAAATATCCGACATAAAGCAGTAGTTCTTCACAGGGTTTTTTATTTGATTATGCTGCTTTGTATTGTTTTCTTTTTTTTTTAAATGTAAACATGGACACGCTCACGTCTCAGGCATAAAACAAACTTCTAAAAACACGCCACTCAACTTAAAAAAAAGTTCAACTCCTATCTTTTTGCTTTTTTCTCTGTTCAACACTGCCTGTGTCTCACTTGTGCTTTGAAATTTGTGGTTCATTATTTTCTCTTTACTGTTATCGTTAGCATATTGTCACAGTGTCTAATTATAACATTTGGCAATATTCTATTCAAAATCTTGATTTCTCTATTTCTAGAAAATAAAAACAGGTCAAAATATAAAATTCTAATTAAGCAATAAAATCTGAAAAATAATAGTGGAAAAAGTTTCCTAATAAAGACAATAATTCACACACCGCACATACTGCATCATACAGAAAGTCATTTAACATGAATTAGACTGAAGTTATAAAATACACAGCAGATGTTGCAAAGCTGTCAAACAAAGCAAATTTCTTCAGCCTGAGCATACACACCCATCTCCACTGGTGATGCCAGCGGCCCTCAGAAAACCTATTAGGCAGAGAGCATCCAGTCAGCAATTCACACAACTCATCGTGTTCCACGGGCTGTGGCTCCAAACCAGACAGAGCATCACTTTTGTGGAAAAACAACAGAAGACTCATCACTCCAGAGCCCAGCCAGCCAATTATAGATTCATATGAACATACAACGCCAGTGGCTAATAATGTCAAACACACAACTGCTGCAGCTTCCATTTGCTAGATTGAGTCTAAAATCATTGGCAGATGTTGTATTTTCACTGACATGTCTTTATTGTGTCTGAGAGTAAATATTACTGTGGCACTCTGGAGCTGATTTTATCTTCACTTTCACCACTTATGTCCACTTATCTTCAATTTGGCAAGAATGAAAGTGCTGAAGTCGGACGAACCTTTCAGAGTTTGGAATGACAAGTGGGATCAGAGAACTGAAAATAATAAGACAGAAAAAGATAAAGACAGAACAACTTGGCAAAGTCCTTGTTTTTCTGTAGAATTTATAGGTCTTTGGTAATTGTATTTGTGAGTTTGTCTCTGGCTGATTTAGATTTTTTGCCCCATGTTTTTTAAGAGGAGTTAAGAGGAAAAAAACATGAAAAAAGTTGCAATTAAAATTGGTGCCACCCATTTTCAATTTCTATTATATTGTTAAAGTATATTATATTATATAATGCTATTATTAATTTGTGTTGTTTATTTATAAACATATTGATTAGGTCTATTATTTTCCATTTTCACTTTTGTCACGATGCGGCTGTGGTTAGCTCACGCTCTCGCTTCCTTGAAAACAGGCAGGACTCGGAGGTTGTCATTTGGACCACTTTAAAGGGGATTTTTTTGCACCCTCCGATTCCAGATTTTCAAATAGATGTATCTCGGCCAAATATTGTCCTATCCTAACAAACCATGTATCAATAGAAAGCTTATTTATTGAGCTTTCATATGATGTATACATCTCAGTTTTGTAAAATTTTACCTTATGACTGGTTTTGTTGTCCAGGGTCACATATATATTTTTATAATAGCGTTTATTCATTTTTTACTCATATTTGCTATATTTATTCAGACTGGTCTTATCAGTAACTGAAGGAGTGCTATATTCTCTTGACCTGTGCACTGCTCAGAAGTTGGCCACGTCATGTCTTTTAAAGTATTTTTGGAGCGCTTGACAATCTGCCCTGCTGTTTTTGCATTTGTTTGTTTGCGTGTGTGAGCAAGAGTGACAGAAATACACACATGTACTTATATGAGTGACTTTCAGCAGGATATCCGTGTACTGATTGATGCGGTCTCATGGGGGGACGTGGATAGACGGCATGAAACAAGACACGCGCAGCACAGCACAGAAGATCGCTAACGTTGCTAACAGCCCTCTCCTTGATCCACTGCCACTCCTTCAGCTGTGTGTCCAGACGACAGGGTGACCTCAGGGCTCTTTTCAGATCTTTAACTAAGACAAATGGGAGCTCAGTGAATCTCAACTGTTCCATGATGTCAACTTGACCAGCAGTGACAGCAGCTCAACAATAAGGATTTTATCCCTCTGCTCTGGAAGGCCAGAGGAAGGAAACATTTTCTTTCCCCAAAAATTTGTGTAGTTTATTTTTATTAACAAATTGTTGTGCTGTAACATTATATACATATAGTGTGTGTGTGTGTATAACAAATAACACACACATGCAAGTTTACATAGCTAAGTGGTGACATTACATAATGTAGACTCAATGGTTCTTTAGCATTTTTGCAAATTTTATCAACAATGTAGTTTACTATATTTTTATACCAGTTTTACAAACGAGAATGTGCCCAATGAGAAGTGTTTGGAGGTTTGTCAGGTTTTGCTCACTTTGGGTGCAAATATGTCACCAAATATGGTTAAGTAGGTACACACACCACACACACACATACATACATATCAAATTAATGTGCTGTACATTGTGTGTATGTGCGTGCATATTTATGTGGTTTACGAGGACACAAATTTGTATAATGACATGGATATGACATTGGTATTACAATATGAAGGTGATTAATGAGGACATGTAATTCAAAAGGCTTAAAAAACATACTAAATCTTTTTTATCTAAAAATGCCAGTAGTTTCTTGAAAGGAGTGGGATTAGGTGTAGGGTCAGTGTAGGGCAATACCACATACAGTCTGTACAGTATAAGCACCCTTACACCTATGGAGAGTCCCCATAAATCACAAAAACCAACGCGCTTGTGTGTGTAAAACCAAAAAACAAATTGTTTGGAAAATTATGGCAAACGGTTTTAACAGTTTATTGGTTTTTATTTACATTCTTGCAATTTCAACAAAACCTTCATTATTGTTGTCTCTATTAATGTTAACCATGATAGGCATTTAGATAACATTACCCTGGTGTTTTTAGCCCAATCTACACCACAGTGTTCAGTTGTCAAAGTTTGAAAGACAATAGAAACACATATAAGTAATCAATAAATGTATTATTTTATTACGGAGTAAATGATGGTTCAGTCAACTGGCCCTGAAATCTCTCACACTGGCCCCGGACATCCATATGAACCCTGTGGCTGATAATGTCATTAATGGAAAAGCAGTTTTAAATCAAAATCCTTTTTTTTGCTTCTTCTAATTATTGTAAGTTATTTATGTTTAACCAGTCATAGTTGCAGTGTTGTGATTTGGGTGGGGAGGGATTCAAGTGTGTTTGTGCAGCAGAGACAGATGTGTGTTTGTGCTCTGTGGTCAGGGAGTGGTGTTTAGAGAAGGAGGCACAGGATCAATGGGGCCTGTGTGAGTGTGTAAAATGCTCTAGTGTAAGTGTCCTTGTGAGGTGTGTGTTTGATAGACAAGTCCAGAGATTATGTAGTTTACTTGGCTAGTTGTGCACAAGATATTCAGGAGCTACTTTAAGTACAATTTTCTTAATTATTTATCTATTTATTATTAAGAAGTGGATAAAGTTTATAAAGTTTCATATATAACATGTGACTGTATTTAACTGTAAAAAAAAAAAAAAAAAAAGCATGCAAGATTTCCATAAATTCTGGTCATTGTTGATTAATATCTCCCCCTAGTGGAGGTCAGTAGCACTGCTGTAATCCCCAGAGATGTCAGAAAATGATGAACTGAAAATGTTGTCGTAAATTATACATATACATTACAGTTCAAAAGTTAAGGGGCTGTAAAAATATTTATTTTTATATTTTCATTCAGCAAGGGTGCATTAAGTGGATGCAAAGATAAAAAAAGAGTAAATGCAGTTTTTTTTTTTTTTTCCCAAAAAAAATGTTTCAGCATATTAGAATAATTTCTGAAGGATCATGTGACACTAAAGACTAAGTAATTTAAACTGACAATTAGCCTTGCATTGCATTTCATTTTAAAATTGAATAAAATAGAAAATTGTTTATTGTCATGTCATTGTTTTACTTTTAATTAAATGCAACATTGGTGAACATAAGAGATTTTAAATACATGTCTATATTTCTTTTTTCACCATTTATAACACTGTTTCAAAGTGACAAATCTGAAAATGTACCTTTTTCTGAATTGAGAAAAAGTGGTTTAAAAAGATGGAGATCATACAATATGTTGGATCTTCTCTTCTCTCTTTAGGAATGAAGCGTCCGTTGAGTCCTGTTGAAGACGGGTCACTGACAGAACAGACCGGACACGAGGCCGTCTCCTCTGAAGGGGTGGAGTTTACCAGACAGGACGCCCCAACAATAAACTCTCGTCCGAAGCGGGAACGCAAACACAGGTCGTACACACTCTGTGAAGTGTGCAACATTCAGCTGAACTCCGCAGCACAAGCACAGATACACTACAATGGCAAAACACACCAGAAAAGACTCAAACACATAAACAACAGCAGCACAGGTATGATATGTGTGTCTTTCTCTGGTGTTCCTGTCATAACCGGAGCTCAAAAACTAGAGCTTCATGCTTAATATTATACACCCAAATAGGGCATGTTCCTGGATCAACATCCTGGAAGTGCTTATCTGGCATCCTCAGATTTTAGGGATAGTTTCAAGCTACTGATTTGTTTTTAGGAAGTGGTACCAGGACCAGTAAATGATGTGTATCTGGGAACATGATTTATTAGGGTGAATCACATTGTGTACTATATGTTCTTGTGCATGTTGCTTAACATGATTTACCCAAGCAGAACAGCATTCCTATCAACCAATCAGATATTAGGAGTACGTTTACATGTAGAGATGGGGTTGGGTCAACAAGATTTTTATCAGCCATTTATTTGCCTCTGACTTCAAGCTTTGAGCAGGGGATTCCTAACTGTCCCACAAACCCCAAAAAATACAGTTATATTTCAATGTATAAAGACCAAAATGTTACCTCTAAAATATTTAATTTCTGTTAAGCTGACACTGACATTATCTACTATTAGGGCACTGCTACAGGTACAAACCTGAATAAAAGGTTTAAGCCTAAGGCTGTTTATTTTATTTAAAGTGCACCTATTATGGGTTATAAAAGGTTTATATTTTGGATTTGAGAGTCACAAACAACAGTTTGACATTCATGCAAGGTCAAAAAACACTTTCATTTTCTTATAATATGCATTTATTTTTACCTTGTTTGTTCAATGACTCCCAAACGATTTATTCAACGATTGTGATTGGTCGATTGTATTTAAAGTTTGAGAGCTTTTAAAGCAACAGAAGTGGCATCTAGTGGCCAAGAATGAATTTGCATTTTCATATAGACTAAAGGTAAAAGATCAACAAGTGAGATGGCAATATGCTAATGTTTTATTCTGATGTCAAATGTTTCTGTTGAAAGACAATAACTTGCTTCAGGACCAGCAAAGAACTTTGATCCAGGAACATGTTAAACTTGGTTAAATCATGTCATGCTATTTATGTCCAAACATTTAACGCACAATATTTAATAAATGCTGTGTGTTGCTTTTTTGGTCACCTATTTTTTTTTTTTTATTCTTAATATTAGCATTAAATGTGTAGAAACAACTTCACTACACAAATCTGTATCTTTGCCAGTGCCACAGGATGTATCAACTTGTGTTATTAACATCTAAATGACATGCAAACACCTTAAAAACACTATCAGCCATCTTCATGTTGTCAGCTGGGGGTCTGACAGACATCTTCAAGTAATTCATACCCTTAGACCTCATTGTGTCCATCTGCAGTTAATATGTGATTTTGACTCGACTCGTTTTTATGTTTCCATGGTGATGCGGCTTTAAAGCCCGGCTGATAGGTCAGGAAGGAGCATGTGAGAGACCCGTGAGATGCTGATTGTTGTAGTTACGGCGATAAAGACAGGGCTGTAAGTCTAGATGTGGGTCTGGAGATAATCGCAGCAGAGAAAGTGAAGCAGCCAGTGGCAGCTTTGTGTCGTGCAGCATTATTTCCCCAGAAATGGGCGGAGTCAGACACAATCATGTGATTAGAGGTGGAATTTGTTGAATTATTTGAACAACAGTACAATAATCCAGCAACACGTTTGTCTCGCCCACAGAAACAGAGCTCTGCGTAAAACCTGCACAGACAGCAAGTGCATGCAAATGCCACACACTCGAACCCCAGGCCTGCAAACATAATTTCCCTTCTCTTGTAATGCAAATGTGAAATTAAAGCTAACTTCCATGCTGTTGATTCTTACACATAAAGACACACGCATGGACGGCCAATCATATGAGCAGCAGTCAGACCCACTTCAGGTGCAGGCTCTCATACAAATAGACCATAATTACATAGCAACCGAACATGTTCACCATGGAAATGCTCGATGTGGCGACGCCCCCTTCAGCAACGGGGTACAGGCACTCACGCTCTCCAGCCAGCTAGATTTTATGCAGTTTTTGTGTGCGAGCGTGTCAGGGTCTTGGCATGATTTTAAACAATGAAGCTGTATGTCGTTTACCGGGAACTTCAGAAATGCTTGCCTATGTGTGAGTTTGCATGTTTGCATTCAAGCACTAAGACATAAAGGCCCATTGATTAGCCATTCTGCTAGTGTTCGACAGCATAATAGAAGTCAAATTAGACTGGACAACCTTTCCCATGAGCATACAGCAACGCCTCAAGCCTAACTGAAGCTACACACACACACACACATATAACACATCTGCTTGCATACACAGCCTCATATACGCAAAACTGTGACTGACTTCCTCAGTACGATAGACATCCTTCTCATTTTAAGTGGACGGCACTGTACAACATGGTTCTTTCTTATCAAATTAGCCATTTTGGGTAATAGCCATATTATTGTTTGTCCATGATGAATTAATACTTTTGTTTCTGAATAGATTTAAATGCTTTGCAAAATGTTAACAATTACGTTTTGCCTTTTTTTAGCTTCTAACAAAGGCAACACAGTATTAAACAAATAATCTGAGTAAAGTATCCAGTGATTCACTGTTAAAAGCTGTAGAGCTGTAACCAAATATGCATACTACAGCAGCACAGGTATGATATGTGTGTCTTTCTCTGGTGTTCCTTTCATAACCGGAGCTCAAAAACTAGAGCTTCATGCTTAATATTATCCACCCAAATAGGGCATGTTCCTGGATCAACATCCTGGAAGTGCTTATCTGGCAACAAATCAGTGACCTCAGATTTTGATCTGACAAGATTCTCTACTATTAGAGGTGATATTCTATAAATCCAGTGGATGCTCAAATATCCCATGAGGCCACTGGAGATGAGTTGTGAATGTCATGTGATTTACCAGAATTAGTTGCATTGCTTTACTACCAATGTAGTAAATCTGATTTTCATTTACAGTGAGGTCAATAAGTATTTGATCACCTTGTGATTTTGCAAGTTTACAATTTTCAGCATAGGTGCATTTCCACTGTGAGAGACAGAATCTAAAAAGAAAAATCCAGAAACCACATTGTATGATTTTTTTAAACAATTTATTCGGGAATTACTGCGTCAAATAAGTATTTGATCACTTACTACGGGCGATTGCCAAGCAGCTTGGTGAAAAAAGAACATCTGTTGGAGCAATTTTCATAAAATGGAAGAGTCCCACGGACTGGGGTCCCACGGAAGAACTCTCCTTGTGGGGTATCAATGATGCTAAGAATGGTGAAGAATCAGCCCAGAACTACACGGGAGGAGCTTTTCAATGCCGTGAAGAGAGCTGGGACCATAATTTCCAAGGCTACTATCAGTAATACTCTAAGACTTCGTTTAAAATCTTGCCTCGCATGGAAGGTTCCCCTGCTTAAGTCAGCCCATGTCCAGGCCCGTCTGAAGTTTGCCAGAGACCACCTGGATGATCCAGAGGAGTTATGGGAGAAAGTCCAGTGGTCAGATAAGAACTAAAATGGAACTTTTCCATTTGCCGAGTTTGGAGGAAGAAGAATGATGAGTATCATCCCAATAATACCATACCTACAGTGAAGCATTGGGCTGGAAGCATCATGCTCTGGGGGTGTTTTTCTGCACAGGGGACAGGACGACTGCACTGTATTAAGGAGAGGATGAACAGGGCCATGTATTGTGACATATTGGGCAAAAACTTCATTCAGAGCATTAAAGATGGGTCATGTCTTCCAACATGGAAATGACCCATAGCACACAGCCAGTAAAACCAAGGAGATGCTCCGTAAGAAGCATATCAAGGTTCTGGAGTGGCCTAGCCAGTCTGCAGACCTAAATCCAATTGAAAATCTTTGGAGGGAGCTGAAACTTTGTGTTACTCAGCAACAGCCCCCGAAATCTGACAGATCTAGAGAAGATCTGTATAGAGGAGTGAGCCAAAATCCCTCCTGCAGTGTGTGCAAACCTGGTGAAGAATTACAGGAACCGTTTTACTTCTGTAATTGTAAACAAAGGCTTCTGTACCAAATATTAAAATTTTTTGACTCAAGTGATCAAATGCTTATTTGTCACAGTAATTCCCAAATAAATGGTTAAAAAAATCCTACAATGTAATTTCTGGATTTTTATTTTTAGATTCTGTCTCTCACAGTGGAAATGCACCTGTGCTTAAAATTGTAGACCCCTCCATGATTTCTAAGTAAGAGAACTTGCAAAATCACAGGGTGATCAAATACTTATTGACCTCACTGTATATTAAACACACTATAAAATATACTTTTTTAACAGTCACATAGTAATTAATTATTTCTTATTTGAAAAAGTATTAATCATTTGAAAAAAAAAAAACCTTTTGACTTGCAGCTGCTGTGCTACTTTGTAATAATGTCTTTTAATACCGCTGGAACTATTTCATAGCACCTGTGGGACTACCCACATTTTAGCGGGTTCGCACTGCAGAAACTAGCAATTTTAGTTCCAGAAACTACGTTTGGAGGAACTAAATTAGCTCCTACTTCAGAGTAGAGTCTAAAAAAGTGCCAGGAACTATTGGTGATGTAAGTGTATGCTGATTGGCTAAACGTGTACAAAAACACACTCACCCGCCATGATTTAAAACGCTGTGTAAACATATACTGTGTAGACATTGTATCACGTTATTTCTTTCATAAACAGCGTTTTTTTCACCTTGTCTATGGCATTCTTCTTTGTTTCCCTCATTGCACACCGCGTGCAAATGACGTCACTGTCGACTGATTTACGTCACTTCGTAGTACCCACCCACTTCAAATGGTACTGGGAAATAGTTTGCGCAAAATAATTCCAGTACTTTAGTACTGTACTTTTTAGTTCTGGAACTAAAGCGAAAATGCAAAAGGTCCTATTCTGTAAGGTACTGTAATTGACTCACTTAACTTGTAACTACATTGAAAAGGTTAATAAACTCTAATACAATAAAATGTATGTATTTTAAATTATACGCATTCCAGAACTCACTTTATTATAAATTTTATACATTTTAAAAGCCATTCTAACAGTTAAAACTGAATTCTAGATTGCCTCTTGGTAAAACTAGACATCAGTTTCAGAAGAATTAAATGTGTGTGTGTGTGTGTGTGTGTGTATTTCACTTTCATGTCAGTAGGGAAAGGCAAAAGCCTGGAAACTTGATTTACGGCGACACTCAACCACACACACACGCTAAGTTACAGTCTTATCACTGCTCACCTTCTGTTGACTCCTCCAGGCCCCTGTACTCAAACCCACATAATCAGCATGACTGCACATACACACACACAAATACACACGTGCCATGAGGAGGCTAAGATGAATATGTGCTTGCAGGGATATCATATCTACCTTTTATTTTGTTCCATTTTGGTAATTATAATCAACCTGTTTTGGAACTGTTACATGCATACATGAACTGTTGTAAGAAGACTCTGTATGTTTAAAACCCTCTAAGCACCTGCTTTTGTCCACATTCGTTAACGGTCCACTCTAGCTGACAAACCGTTTTACTTTACCCCATCATTTTCTTTCTAAAAACATATTTCCTTCTCTACCCTTTTCTTTTTATTTTCCCAGTTCTTCTCTCTCGTTCTTCATTTTACCTCGTTCTTATCTGTCCTACCCCTTATCTCAACACCCCCACCATCCCAATCCCCAGACAGGTGCATCATGGGTATGCTACGTAATGTGACTGCTGAGATTAGCAGTCTTCTCTCAGGCTGCCCTGGACACACACATACACACTCAAACTAAATAGTGGTGCATGATAGGTCTGATGTGTATTTGTGAGTAAAGATCAATCTGCCTCAATCTCAAGTAACAGCTGGAGAATCTCAATCCTGCTTACAATTAATCCTTTGTTTTTATCGTGCTTACCATTGTGACTATATACGATAGATGTATATACTAGGCAGTGGGCAATATTTGGTCAGAAACGTGGCAAATAAGTATAACTTACTGTACAAGTTTGTACACCTTTAGACTTCAAATATGTAGTAAATGAAAGTACTGTATATGAAAATTTGCTTCAATGCTTACGGAGATGTGAGCTCACTCACTCTGTAATTTACCCCTGGCTCGGATGTCTCTGTAGTAGTTAAACATGAGATATAATTCCTTTTTGGTAAATCTTGTTAATCTATTAATTTTTGTTCCGGAGCAAATAGTTTTTGCTGAGGGCAGAATCCCATCACATTATATTTTATATAATTTCAATGCTCTATCAAAGCACTGTCTTTGTACTTTTAACTGAATTGCCTAGCAACTTTTATGATGGCTGTTCTTCAAGTTTTTTTATTTAGTAAATAATATATAAAGAACAGTATTTAACAATAGTACTTAGTAGTAAGAAACAGTGTTTGTTTGGTAAACGAGACTGAAACAGGGCTGCAAACATTGTAAAAGTTATTTTTACTTTCAACAATGACTTGTAAAAAGGACAAAGATATCGCTTTCCTCAGCATACATTCAAACTAATGTGAGGTTGAGCTGATTTTTTCGGTTATTGGAGGAAATCGTTTCTTCTCGTATGGTCGGGATTGTATGATTGATGAGAAATTACGAGATGAGCAGAGTGCCTTACGAGCATTTACCAACCTCACGATAATTTTTAAACAAGTCAATAAACCTTGGGAGCTGTCGGATTGAAAGCGTGACGTGTGTGCTGTTGAACGAGCCGATTTGTTGAGCAAACTGGAAATGACCAATCAGAAGCTAAAAAAGAAAACCACAGAAGAAGAAAGATGAACATGGCAGCGCCACAGAGAATTTGGACTGTTGAGAAAAAGGACAAACTCACTGAACTCTGGCTAGAACAGCGAGCGCTATATGATATATCAAGCAGCATTTAAAATAATATAATAAATTATAATGATCCATAAAAAAGGAACTGTCAATATTGATTTCATTCTCTGCCCTACAGCCAACCTCTTTGCCATGCCCTTTCTTTTTTGTTTTTTCGCAAGCCATTGCTGCCACAAAGAAAATGATCTCTTCCTCAGAGTCCATGTTTTTGGCACAGAACTTTGTGAATGTGATTGCCTCGGATATCGGCAGGTTTTGAAATCATGCCGTGTACCACTGCGTCCTTAAACAAAGTTACTCGTGTCGTATGCGCCACACTGTCTTCCGACTGTCCAAATTCGCACCGTGTACTGGTGTAATATATATGCTATATATAGGATACCTAGATGCCTTATTATTGACTGTTTCTAGGGGCAGCGTTACATAAGACTTCCATCTTTTACCATTGACTGTGTGCGTCTACAACAGCAAGTTATACGCTTGCATATCTTTGAAAATTCACTAAGTGTTATTGTGAATGACGTCAAGTTGACCAAGTTGACCTGTTCTGAAAGGGAAGAAAGGGGCGGGGTCCGCAGAGCTCATTAGCCTTTAAAGCAACATCGACTAGAATGGCTTGATGAAAACAGTTGATTTTTTTTACACTACCATTGAGAAATTTTTGACCAATATATGTTATAGATTTTTCATTAAGACCCTGAGGAATCATATCAACTTCTGGGCATCTGATGACACCTTTAAAAATATTGCATAATTTGAAATTATATATTTCAAATATTGCATATAAAATATTTATTTTTAATTTCATATATAAGGCCTTTATATTGTCATGGCCAAAACTATGTTGCTAATAACTGTGATCTTTAGCCAGCCACTTATCCTGAAGCCTCTTCAAGGGTATTGCGTTGTATTGTAAAGCTCTTTAGATGAAAGGTGGCTTCTAAATAGCAAATTTACGTAAGCCTGTGTACAATGTTGTCATTTATACCTATGTTTGCTTTAGTGAACACTTGCTGGTATTTTTTGGTACAGTGCTTCATCTGTGTGTGTTGTGTAATTGTGTTTTGCGTGAGTATTCTGCTCCTCTGTTTGTCTTTCTCTGTCTTTCATGCTGTCCGTCTCTGGTCTCCTCTAATGCAGCGTGAGGTATTGGATTATAGCGATTCTGTGTGTGTGTGTGTGTGTGTGTGTTTGAGAGAAGGAGAGGGAGCGAGAGAGAGAGATTTATTAAGGACTGAAATTTTCTGCATGAGTGTGTCTGCGCAGCTGTGTTTTTCTGCCATTCCAATGTACTCCCTCAATCTCTCTCTCTCTTTCTTCCTTTGACTTTCCCCTTTTATCAACAATTTTCATTTGATTATTCACAGCTTCTCTCTTTTCATCGTTTCACCCTATTACTCATCACATGGTTTAATGTCACTTCTCAATAAAGAAGATGGAAGAGTTCATGTCAGATTTAGATTTTTACTTTTTTTAAAGGTGATGTCATTTGTGGCAACAAGATAACAAGATTTTTCCTGTCTTAGAAAGTTTGAATTGTTGGTATAAAGTTTGTTTATTACTTTATTTTTTTATTTACACCATCAGACAGAAATACTAAATTAATGAAGTTATCAAGCGCTTCTACTGTTCCCCTATCTGTGATTGGTCAGTCAAACAGATAGCCCCGCCACAAACTCACACCATTGGTTGAGCCAGCGTTGCTAGGTTGGGCCATTGCCAACAAACAGCAAAGATCTTGCACGTCTCAAAAAAGCGACAGTAGATTAATGTGTGCAAAGTGTACAGTAATTTGATGTCACAATAATGAAGCATATCCGATTTTGTTGCATATACTCTTTCTGCAGTTTGTAAGTCAGAGGTCAGTCAGACTAATCTCACACACACACACACACACACAGACAGTGTATAGACACAACCTTGGAGCACACTCGCGCATGAGGATATCTCACAGCGTAACACTTATCCAAAGGAACGTCATTTTCAGTTCAGAGAGCGACACCGGGCTTTTCATTGTTATTCATGTATTAATTTATGCACTGGGAGTGAGCGGATGGGGCTGTAATATGCAGATGAGTTAGTGTTTCATGATGGAAATTTTCCGGTTGGCTGCTCTGGGTGGCTGCAGTTAATGATAAAGTATGGCAGAACGACAGAAACAGAGGGTGAAATAGACTAAGAGAGTATTTATTACTAAAAACAATCTGATCGAGACACATATTGGCCACGCGCTGGATCGTCACAGAGGCTTTTACATCAGCACCATTAGCATCATGGCTGTTGTCATCAGCATCATCATCGCCGTCATCATTGTCATCAGTGTATTAAATCACAAGGGCATAATATGTTGTGTCAGCAACTCTTGATTCCCTGAACTGACAGCGGACAAATCACTCCACTCAGTGTTCACCAGTGTGCACAAGGTGGAGTTTGTGTGTGTGACATTGAATTATTTTCCCAATTATACACCGCTGTTCTTATTGTAGCTGCACAACAACTCTCTTCATGCCGATGAATAAGAAGGACAGAGAGGAATGTACTGGAGTCATGTCGTAAAGGCTAAGGGTTGCAAGCGTGTGCTTTGCCGGGCAGCGCTTGACTAAGCGAGTCTATGCTCGGGGTGATGTCTGTAGCGTGTAATTAGGATTTCATCATTTCTCTCATTCAGGCGAAAAATAGCACAATCTGGATTTGCACACACACACACCATGAGAAAAGACAACAGCACACTTCTAGCCTTGCTCTCTGTTTCTGATGGCGTCTATCTTGCACATGCACACACACAAACTCATACTGTTATTCTCAGTGTGGTTAAACCCCATTGGCTGGTCAGGGGAATGGATGTCCTAATCCCTTTATCAGACCAAACAGATGCTGCCCCAGAACAAAGAGGGGTCCGGTGTGAGTGTGTGTGCGCGTGTGTGACATTGAGCGCAGGTTACTGGAGTATATGTGTTTGACTCAGGGTAATATGTTGCTGTGAAATATTCAGGTTTTACATTCTCAGCAAATCACTTCAGATTCATTGTGACACCCATATTATGGGATGTTCATTTGAATGCAGCCGAATGGATCTGAATACCCATAGCCACTCTGAATGCAAAATCTGTCATGTTTTATTTTAAAATATTGTCATTAAAAGACACAGAAAGACTCGCTTATCTCTGTTCTGTATTGTGTATTTTGTTTGTGTGTGTGTGTGTGTGTGTGTGTGTTAATGCAATTTAAAATAACTGTTTTTATATTTTAAAATTTAATTTATTCCTATGATGTCAAATCTGAATTTACAGCATCATTACTTCCGTCTTCAGTGTCACATGATCCTTCAGAATTCTTTCTAGTATGCTGATTTGATGCCCAAAAAACACTTTCTTGTGTTTCTTGAGCTACTGTTTAGAGAGTTTTGTTACTTACTAATTAATAATTACAATTTTGTGGAAAATGTAATACCATATTTTCAAAAAATAAAAAGTTCAAAAAGAATTTTAAATAGAAAGCTCAAAATTTGAGTTTATCTTCATAGATTTATTATATATGTTATATATTGCTTATTGACATAATATTGTGATTTTGAGAATATTTTGTTTGTGCTGTTTCTTATAACTTTTTAGAAATGTATGTTGTAGTGTTGTAGTGTGTAAGATTTGTGTGTTCAGTGTGTTGTTGTTTATGTGTGTGTTGGTGACAGTGAGCATTTGTGTTTTGATGTGTGTGTTTGTGTGTGTGTGTGTGTGTGTGTGTGTCAGGGGTTGTTTGTGTTGTGTGTGTTTTTCTCTGTCAGCTCTTGTCAGTGTCAGATCTCTTCAGTGCTCTGATGGGCAGTGACAGCCCTGCACAGGAAATGATGTGCAGGAAGCAACCTCGAGCTCCATATGACACTATGTTGGTAGAGCAGCCTGTCTGTGTGATTGTTTGTGTGTGCTGCGTATATCTCCTCATCTAATCAAAGTGGGGTAATGTTGCGCATGACTGTGACAAATCTCTTTCTCACTTTCTCTCTCTCTCTCTCTCTCTCTCTCTCTCACACACACACACAGTCTCTGTCAGACATGAAATGAAGTTTCAGTCATTTACTCACTTTTATGTCATGCCAAACCTGTTTGATCTTGTTCTTTTCTAGAACACAAAAGGAGAAATTCTTAGAAATAAATGGCTTTTATCACGCTTGCAAGAGTCATTCCTTTGCTTGACCTTTACACACAGTTTTTCCTCTGCTTTATGGACTTCTTTTTACTGGTTTTCCAGTCTCTTTCTCTCTCTCTTCCTCACTTTCTCCTTGTCAGGTGCTTAAGAATCGCGCTCCATTCTTTCCATTCTCTTTTCCATTCTCTGTCTCTAAATACACATATGTATTCACTCTCTTTGTCGTCCCCCCATGCGCCTGTCTTTATTCCATAGTGTCATGCAGCAGCAGCGCCAGCAGTGTGGGATGTTGTTTGCTTTAGGTTGTAAGCCTTTTTGTTCTTTGATTTTCCAGGTTATGTGTGTGAAAACTCTTTCTCTTATGCGTATTCATTTTGCTAGTGGCACTTGTTCACACAGTTCCCAAATCTGTCAAATTGTTGTGCTCGACATGTTCATTCACTTAAATACAGCAAATGTTTTACGTTTTTAGACTGTAATTTCAAATCTACACAAAACTTCATGTATTGATAAATGAAACTTTAATCTTAAATATGTAACATAAAATCCTAATTATAAACTATTTAATCACCTTAAATTAAACATGACATTTTGAAGTAGAAAAGCTATTTTCTTGTAAAACACAGCACAGTATTTTTAATTTTATAAATACATAATGTAATGTTAGTCTAATAATTTACTTTGCATAAAATATTAAATTGACCAATTTACCTAAAAAAATGCATTCTTCAATGAAGTTCTTCAAACACATTTTTAATGGATTACAAAGTGCCATAAAGAGTAATAAAAATACTGTGTATTTATTTGTTGTTTAGCTATTAAACACAACATCAATAATCATTACTTCTCATTAAACAGCAGTCAAAAAAATTGAGACTAGCTTTATCATCCCCTAAGCAAAAGGAGATATTGTCAAACTTGAAAATCTCAAGCTGCCAGTTCCTCTCTCTTGACTTCATCAGCAGTTTTTCTGTTTGACAGCCCTCCTTACCATTCAGACGCACTTGGACCTGTGCAAGTGTGGAGGAGGCAGATGGAATAGCAGACTAGCATGACCAGACAGTGAGACGCTACCATGTGCTCGTACCAGCCATTTGGATTAAAAGGTGCACGTAAATTATGAAAGGAGACAAGATAACAAAGACTACCTCTCACCAATAGGATCTTTAGAAATGAAACGCTCACTGTACTATTTAAATATAGCATTAACCAGCCGTATGGTAGGTGTGTTTGGATTGTTCTGAGTGATGGGATTGATTGGCAGGCTGCTTTATTTACATCAGCCATGTTTTCAGCTGAAGGGATTCCACTGAGCGCTACGCTAAGGTCATGAGACCGCTCTGAGTGTCTGTCTGAAGCTGTAATAGACTCTTAATGCTACTGGAGGAGTAAATCACTTCCTCCTTCACCTGCCCATCACCTCTTGTAATACGCCCTACTGCACTCTGAGATACTGAAGGCTTGAAGACTAATTGCTGAATTATTCAAATGATTCAAGAACAGTTTTGACTTTTGACTACTTTTCATACTCTATATTCTTTTCAAGCAATTGTGCGGTAACAGGTCTATAGTACAGTATAGTATATATAGTTATACCTGTATAGTTTATTTTTGACTGTGGTTGTAGTTTAAAGGCATAGTTTAGCCATAAATTAATATTTTTTGTAATTACTTGCTTGCTCTAAAGTTTGTTTTTTGTTGTTATTTGTTGTCTATGTTATTAGATCCATGTAGAGAATCTAAAGATCTTTTAAATATTATTATTATATTTATTATATTATTATATTTTATAGTTCTTTTAAAACATCTTTACATTCAATATTACAAACCCTCAGTAAATAAATAGAAAATAAATACCTTATATTTATTTATAATAATAAATAATAGTCATAAATTGAAAAATCTTGCTTATCTAAGATATATTTTATATATCTTATATTAAAATATTTTTTTATTTATTTTGTGTATGTGTCTATTTTATTTTAGGCAAACTTTATCTAAACTGAGAGATGAGCATTGTAGTTTGATGCTCTTAAAGATGCTGAATTTATTATTATTATAATTTATTATTATTAATCATATAGTTCTCTTGCTCAAGCACAACACAGACGAATCCTAATCTGTGTGTGTGGATGGATGGCGGAAGTATTTTGGCAGGAAGAGGGCACAGCTGTCTCCGCTAATGTCTCAGTATTCAGAGCTTCAGGCTGAGCGAACTGTAACACATACACACACGTGCACACAGAACTGGCATGCATCTGATCACTGTTTGAGCTACGTCTACAATATTACGTAACATATGCTAGGCGAGACAATTTATGATCACAATACATACAGTATCTGGAAGTGATGAAATTACTTTTTGGTTGATAAAAGTAAGCAAGAAATGAATGCAGAAATCGAATCTTCCAAGGATTGAATAATGTATAAAAAGATGTAGATCCCTTCTTTCTAGTCATCTGTCACATACAGTCCACTCTGCAGTGCTGAAACAACAAGCGACCAGAGTCCTCCGGGGGAAACTCTCGCTGGGTGAGGGAGAGGTGTTTATGGCACCAGTAGGGGTCCTCAGGATGGGATCCAAATACCCCAGAGCACTGATGCAGATACAGTACTGTGCTTTAATATGTGCCAGCCAACGGATTTATGGCCTGAAATATTTACACCATAATGTCCTGTTCAGTTTCTAATCTCCCATAATCATTCCCAGATTACATTGTCAAAGCATATTCTGCTTGTTCGCGGTTCCAGACCGAAGACGAAATGCGAGATGTAGACTTTTGTTTGGGGTTCTTCCCTGGTAAACGTAAAACCTGGAGTGGAGCTGAAGCCAAGTGCTGGATGCAATTCATCTCTGTGGCTTTACTCATATGCTGTTATTGGTTTCAACTTAATGCTTTGGTTTCTTTTGGAACTATATTTGTTGATGGAGAAAAAACTAACCCAAGGCCCTTCAAATCAAGGACGATAACTATAAAAGTTCAAATAATCAAAATTCTAATCGAGTATCTGGATCATATAAAGGATTGTTAGCTAATTATGGCTGACTGGTCACAAGTTTTGTTTAACTATTGGTGACACTTGTTGAAACTTTCAGCCATAGTTGCTTTTGGAAAACACACAAAAGAGTGACTCTTTTTTGTTTTTGTTTGAGGAACAATCATTGGCTGCCAATCAGAATCCACCTTTGAAGAGCTCAAGCGTTTAAAGCAATAGACTACATAACGTTATTATGAGTCTTGGGGTAATGCTTTTTTAAGGTGTCCTTGTTACGCATATTTCATGAAAAAAACTATTCCAAACCATATGTGACCCTAGACCCTTAATTGATATTTATACAGCATCTGAAAGCTAAATAAATAAGATTTCATAGGTGTGATTTTTGGTAGTATATTTGGCAAAAATGAAACAATATTTGAAAACCTAGAATCTGAGGGTGCAAAAATATCTAAATATTGAGAAGATTTCCTTTTAAAGTCAACCAAATTAAGTTCTTGGCATTGCATTACCCTTCAAAAATTAAGTTTTGATAGGAAATTATATCTTCAATGAACATGAACTTTACTTAACATTCCAGTGATTTTGTCATGAAGAAAAATCAATAATTTTGACCCATAGGTCTACAATGTAATGTTGGCTATTGCTACAAATATACCGTTGCTACTTACGACTGGTTTTGTGCCCCCGGGGGTCATATACAGTCAGTCCATGTAATATTACTCAGTACTTAAATCTGTAGTTACACCATAACAAAGACACAATAAAATAAAGTGTAGCCATTCTTGGCCTTAACTGGCTTGTTTTTTGCCTTAAACAAAACAAAATATTTGATTCATCATACTGCTTCATTCTAGAGAGGTAATGTATTATTAAGAGTCTGTGTGCTAAATTATCTAGAATTGTTGGAGGTGGAAAAAAATACTCCCCCACCTCACAGACGCACACAGAATTATTTAGTCGAAATCAAGGACCATGAAAGGAGAAAATAGCACCAGCTAATTTTCCCATCTGTGCCGTTCGTTCAGGTTAAGCGGCAAAAAGAGCGAGAGAGGAGGTGGTAGCGGTGGAGGGGGAGTAGACACGGGGGTAAAAGACTGTCGATCATAGTCTCTCCCTCCTCCTCCTCCTCCTCCTCCCGTTCCCCGTCGAGGCGCGCAGATCAGCGGAGCACCGAGTGGCGAGCGTGTGTAACATCAACTCCAGGACCAGAAGCAAGAGTGAGAGTCATCGAAAAGGGAGACATCTGAGTGGGAAAGACACATTTCAAACTGTCGGAGAGTATTGATCCCCGTTCTGATTTTCCTGCGCTGATTTCTTCTTTTGGTTGGTTTCTTTTTGGAAACCAGGATAGGCTACCTATCACAACATGCTGATCGGTAAGTCAGTTCGGATGAGATGTTGAGATTTTGTTATATTTGTGTGTGGCACATAAGCTGCATAAAAGTCTTGTGATTATATTGCGTTAAGGATGTCTTCTCGTGCCCAAACTCCTCGCGCTTTGCGCTCTCACCACCGGCACGCGCAAAGCTTTTCAGTCTTGCTTGCCCTCGTATTGCTTATTCGATCCGAAATGAGACTGAAACGAAAACTTTCCAGACAAAATAAGGCAGACAATGTAGAATCTTCAAGCACAGATGCTCAAGAAGGGATTCTGTGTGTTGGCGGATTTGGTTGCCCGTGATGCTGGCAGATGCGCGTGCGACTGTCATACGCGTGCCATCAAACGGCCTTCAGTGTGTCAGCCGATTAACTATGATGGCGTTTTGTCCAGTCGACACCTGCAAAAGCCTGGACATAATTGTACAAGTCCAGCATGAGATAATTTTTTGGATCCATAATCCCGGTTTGATCGGTAGCAGGTGGCATGGTCCATAAAACACACTTTTTTTACATCTCTGTAGTACAAGTGACCGATGAACAGATGCAAAAAAAAAAAAAAAAAAAAAACATGACAGAAGCATAGACGATAAAAGGAATGGTGTGTATTTGTGTTGATCTCTTATGACACGGCTGAGCGCATTGGAATGACACTAAAAAAACTTTCGTGCTCTCTCTCTCTCTTGCTTGCTCAGGCTACAGCATTGCAGAAATTAGCTTTATTCGCTTATGCATCGTAAAAATATGTACGATTTTATTCTGCGCATTTATAAACAAACATGCGTTTATAAAAAAATAAAATAAAACGGACTGATGAGATGTCATTCACATGCCACCACAGTTTTGAATTGTGTGCCGAGCACAAATTATACATTTTTAATAATGTTTTCTTTTTGATTCATGCGAAAAAAATGTTACTCTTCAATTAAAGAATTTACTCTTTAAAGTCCTGCTTTTTAAAGGCATCTTATCTGCTCAAAGCACCTGGTGTTCCTCACAAGAGCTCAAAGCAGCGGAGCGGAAAATTAAAAATGATAAAGGATTGATCCTGCACGCGCTGAAAATGCTTTATCAATAACGCAGCTCATTTAAGGAAATCGTTCGAGTTTTCTATTTTTCTTAGCTCATGAATTTCGTTGGGATCGAAGCCATTTGCTTATGCATTTCATAACGGTGCCTTTTTTCTTTTTTGGGCTCCATGTCGCTCCATTTTTGAATTTCTTTTTTTTATCTTAATGGTTTTTAATAAACCATGTGCTTAATATAAACGTATATTTAATATTTAAAAATGCTGTATATTTTTTATTATCTTTTGTATCTGCTATTTTTGCTTTTATTTGTAAAAATATGTTCTAATGCTACTCTAAAGGTTTTTTAAGGTATTTATTCAGTTAGAATAAATAGAATTTGTTCTGAATGTAATATTTAATAGAGCACGTCATTTATATTTTTGTGGGTTTTTGTAAATATGTAGCCAGTATTATAAAAGCAAGCAGGAAAGATTTAAATGTCCTTCTCACCTCCTTGCTCTCAATTTCTCTCATTATTGGCTAGATACCAATCCCCTGTCCGCTTAGCAACACAAACAAAAGGACACACAGATGTGACAAAGCTGTACAAAGTTACAGAAACCATAAAGCTCTTTAAATAAAGACACTCAGATTAAATCCAAGAAAAAGGGGAAAAAAGAGAGGAAGGAAAAAAAGCACAGAAAGCTGCAGCATGAAATGGCTTCAGCATTTCCTCCGAAATCAGCACACAGACAATCACCATCAAGTGTACGTGTCTGTATGCTACCTATTCATCACCCTGCACTCAGGCGTGAATTACCTGCTGATGTGAAGACCTGTATAGCTTAGGTTATGGGGAGCAAAGGTCATGCCCTTGACATTCTTTAACAGTCTTGAACAATGTACATTTGATTCAAGTTACATGTACCTTGACCTTCATGTTTTTTGTGCGTAAGCTGGATTGGTCAGTATTTTGTTTCTGCAATATTGACATGTTATTTTTTATTTTATTTATGGTTTAAACACGTCCAAGGGCGTGCATAAATCCGCTTCTAATTAAATGCTCAGTTTCCATCTGAAACATTCTCCCCATGTGTTTGCAGAGATGTTTGAATGTGAGTGTGCTGCTCTGGGCTGCAGTCACACCACAAACATTAGATTTTTCGACTCTGTTTTCTCAACCCCTCTTTCACTGTCATGGTTTCAGTTGTCGTGGCAGCGCCCCAGCCCGCATGTGTGTGTTTGAAAGTGTGGGGAATGCGGTAATACCATCCTTTAAGCGATTGCTCTTTGCCAGCTGCATATTACTGTAGCACTCTCTAGGAAGGCCACACCGAAACACTGCAAACTCAATGTAAGACATTTTATTCACAATTCTTTTTTTATTATTATTATTTAATTATGAAATCGTTAAGAACTAAGTTGCTCCTAAAAAATAATTAAGACTTTTAAGGAAAAACAAACTTACTCAAATGTATTATTTAAAATGTATTGTTTGTCCAGTGCATGTTAACAGGTACATTTACTATGAATTATTATTGCAATTATTTCCCCACCTAATGTAGCTGATTATGCTAATAACAGATTGTTAACAGTGACCGAACAGTCATGTCGCAGGGGCTAGAATGTGACTCCTCCAATCAGAATTTTGAATAAAATTTGAATAATCTGTATAATAATAAAGATTCGATCCAAAACCTTGCACCGTTCTTCAAAAACCTGCTGTGCTTCTATCATACATTTACAGCTTTACCATTGGAAAATTCAGACACTGCGTCACCATTTCATTTTTTGATCTTTTTACATTCTGGCCTTCAGCATGGCCTTCAAATATTTACCACACCGCATTTATCAGCCTATGATGCAGTGCACTGATGCATCATTTTATAGCGACATCCAGAGCGAATGGTCTTTGTAAGATTCTGCGTTTCGGTTCGCCGAAGCCTCTCTTTTCGGTAATGGTGGTTATATTCAACTCATCTATTTAGTGACGCAGTGAGTGTACGTCTGCTCCCTGTAGAACAGCGAATGAGTGACAGGGCGAGTCATTAAAATGAAATGACGGCATGGGCTTGATTGGCCTGTCAGTACGTCTGATGTGCTTGTGTGTGTGTGTGTGTGTGTGTGTGACAATGACAAGAGGGTAAGGCATATGCTCTCAGCAGGGGTTACAAGATGAAAAATGACCGTCTTTGAATGTGTGTTTGTGAATGTTTCTCAAAACAGGCTGAGAGTGAGTCTTTGTCAATGCAGTGAGCTCTCATTTTAAACACAAACTCGCCCTGCACTTGACTTCATGACCCAGAGAGAGAGAGATGCAGGATGAAACAGGGATCGTTGAATCTGAATTCACCTGAAATGGACAGAAATTTGCTCCCTCGCTCTGATTAGAGTGTGACAGTCTTTGAAGCAGCTCAGTGCTGCTGCAACCCACCCATAATCTTTCTACCCACACAACTTGCATTTTTTAGCTTCAGTCTCTCTCTCTCTCTCTGTCTGTCTCGCTGAGTAAATACCTTCTATTCCCGTTCCTTTATGAGGAAGCTGATAAGGAATGTCTTTCATCCACAGTAGATCGGCTTCTTCCATCCTGTCTTAAGAGAATGTGTGTGTGTACGCCCATGTGCGCTCAGTGATTTTAGGATTAAGTTTTTCCTGTAGCAAAAGCACAACAATAGAGTCTGTCTGTGTACTTCTTGTGTGTTTGTTTTGTGTTTGTCTACAATATGGAGCTGCAGTAATAAAGTGGTTTGAGGTTTAGCTTGTACTAGATTGACCATCATATTTTAAGATTGGCTGAATTAAGCCAGATGTTGAGCTGACCATAAAAGACAGCATCAGAAATTAATTAAATTATTCTGTAATGTGACATTATTTCTAGTCCAAAAGAATATTTGGTAGAACATAATGTAGGGTGGAATTTGGTTTATTATTATTATTATTATTTAATTGGGTTGCTGTTGTATTGGAATCATATTATTGGTTCGTAATCTGCATGGCCTTTTTATCAAGTGGAAAGAGCAGCAGTTTTAGAGGTCTCTTAAAATAATGTGTGCTTATGAATCATGCACAATAGGACCAGATACACTTCAGTAAGCCTCCTAATATCTATTTAATTTTTTTTTTTTTACTATACCATTCAAACATTTGGGGTCGTAAGAAAAAAAAATCTAATGCTCAATGACACTGCTTTTATTTGATCAAAGACACAATAAAATACTAGTTCATTTTAATAATATACTGTTCAAAATAGCAGATTTGCATTTTAGTGTATTTTTTATTATTAGTTATTCCTGTGACTTCAAAGCTAAATTTTCAGCAGTCGTTACTTGTGTCTTTAGTGTCTCTAGAGATCATTTAAAATGCTAATTTGGTGCTCAATAAATATTTCTTATTATTATCAATTTTAAATACAGTTTCTTACAGACATGTTTATTTTTAGGATTTTTTAAAGAATAGAAATTTCAAAACCGCATTTTTAAAAACCTAATTTTTTTTAACCTTTGATCAATTTAAAGCATCCTTCTAAATAAATGTTCTGACCCTAAAGTTTGAATGCTTGTGTTTTTTTATGTTTATTATTTAAATCACCTTTTGTTTAATTGTTGTTTTAATACATGCATTTGCTGATGTTATACTAAAAATGTTATGAGGAATTAATTAGATCTTGAAAAGGGGATGTTTCACATCAGAATAAAAGCAAGACCTAAAACCTAAAAGTAACGTTGTGGCTTTTTTTGGAAGAGGAAAAATGTCCCAATAATCAGTCCATATTTATTTGAGCTGCTGGGATCTGAAATGGTGTATGAGACGTGGAGGCTGAAGGTCAAATTCTCCCTTGAGACCATCTATAATTTGCTATTATCGCCGTTGCCGTTATTGTGTTAATGTTAATCTGCGTTAAATTAGTGCGTTGAATATTGACAGGTTTTTGGAAAGGCTGCATTACTGCAGCCGCTTTCTTAAATAGATAATTGGCTTTTAGTTAGCTTTTGTTTTTTTAAAGCCACATCTTTTCAGAAGTGAAAAACATTTTGTTTTTTAATTTGTACTTATTTCAATGAAACATAATGAAAACCGATTTTCCCTATTAAAAACGTGCACTGATAAATTGTGAAATCAAGCATAGAATGTGCATTATAAAAATAAACAGAGTAAATGTATTTTTCATGCTGACATCAGCTATGGGTTTTGTGTGTGTGTGTGAAAGCAAATGGATTGTGTTGTAATGTGGGGTTGTTGTCCCAGTGGTCACATCGAGCCATTCACAATTATATTGACACATTTAAGAGTGGTTCCTGCCAGTAGTTTTTTTTTTTTTGTCACATCGTCAGTTCTTTCTTCCTCACACAAGTGAGCGAGTCCTCAGCAGCAAATCATTTATCCTCTCTCAGTGTCTTTGCAGTGGGAGCCATTTTGGTGCCACAGTTTCGCTGTAGTAACTGAGCCCAGAGGGGGCAACAGAGAAACCGCAGGACCAGCTTGAGCCAGCGTAACAAAAATAGCCCCCCCCCCTCCGTTCCCGTCCTTCAGGCAAACTGGCCTTTTTGGTTCCTCTCGTGGCTAATAGGAAGGTGACTTTGGCGCGCAGCCACTGTTATCTCTGCTTTGCCTTGACTCGTGGTGATCACCGGGGTCATTAAAGCCAGGGGCGTGTCTAACTGCCCCCCTACTGGACACAGTGGTTCAAATGTTCTCCAAAGGCCCTTTAAAGTGGGGGTGTTGAGTCCAAGAGTTCTCCTTGAGTGCTAATAGCCCACGTATGCACATTGCACACACACACACACACACACACAGAAGGATCAAAAAGTGGAAGGGCAGGGTTGATTGGGGGTAATTTGGGGATTTTGGAAGGGCAGCTATTTCAACTACAAATGTCCCTGGAGAGAAAGAGGGGAGGAGGGGGAGGGAACAACAGGGATAACACGTACACGCTCACACTCTGTCATGTGCGCACACACACAGCATTGTTTTGTTGTGTAGGCCACATTGATACATGGGTTACTGTGGGATGCTGGAGGTGTGCTCGGTGGCCTAGAAACATCATCACACCCGTGGCTCTGGACAGGAGGGAAAGGGGGGTCTGGAGAGGTAATCCTATCTTTAGGCTCCTACAAAGAAGGTCAGTACTGCCCGTGGGCCCATCCTCTCCCCTCCTCATCATTCGCTCAGTCCTCATGTTGTTCCAGGCCCATAGGGTTTCTTTCTTCTGTGGAACACCAAATGAGATGTTTGAAAGAATGTGCACCCTGCTCTTTGTCTAATATACAGTTGTCAAAAGTGTGAAGTAATGATGATTTCTTCAACATTTTCAGGACTTCAGTAATTTTAGAAGCACTCTTATTACAAAAACTATGAAAATGCCACTAGACTGAGACAACACTAAGCATTTTAAGCTGCTAAACATTTTGATACACTTGCATTCAAAAGTTGGGGGTTAGTTATTGGGGTTGAATGAGATTAATAATTATATTCAACAAGAATGTATTAAATTGATTGAAAGTGTCAGAAAGGTTTATTTTAGTGTAACAAAAAATTTGTAAAGTAAAGGCTGTTCATTTGAACTTTCTGTTCCTCAAAGCATTCTGAACAAAATCATGAAATATGTAATAGGATAACTGTTTTCAGAATTAATAATAATGATTTTTGAGCACCAAATCAGCATATTAGAATTTCTGAAGGATGTGACACTGAGGACTGAAGTACACTCTTAAAACTAAAGGTCCTTCAAAAGATTCTTTACAGCAATGTCATAGAAGAACCATTTTTAGTTACACAAAGAACCATTTAGTCAAAGGTTCTTTAAAGAACAATCTCTTTCTTACCTTATTATCATCCTTCTTTCACCACAAAGAGCCTTTGGTGAAACAGAGATGTTCTTCAGATGTTAAAGGTTCTATGTGGAATCATTTTTTTCTATAGCATTGTGAAGCATCTTGAAGCAAGGGTGTAATGACTGACAAAAGTTCAGCTTTGTCATCACATGAA
>JAUYWG010000033.1:13738185-13815947 GCA_034779775.1 Enteromius afrohamiltoni | reverse complement strand
TGTGTGTGTGTGTGTGTGTGGACAAACATATAAACACGTTTCTTTTTCGGTGCGTATGCATATCTGTTGCCATGTTCTATGAGTCTTTGTGTCAAGAATTTGTACACACATACTAATGAGTATATATTTCCCAGAACAAAACTATCAATACTGTATGTAGCAATATAATGACCAAATAATAGTTCTAAATAAATCTAAAATGTCTTATTTGCTTTAAGGCTGAATAGCAATTCTTCACACCCGGAACCTTTGTGAGGTACATCCCTGTATGCTGGGCACTTCATTATATACACATTTTAGTGTTGTTAGGATATTGAAATGTATGAGGAGAAAACAGGATCTTGCTAACCTTCACATAAAATCTGATGACTGGTGTGAATGTCTGCACGTTTCTGTAAACGTGAGAAGTTCTCTAAAGGTTTTGTACTCCTTTCACTCTTTCTGTCTTTCTGTAGAATCAGGCTGAAGCTCATTATAAAGGCCATAAACATGCTCGCAAGCTGAAGGCATTAGAGGCTCAGAAGAACAAACAGCAGAGAAGACAAATCG
Source organism: Enteromius afrohamiltoni (assembly GCA_034779775.1). Lineage (NCBI taxonomy): Eukaryota > Metazoa > Chordata > Actinopteri > Cypriniformes > Cyprinidae > Enteromius > Enteromius afrohamiltoni. The sequence continues at coordinate 13,815,398 of JAUYWG010000033.1, read as the reverse complement.
ACACCGCACACCACAACCGAGAGAGAGAGAAGGACCGAGAGAGGGACAGGGAGAGAGACAGCAACAGAGTGAAAACGAGTGCTCCAGATTCACTTCCTGCCCTGCTGGATGGCACCGCCGTTGAGGAAAGTAAGTGAGCTCACAGATGATTAGCTGCGAGAGTGGGCGTATTTGTTACAGTGTGAAATATGCCCTGATGCGATTAAAATGTGTTACAGACAACATAAAGTGCATCTGAAACAGATTAACTTGTGTAATCTGACATCTCTCCAAATATTCAGCTTCAAATATTGTGTTACGACTGTGAATATATACATATATATATATATGATATATACAATTACTCTTTGAAAACCTGTGTGTAAGTGAAGTGAAACCCTGGGCCAGATATGCACGTTTTAGTTTGTGACTGACTGTCATGTTTTTTTTTGTCATTTTATTTTAATACGCATTTTAGAAGAATCATACATTAAGCTTGCCAGCTTCACTGCTGTGACTATCTTCCAGTCTTGCTATTCATGATCTGTCTTGTATATTAAGGGGAGTTCATTTCTGACTGAAGGACTTGACTTTCCTCTTGTTACGGGAAAGTACTGTGACACCGAGAGCAGAACAACAAGCCGACAGAGGGCTTTGAGCCACCCCTCTCCAATAATCTCTACCTTTTCATCCCTTTTAAACTCTTTCTTTCTTTTCCTCTGCCCAAACTCTATAGAGTATGATTTAAAAAGCAACCCGAATATGGGTCCAAGGGATATGATAAAGTGGGACAAAATGGAGAGGAAGGGAGTCAGAAACTTCTACTAAAAGACCTCGAGTATGAAGAAAAAAATAAGCGGAAGAGAGAGAGAGAGAGAGAGAGAACAAATGAAAGTGGAAGGATAGGGCAAAAAGAGGGCGCAAGAACACCAAGCTCATCAAATCACATTTTAATATTCGGCCCCATTCATGGTGACACAACGGTGAGAGCGAGTGTACAATCAGAAGCGAAGAAAAGGAGAGATTAGATAAGAGAGAACAGAGAGTGAGAGAGAGTCTAAAAGAGCTACAGAGATGGAGAATGAGAAGATTAGCTCTTGCAATTTTGTCTCAAAGCTTTTGTGTTTGGATTAGCTCTTATGCACATGCCAACACTTTCTTAAAACCAGCTTTTTGCAAAAAAAATTAACTTCCTGGTGGCTTCCGGAAACCTTGAATCGGTCCTTTAAGGAAGCTTTTTGGGTTCACCAGTTTTTAGGGTATATATTTAAGTCACTTATTTTCTTTTCTTTTAGTTACTCTTTCTTTGGTTGGTCTACTCAACCCGACACTGCATCAAATCTGGAGGGACATTGTTAGCATGCTAGTTAACTCTGATGTCATGTGTATTCAATTTGTTATGTGGCTTTCTAAGGCTTATACATCATTAACAGGACTTTTCTTTAGTATATGATATACTTTATGTCTTCTGCCCCCTGGTGGATCATCTATGTCCTTGAGGATTTAGAAGAACCTTTAAATATTATTTCCAAAATGATTGAACTTGAAAAGCATGTTTTGTGTTGTTGAGGTCTTTGCTTAGTATAATAAAGTAACAGCAGGAAAAACTTCAATACTAGCAATAATGTTTCATAATGTGAACTGAGTGGATTTAAGCATTTTAAGCACAAAATTTCATACATTATATTTAAAAAATACATAAATAATCCATAAATAAATTATACCACTGGAGGCATATTTTTACTTCAGTCATAATTGCAATGCATTTTATGATGCAGTATGTGTACCATAATATGTCAACAATTGATTATATATTTTCTGTACATTTGTGTGTATGTATATATGCATTTTGCTATATATATTTAACATTATGTAAACATTTGTAATGTATAAATAGACGTATATTTATTTGTATATATGTGATTATTTTATTTAACATTTTTGTGACAAATCAACAAAAATGTGTACATTTATTTATATATACATTTCACGAGTTCGGGCTTGTCGGCTCGATTAAAGCAAAGCAGATTTGGCGTGCTGCTAAAGGAGGAGAAACTCAGGGTTAGAGAGGGGCGGAGAATGGGGAGGAGGAGGGATACAAAGATCGAGATGAGGAAAGGGATCAGATCTGGCTATTTTTTAGGGTGAAATGAGGGATCTTGAAAATAGGGGGTGGAGCCTTTGCCCCCTCTTCCCAAAACGAGTTTTAGAAAACTATGTTTGTTATATATATATATATATATATATATATATATATATATACCAATCAGAATTCGTTCCAATGCAATCAAACATAGCCACGCTTAGAAGGGTTTGTTTGTGCTCAGTCTTGAAAATGAGTGCTTTAAACTCTAAAAACACTTTTGATGGCCTGGATAAGCCAGTGAGACCTACACCTGGGGGTAGAAAACACAGACTGGACAAAGGCAAAAAAACCACCAAAATTCTTTATCTTAATTATATCATCGTTTTTATTGATATTGTTAGCAGACACAAATAAAAGTAGGCCCTGTAAAGTTCCTAATGATCTATTATTCTTACTTTTTATGATAAAACAATTTATATGTGTAAATAGTTTTAGTATCTATAGATTTATTTTAGGCAAGTTGTGATGATTTAAGAAGGCTATAATGATGCAAAAAATGAATGGATTTGTAACATTTTGGATTATTTTTTTTTTAAACAGACTGAGCCAACTGACAATTTTAAAAGGATAAATTAAATTTTAACAAAATGTATGGGTCTCTAAAAAAATGTCATTTTCCTGAAAACTATTAAAATGGATTTATCACGTTTTGAAAAAGCACATATATACACACATCCACACACACAAATAAATACACATTTATATTATTTTAAATACACATTTATACAAAATACATATTTATACATTTATAAAAATGTTGTATTGCGTTTGTGTCTGCATGCTGTGTTTATATTAAGAAAATTGTAGATAAACTAGTCAACCTGACTTGGCTAGTGACCCATCCATACTTCAACATACGTGCATTTGATTCATCAATCAGTTACAATGCAGTATTTTGGCCACTGATGGGTTAACTCTCATTTAACAAATAACACACTCTTTAGACCCAGTGTCGTCTCACACACGTTCACACACACACAAGCCAATGCCTCAGTGGATTTTGAAACGCTCTTATGCTAATGCACACACACACACACACAGACACTCAAATTGAGCTGATTGCCTGATGAAATTAGCACTGTTCTGTCATTAAGCTCGCAGCTGCAGGGGCCAATCACAACTTTACAAGCATGTCAGCTGTTATTAACCGCCATAAGATGCCAGAAATGGAAAGGGAGGATGGGAGGGGGGTTCTGGAAATTTCGCAAAAGAAGGGGTCCATTTTATAACAGCTATTGAAACACTTTGAATGCTCTTGCTGTCAGATGTCACGGATCGTTTTCATCACGAGCTTGCTGATATAGTATGAACAAGTGCAGGATTTTACATTTGCTGATTTTTATTTTACAAAGAGAGAGTTAAATATAGCCATCATGCTCTATCCTGTTCTCTTCGCCTATCCGTCACTCCGTTCTTCCACATCCGTCCCCGCATGTTTCACATTGCATGTTTTTGCGAAGAGTAAGCTGTTCAAAACGGAAAGATTTCATAAGAGTGACTCAGATCATATTAGTCTTTTGAAGATCCGTTTTACAAGCCAGCCACAAAACACACACACACACACACACACACACACTCCACAGGGAGATGGGCACCAAGTGTTACCCAAGGCAATTCTCTCCATTTCATTAACTTTCGCACATTTTTCAGGTGTGAAGGCAAACCTCCCACACACTCACACACATGTGGTCACACACAACCTTCTTTTCCCATTTCCTGGTCTATTTTCCTTAATCAATCAATCAATCAATCACTTTTATTTATATAGCGCTTTTAACAACACAGATTGTAGCAAAGCACTGAACATTATCAAGTAGGAAAATAGATTGATGGTAATGTATAATGATGAGAGTAAACCATTTATTTATCAAATGCAGAGACGGTCTCTGAGAATTGATTTGCAAAAACTGGTTACTCTGTTTTTAAAAATGTTCAAAAATCATATTTTTGATTATCTTATCATGTTTTATTGTGTTAGTTAACTGTATTTTCATCTGGTTTTGCATATATTTCTAGGTTCGATTTATTTATGTGTAATAAATCATTTTTAAACTTAAACTCTTACTCTGTGTTTTAGTAGTATTGGTATATTTTAAATGTCAATGAGGCACAGAAGGATCAGTCTATCCGATTCCCCAGATCTGTGCACATATCAAAAACTGGGTCACTTCTCACAAACACGTATGCTAAATAAACACTTTCACATATTTAAGTCCTGTGCTACTCAGCAAAACCAAGTAAGTAGGACTCCTGAAGTGATTGTACAATAATTTCAGCACTCTCTAATAGGCCCTAAATTTACAAACACCTATTACTGGACATGTCACGTTGAAAGGAGTTGATTTTATGACAAGGCTCTTTTTATGACATAGACTTTATTAGCATCTGGAATGACTAAAGTGACTATAGATATTGATTTGTTATTGTCATTTTGTTCTGTTGTTCTTGACTGGATTTGCTTAAAGTACCCTGGATTTACCAAGTAAACTTATTAAACATATAAAACATTATTTATTATATGAACTAAATAAAAATACCCATAAAATCAAACCTAGAAATATATGCAAAAACAGATGAACTGATGAATTACTGAAAAATACAGTTAACTAACACAATAAAACATGATAACATAATCAAATATATGATTTTTGAACATTTTAAAAAAACTCAGTTTTTGCAAATAAATTCTCACACAACTCAGAAGCCTTTTTTTATATTTAGTATTATATTTGGTGTTTATCCTAATTTCAGCCTGTGTTTAATGTAGTCTGGGTCATATATTCTTTTGCCTTGTTCGTGTTTTGAAGATGAAAGCATGTCATAGCCTGTCCATGCTGTCCTCAGTGTAATTGACTATTTACATTTATGCATTTGTCAGATGCTTTTATCCAAAGCACTTTACATTGAATTCAGTCTCTACATTTTTTCAGTTAATGCATTTCCTTGACATTGCCAGATAAATATAACGAATGTTCACAATTTTGTGTTTTTAAGTCTTTTTCTGTTGCAAACATTAATGGTCCATTCAATACGGACAGAAAATTGTTATTTCTATTTAACAGTTTTAGATTTGTTTAGATGGTCCGAAACCATCTACCACTGCAATGACCGGCCCTTATCTTTTTTTTTAGCAGAATAAATCAAATACAAGGACACAGCACTTGAGTTTCAAAGGCAGGCTTAAATAAATGGTCTGAAGGTTAGCACATGAGCACTGGCCTTCTAAAGCACAGCCTCAATCATGTTATATGACAGAAAACAGTGTCTGTATTTGTGTTCCTGTGCATTCCTGCCAATTTGGATACTAGCCCACGGCTAAATTAGCTAGCAGACGTTCAAATGTTTGAGCAGAGTATTTTTATGCTGTCTAGTGGTGTTATGCTGCTGGCTTTCTGCTTTCACAAACTGATTTGTAGGTTGATTTTCAGCTAATAAGTAAGTAACACACAGATACACAACAGTTTACAGATGTCTAACAGATGGTCTGTTGTTATTCTTAGCTTGTGTGTGCCTTTTTGTCAAATGTTTAAATTCATAGTGGTCTAAAATATCCGGAAAGAGCTATTGGTTAGTATTCCTGTTCATCTCAATGATAGTTGCACAGATTTGATTTAGGTTTGTTTAGACGGTCAAAAATAGAGGTCTGCATTCCCGCATCTCAATGAAACCTGATTTGAAATCTGCTATTCTGAACAGGCATTTCAAAGGATTTAAAGGGATAGCATACTAAAGAAGCACACTATTTCGCACGTCATCTGAAACCATATGACCAAAATGTATTTTGCTACCAATTAACATATTCAAATCTTGGATTATAAGAGGTCATGATACACTTTTGATGTATAGAAGTAGGCTAACAATGTGAAGAACTCATTCTTTTGAATTCAATCTTTTCAGTGTTTGATATAATCAAGTTCACAAAATTGGAAAGAATGATTCATTTACAAATAAGAGCAATTGTTTCTTTAATGAATGAATGTTTATACACTTTTATAATGGATTTAATTACATTCTTTGTTGCTTTTTTGTTATATTGTAGTTTGACGGCCACAGAATGCACTTGTGCTTTGTAAATCATTCAGGCTTGAAATGAGAGTAGCTATCCTTTAAAATAAACACTTAAACTCAAACATCCAGAAACACTCCTGTAGCTTTGTGTAATTGATGTCTGACTCATTCACATTCTCTCTCTCTTCAGCTGCTGGCTGTGACTCAGATCCTGTCGTGAGGGTGGATGATGCTAACTCTAGTTCGGTGGTCCTGACACCTATATCGGAGGTGTCATCTGCGGACCTGTCTGTCTCCTCTCCTCACTTCCAGAACCCGGACGGTCTGCTGGAGCCCACCGGTGCCCCCAGCGAGCCAACCGCTCAGCAGGACAACCCTGCGGGGGACACACCACCAGAGAAAGACCCCAAAAAGACCAAACAACATCTGCATTGCCCCATCTGCAAAGTCACAGTCAACTCCACCACCCAGATGGATGCTCACAATAGTGGTGCCTATATTTCTGTCTTTACTCATTTATTTATTCACACTGCCATTCAGAGGCTTGTGTTCAATACATTATTGAAATAAATTTATCAGGAGTGTCAGTTAATGAAATAATAATGTTACAAGTGTTTTTAACACTGGTAATAATAATAAAACATTTGTAAGCAGCAAATCAACATTAGAAGGATTTTGTTTGAAGATTTAATATTTCTGAATATTACTGTTGTCAATTATTAATTAATAATAATATTATTAGTGCACAGCAATTATGTTTTTATCATTTACCCAAATGTAGTAGTTGTTTTACACATTTTCGTCACAGGCACCAAGCATAAACTAATGATGGAAGGACAGAGTGTTTTGCCACGACGACGAGGGAAGGCAATGTCGTCCCGCCCCTCATGTAAAAGCAAGCGATTGGCCAGCAAGGGAAGTGTGGGTGTGGCCAGTAAGAGCTTCTACTGTGAAGTCTGCAAGATCCATGTTAACTCTGAGACTCAACTTAGTCAGGTAACATAAAAATTCAAAACATTCTCAAATCGAGAAGGATTTTCTAGACAAGAAAAAAATATTGTCTTGTTTTCAAAATAAATCAATAGCTAAAATTAAGTGAGTTTTACAAGCAAAATAATCTGCCAGTGGAGTAAGCCAAATTATTCATATTTTTTTGTTTGAAATAAGATTATTTTTCTTATTCTAAGCAAAAAGTCACTTTATTTCGACTTGTTCTTTTTCTGAAAACAAGAAAATATTTTTTACATAATTTTTAAGCATTTTTTGCCATGCCAAATATCATTAAAATGCTTTAAGTAACACTCACCTTGTTCACATTTCCTGTGTTCTTTACTACCTAAACAAGCCTAACTAGCTGTGTTTTTAGTAGCAGGTAGCTACATTGCAGGCTTGTAATTTTATTCAGTCAGAAATGACAACCCATTGTCAAAACATCTGCTGGAAACCCATAGTTTATTCTGTTGGTATTGGCATTGTGTCTCACTGTTTCTCAGACAAAACACATCTCTACAACCACGTTTGTTTCCCAGTACATTTGTGCTGAGAAAGAAATATAATTTAAACAAATGAAATGTAAAAATGTATAAACTCTTGCTCTGCAAGTTATTTAAACGAAGACATTTGCATTTGGATTTCAGGGCTGCGTTTTCAATGTTACAGTAACATGCTAGTCAGTCCAAGACGAGTTATTTTAACAGATCTAATGTGTGTTTCCATGGCATATTGACTGGCTGAAGCTGGTTACTTGTTACTTGTTGTTATGCTGATATTAGTGCTACTCTGAAAATCTTCTACCACTCAATTTCCACACACACAAGCTTTGTTCATGGATCATGAGCACAGTGAATTTCTCATCATTCATAACTATTCTTATGACAATTGTTGCCTTTAATAGCAGCAATTTACCTAAAATGCTTCTACGAACTTTACACCTTTTTCAGTTTGTGTCATGAACGATGACGTGTGTGTTGTTGGCCTGCTGTCTACTCAGGCCTGAGGAACATGACATTTAATGGTATTTCATGCTTCCCTTAAGCTGTCTCTGAAGTGTAAAGTAAACAAGATGATGACAAAAAAGAAAGAGAGAGCAGGGAAAGAGGTGATTAAAAAGTTAAATAATTTTTTTAGGGGAAAGAAAAAACTGCTCTTACTTTTTTTCTTGACCAAGTATCTTGTTATAAAATCACAGAGGATGTAATATGTAAGGCTTGAAACTGCATTAAATATACACCTTTATTTCTGTATATTGTTTAGCACATGAACAGCCGAAGGCATAAGGATAGACTGGCTGGGAAGCCCCCGAAGCCCAAGTTCAACCCTCACGCCAAGAGCCAGCCTACCTCAGCAGCATCGGTGAGTACGGTTACACTAACTGTGATTTACATGCTAGCAGTCATGTGTCCCTGTGGCTCAAACAGTAGGATAGCATGGTGCTATAATTTCAGTTCTCAGAGAATTCATGTCGAAATGCAGTGCAAGGTTTGGATAGAAGCACATGTAAATGTAAAAGCCATATTCAGCTAATCAGCACAGGGTACTTAAAAAAATCAAATGCAGAGTTAATTTTAAACAATAGGACTGGTGATGATTGACAGGACAAAACAATAAAGCATACCTCTTCTCAGCATGACAGAAAGGAAACTGAAAGGGGAGAGGAAGTTATTGAGGGGAGTATGCAGCAAACAGGCTCATCATGATACAAGGAGTAATTTTGCATAATCAAAATAATTTTTATGTCTGCTACACACACACACACACACACACACACACACATGATAATAGCAGCTCTTCTGATCTGTTTCAGCAGGGTGTCAGATGGAACGGTTATGCGAGTGGCGCATTGTCTGCTATGAAGAAAGTCATCAACCAATGCAATCTGTCCTCTCTGTCCTCACAGGTAAGTGACATGACATGACCTTGGGGTGGAGATTTGTTTAAAAAAACGTTTATTGCGAACCAATGTAAAAAATATTTAGATAGATAAATAAATTAAGATATTAAGATAATAAGATAATATTAAGATAATAAATTATTCAAATATAATTAAATCAATTTAATCCAAATTAACATGCTAAAACTAAAACACAAGAAATCAGCTTTTCTCCTTAAAAACTCTTGTTTTATTAAAGAATATGTTTTGTTTTATTTTTCTTTTTTTGATTTTTAAAAATAGGTTCACAAATTAAATCATTGTTAATTAGATTTAATATATAAATTAGTGCGTTTTACAATTTATTATTTATTCCATTTGAAATAAATCACAGTTGATCATTCATATTGAAGTTTTTAAATATATAATAATTGCAATATGCAATAATTTCACATTCAATATTCAGATTAACGTACAATCAACATGTAGACATTACATCAATGCTATGAAATTGTTCTTTTTCCCTAATACTTAACTATTAATTTGATCATTTATTAGATATTACAAAATAACAACTTCTAATTTAAGTTAACATAAAAAAAAAATCTTCACATAAACCCATCACAATAAATATCATGTTTAGCTACTGTACCTGTGCCCTACAACTAGTAGGAAATATAAAGAAATAAAGTTATTAAACACTAAATTAAAAATGGATGAGCCCTTAAAGCCACAAATGTTTTTGATTCCTGTTTTTATGTCCTTGCATGAACAGACATCACAACAGCTGTTAGATTATTTGGCTGCTATTACTTTAAGAGCTTCCGCTGCTCCATACGTTTTTCCTTTAGTTGAAATGGTCATAATTACAAAAGAAATTAGAAATACTAGAAATTTTAGCCTATGTAGAGGGATCTTTAAATACTGCTGTACAACATTTGGTCTTACGATCAAAAGAACTGATACTACACTATAGCTTCTGAAGTGTATGCCATTCAAGATAATGCCATTTCTGAGTGAAAATTGTTTCACCACTACATTTTCAGTGTAGTGTCTTTTTCATATCATAATGATTCATTCTGTCTCTCTCTTTCTTTCTCTCTGTCTTAGACTAAACTGGTTTTACAGAAGCAATTGACTAAAAATCTGACCGCCAGCTTCCTCCCCGCCACCTTAACTCCGCCCACCCTCTGCACAGTCTCAGCCAATCCTCTCGCGCTGCGACACCCGCCGGGCACTACTTTCATTCAGACGCCTATCCTTGGCCCTGCCCTCTTCAGGCCAGCGCCCGGACCTCTGAGAGCAACACACACTCCCATCATATTTTCCCCTTATTGATCACCTCGAAACAAAACAAACACGCTCTTACAGCAAGGGCGCACATTCATGTGATTTAGTCTTACGATCCGTTTCAGTACTGACGGTCTCTGTGCAAACTTCGTCCGTGCTCCCGCTCTCTCCATGCTGTATACACTTAAGTATATAAACACAAACACACACTCCCATAGTGTTCCCTATTCTCCTCAAAAACTGTGACTCTGAGAGGGTCACTCTTGAACTATGCAGCAAAGGGAGAGAGAGTGTGTAAGAGAGATAGAGAGAGAGAGCAAGACCATATTTGGGAATATGGGAGGGGCCTCATTGCGAACACCAGCCCACTATGCAGATGAACACTTAAATGACAAGACAAGGCTGATAAAGGAGTGAAAGAGCTATAAGAAGGATATTTAGCTTTGCTTTATGAGATATTTACCATTATACCAATATTAATCAGGTTTTTATTCTATAATTTATTAGAGGAAAGCCGATTTTAGAGACCTATAACTGCGCTAGCTGTTCGTTTAGTGATGAAATGCAAACATCCCTTTACTTGATGCTTTTCTTTTAAAGTATTTTCATTTGTTATTGGTCTGTTCTCATGTCGCTGTCGGTCTGTGTATTTGCAAACATTTTGAGTAACCTCATCTGACCGGCTTTTGTTACAAAAGCAAACCTCATTGGTCTGCGAGTTTACAGATGCTAAGGCTTTCTGTCATGGGTAATCACAGAATAACACAGAGCGCCAGTCTAATATACGAAGATGACAGTTTGGTAGCAAGGCAGCAACACACACACACTCCCAATCAATGTCATAATTTTCTCAGTGTTGATGCATAGATTAGATGATTTGAGATTGCAGATGCGCACACACACAACCTCAGATGAGATGATTACGGTTCAGTCACAGTTTGACGTGGCCTTTTATGTCTGCATATTTTGTTCTCAGTATTCCCTCATTACGGCCTCACAAAGGTCAGTATGCCTGTCAAAAATCTTGATTAAGATCTAAACCCTCACCATGTTCTTTGCTTGTGTGTGTGTGTGTGTGTGTGTGTGTGTGTTTGATCCTTATGACAGATCCAAAACCTGTCATGAGTTCATTACTCTCAATTTTATTCAGAATAACATTTTCGATTCTGGAAGCATCATTGATTTATTTGCACAGAGGAGCCATTGCCAAAACCTAATGAGCATAATGGCAGTTACTGAATATACATCAGTACTGTTCAAAGGAGTATTTTTAGATTACGTTAAAATAGCAACATATTAAATGTAAAATATATTAAACTCGCTACAAGTATACAAGCGTTACTGTCAGACCGAACAAAGTCACATCGCTTTGCCCCCAGATCAGTATCATCTGATGGACTTGGATGGACTAATAAGACTGATCATCTGACTTCAGACCTGTAGAATTAGATGTTGCTGTCTTTGTTGTACCATTTTTCATCTGTCTGATTTGTTTGGGGTTTTTTTTTTAATGTGCCCACGTTTTTGTAAATATTTTATGAATACAGCTTTTAAAAGTAAATCATGAACATTTATAATATATACGATTAGAGTAAATATGTAGAATTTTATGAGATGTTTAATGTAGATTCTTTATCTGGTTATTGTAATTAATGTGAAAATAAGATAATAAGAACGAGCGCTACTTGAAGTTTTTGTCACCATTTCTGCAGAGTTATGCGTACTGAAATAAGGAGATAATCTAATGCGAAGTAGATAAGACTTTGTAGTTTTTACATCAAATTGTTAATCAAAGCGCTAGCCAGAGAAGGCGGAGGAATATAAGAAATATTGCTAAAAACGGGCCGAGACTCAGGCACCCAGACAAGGCCTCAGAGCCTGGAGTCACGGGTGAGTCTCAAGCCCACTCAGGGCTCTTGCTTTTCAGAGGACGGTTTGCCCTTGAAGGAATGAAGCCTGGGGCCTTGAACAGAGCTAACTAACAACAGCCATATTGACACTTCAAGAGGCACAACATGGACATGCTTTTTTTCTGAGGACACTTTAGAACAAGGACTTTGCTTGGACTCCATGAATCAAATCTTATTTGTGTGTGCGTGTGTGTTTTGATAACTCCCGAACATCAGACTAATCTCCATAAGCGAATGCTTTCTTGAGGCACAAGAAGACGTAACTGCACCATTCCTAGTTCCTGTCATCCTCATGAGGTCCATACAGCAGATATGGCTGGTTATGATACTGTGAACGTCTCTGGTAGGTGGATGATTTCACATGTTGTCCAAAAGTAACAGTTCCAGAATATCTTTTGAGGTTGTTTGTTGGGATTTTAAGTTGCTTTTTCAGTTCAGTGAAATTCAATCTTTAAGCAATAATAACAGGAAACTGGAACCTTTTTAAGAAAACGGAAGATTACTGTTTCTTTCTCTCTCTCTCTCTCTCCCTATCTTTAGCGTACATGTTTCTTCCCTCGTTCTCTTAATGTTGTGATGGTGTAATGTGCACATTATTCCTATTGCCAATCTGGAGGACATTGGAAAGTTTAATATGACATTTCTCCCCCTTTATTTTACACCGATGGAATCTGTTTGTCACAGGACAATCGTGGAAACATCCGTTGCCAGCATTGACAAGACCGTGGATGGCATTTCCCATTTCTTCCATGTTTGTTCAGGGCTAATTTGACTATTTGACTCAAACTCCCTTCCTGCACTAGTTTGCTTGCCTTGTGCCAAAATATATAATCATTATTGCCAAAATGCCAAATTTAAGATTTTTTATTTATATATATTTTTTTGTTTTTTGCAATAGTGGACTGCACATACAACCTACTAGAGTGAAGCTCTCATATGATCAAAAAGCACAAAAAATCCCATGAATGTGTTGGAAATCATGGAGCCTCATGTGAAAATGTGCATGTGTGCGTGTAAACTGAAAAATATGTGAATTATGTCCAATCCAACTAGATGTTTCTTAAGCATGAACAAAGATGAGAAGATTTCGATATTACTTAAAAGGGACATGGCCAGTATTGCGTAATTTAAATAATGACAGACATTATATGTTATTTGTTCTTTGTGCTCAGATCTAACATTGATCTGAACTGATAGCTGACACAAAGGAAAACGTATTTTCATAGGATTTTGCGTCTTGTTTTTCTGACTCCTTTGCTCTTTCTCTGTACAGGGTGTGTATGAATGCGTGAAAACGAAATAAAGCAGAGAGAGAGAGAGAAATAAATCGATTAGACTTCCACCCCAGTGCTCTGGCTGTTCTTTTGGGGGCTTATGGGACTCGTGGTTATTGACTAGAGGATGACAGCTTGTCAAGCGTCTTGCTTTTATAATGACAAACCTGTCGAAATTTCCCAGTTCGATGAAAACCTAGCAAAACTAGGCAAAAAAGTCCACCAACTGGTACACACAGCTCACTCTTTCCCAGTCCAATCGCTCAACAAGCGTGCGCCATCTTGTGTTTAAGAACAGAACGTCAAGAATACGAAAGGGAACTGACAGATTTATTAAACATTTTGGGGCAGGGTTCCCAAACAGGGTTTAATACTAGTCCTAGATTAAAATAAATGTTAAGAGCTGTCTAAAATGGAAATACTTAAAATACATTATTTCCATTGTTTGACATGTCTCTAAAAAAATCTTAAATGTCCTAAATTAGCAAAGGTCTAGTCCTGGCTTAATCTAACCCTTTTCCGCTTTAGAATATTTTAGTAATAGTAGTAGTAGTAGTAGTATATCTACATTGTTATTAATTACAAATTGTCATTGATTCAGATTCCTGTGTGTCCAAATGTACAAATACAATTAAAAAGTGAGCCTTCTTTTAAAACTGATTTGTCAGCACAAAGCCCGCCAAAATGCTTTGAGCACAGCGATCGTGTTCTTGATCAGAACCCAAGCTCCGCGCCAGCCAGATGCCCCAAAGAACGTTTTTAGAACTAGATCGCATAACCAAGAAAATAATGCTCGCAACTAGAAATATTAGTAAACCGTTCTCATAACGCGTTGTGTTAACATGGACTTTGCATTATGTATCGTGTAACAGTGGGTAAAAAGTAAACGTGCATAATGAGAAGCATTTGATCTGTAAACACTACTGACGCAAGCCTCAAGAAATGAAGCAAGCATTAACTTCAGACACTGTTCATGACACACACACACACACTCTCCCTGGCAGAAGTGGAGAGCCCTCTATTGTAAGGTCACTGCCTATCTAGCCATGAACTAAATGAAATATCTACTCCATAAAAAAGATAGATAAAGGGCAAATAAAACCAATTCTCCCGTTTACTCCCCCTGAAGAGACTGCAGATATGTGGCGCTCGTTCAGATGGAAGATGGCTGGTGTGCTGTTAAGCAGACAGGATTTTAACTGTGTGTGGATCATGTGCTTAAAATCTATATTGTCTTAATAGAACATTAACATATTTTTTTACCATTGTGTAAATTAAGCGTTAATTTAGTTTTAGATTAGAAAAGAAGAGCGGTAAACAATTGCAGCCAAGTAGCTTTATTTAGATATTAAAAGGCTGCTCATACAGTCGTTGTTTCAGACAAAAATGCGATCTCTGCTAAAAATAAGAGTCTAATCTTCACGAGTCATATTTTTTTTCTTTCCATTTATAAAGAACAGAAATATATTGTACATGTTCACAACTGAAAGCTAACAGACTACTCATGAAATGCAGTCATCAGGGTAAAAAGTACAGTGGCAATCAAACAAACCAATTTCACTTACTTAGGCGTTCTTATGGAATAAATCAGTAAGCATTTTCATAGGAATGTGTCCGACACAAAATATGAACACCTGAAAATAAGTAAAACATCCATGCAGTCTGCTTAACTGAATTAAGACAAACGTCTGTCAAGTTGACATCACAAAAAAGCAGTAGTCATGGCACGAATGTCATTATAAAACACAAGTAGAATCATCCTAGCTGATTTCACATAGGATATAACAACTTTTTGCAATGTAGAGGTATATATATATATATATATCAGTGTAAAAGCAGTATTTTTGTCAGTCAATTGCTTCGAGATAAATAAATCACAGCAACACATGGATTCTATCCTGTATGTTTAAGAATATAAAACTTCATTAATGCAGTAACTTCTTACAGTGTGCTTAACTTATAACAGCACTACAAGTTCAAACGTTTCAAAAGAGATCAAATTGAGCATCTGTCGATGGCACTCTTTAGAGATTTGCCTGGCATCTCTCTTCTAACCCATCTTTACTCTGCCAGCACTATTGCTATCTTCTCCATCTCTAGCTGTCCAGAGAGCCGCTGCCCTTGTTCTTGTTGCGGCTGAGTGGGAAGGTGGATTTGCTCTGAGGCTGGGTCATTTTGCTGGCCAGATGGACAAAGGGCTCGATGAGCGTTCGTCTGTCGGTCACAGAGACCTCCCACAGCTTCACCTTCTCCTGCCGTGCCCACTGCTGAGCCGCCTCACTGTCCACTCTCCTCTGATCCTGCAGGTCCAACTTGTTACCCACAACAACAATCGTCACCTGTGAGACAGAGACAGAAAGATTCTTTACATTCGTTTAATGGAGTCATTTTTTTACTTGAAAAATTGTCATGTTTTATCTCGAAATATCACTTGATCAATTTGACACTACAGTTCATTTTGTTGCAAGAACAAGAATATTTGATGAAAAAAATTTTTATGAAATATTAGCAAAACAACTGTTTTCAATTTGAAGATGTTTTAAAATGTAAATTATTACTGTGATGCAAAGCTAAATTTTCAGCATCATTGCTCTAGTCTTCAGAAATTATTACAACATGCTGATGCTCACAAAACATTTGTCCTGCTTAGTATTTTTACACTCATCTAACAAAAACATGTTCAAAAGAGCATCTTCCTAATGCTAAGGGGACATTTTATTTTTAGCATTTTATGAATATTACTTTTGAATGATCTCTAAACCAGCCTGATATAAAAAGTAACATTTACAAAAATGTTATAAACAGCCAAATAATCATTTTTAAAAAGTCCCATGAATGATGTGATGAATGAACATATTTTTTAATGAATATATAATATAATGTACATATATGTACATTACATTATATATTCATAAAAAATATGTTCATATATAATGAACATATAACTTATATATATATAATGAGATGCCCAAAACTGGTGGTGTGCAATCTGTGCACAACAAACACACAGACCTCTTTTTTGTCCCGACAGCGGTCGATGTCTTTTTTCAGAGCCTCTACGCGCTTGAAGGACTCTTTGCTGTCGATGCTGTAGACGAGCACGAAGCCGTCGGCGAAAGTGAAGTAGTGGCGCGGAAACTCGTGACCGTCGCGCAGTCCTCGCGTGTCGTAAAAGCGCACCTGCTCTCGGGTGCCGCGGTCCGTTTCCACAGAGCCGATGTAAATGTCCTCCAGCGTCTCCATGGTCTCTGAACCTGCCACACCGGCCCCATGTGAATCTGTGCTCCTCAAATTTGGGTTTAAGAAATGACTCGTCTCAGGTGGGCGCTGTCATAACACTTACCTGCGACATGGTTGGCGTACAGTAACTGCTCCAGAACCGCGGTCTTTCCCACTGATCCCTGGCCACACACCACCACTTTGCAGCTCTTGCCCATGATCACTTACAACCGCGCAGACTTCATCAAAGTATACAAATACACTGGAGAGGAAAGGTGGTAAAGAAAGACTGAAAGCTGAACTGATGTGCTGCAATAAAGAGTGTATCAGATTACTTTATAATTTACTACTACGTCGTATCCATCTTTGATGAGTATTCATTAAACAAAAATAACCGGAGCGTTTAAGAAAAAGCTGAATTTACCTTACTCTCTTCCTGTTTATGCCAGATTTCAGCCTTCGACGAAATTTGACACCAGTTCCGTTTAGCTGAAGAGCGCCCTCTTCTGACCGGAGGACAACAATACAGTCAGGAACATGAACAAGATTGAAGTAAAGTAAAAAAAAAGGTAAAACTTTGTTTGAAAATGTGTTTTTGATCAAAAAACCAAAATGATATGGTACAAACGCATTCAAGAGCATTAACAACATTTCAAAGAAAACACACAATTAAAACACATAAGCTAAATAAGCAAACTAACACATATAGTAAAAGAAGATAAATACATATTTTAAAAATAGGTTGATGTTATTTTAAAACAACTACAAAAATGTAAAAATAAAATAAATGAATGCAATCCAAAGGAAAAAGTTGAAGGGTAAGTCATTATCCATGCAGCACAATGGCGTAGTGTATACAAAGTCATATGCAGAAGCCTTCTCAGTACACTTTCTTGAGCAAAGTAAATCTGAAGAAAGGTTAATAAACAATTTTGGTCTTGAGTCACTCCATAAAACTGATCTGAGTCCCTCTGACCTTTTTAAGTGTATTTTATTTATATTGGGTCACCAAATTGTATTTTTCAAAACGTTTTGTATTATGTCTCGTTCAGGACAAACATTTTATCTCTTTATTAGAAATGATGTTGTTGTTTTTTTTAATTTGACACCACTCTATTATATCATGTCCTTCATGGTCTTCTATGAAAGACTTGGAATACGAGTAATAAAATTAGAAAAAAAGTCTATACATTTTGCCATTCTCATAAACATCTGTGCTTTTTTGCTGTTACTGATTTTTACTAAGAAAATTCATGATTAGTCATAAAAATCATTTATTTCCATACCTCACTAACCCCTCAGCCCTGTTACACAAATCATTCTACCCCCATAAAAACAATGAATGATCCTTATGTGACATAATTAACAGAAAGTGACATCATATAACTCTTCTGAATAACATTGTGAGCAGACACAACCAAGTTACCAACTTATAACTTATTAATGGTGTGATATTGTGATTGTCGAGCTTAACGACTCGACCCCATTACATCAAAAAAGATAGAAATATGTGTGTGTGCATGTGTCTTCTGACTAGGTTTTATCAGTGTTAAGTAAATTCTGCAAACAACACCCCATAATGACAACAAAAGTTTGTTTGAAATCTTTGCAAATTTATTTTATTTTTTAAATCGCATGTACCTATAAAATTATTAACAGCCTTTGCTTAATACTTTGTTGAAGCACCTTTGGCAGTAACTATAGCCTCAAGTCTTAAGAATAGGGATTTGAAACCTGAGGTGGGACAGTATGGTTTTCTGGAAGTTAAATATGTCATTAATGCTGTGTTCAGGAAAGTAATGCATTTTGGTCAAAAATCTAAAAATGTCAAAATAGTATAGGTTTTGTGCATTGACTCAACTACTAATATCATTTCTGAAAAGCATAAAAAGCTGTCAAATGTGGTCAGTCCATGAAGGTAGCTACTATTTGTAAACAATTATTTTCATTTTATTATGTTTATGTTATATTTTGATGATATTTTGGCGGTTTATCCTAAAGTACCCCCTAAGTGTATTTGTACATCTTACCAATTTAAAAATATTTATTACACTATTACTATGTACTACACCATATTTAGCCATACAAAAATACAGTCGTTTGTCGCCACCTACTGGCTGAACACAATGTGACCTACGATCCCTGAGCAAATCTTTTTATTTAATTTACCGATTTAAAAGATTCAAGTCACAGACGTGAATCAAAACCCTTACGTACAAATAAACTCTTTAAATTGATTCACATAATTACACTGCTCCAAAAAATAAAGGGAACACTAAAATAACACATCCTTGATCTGAATGAATGAAATATTCTTATTGAACACTTTGTTCTTTACATGCTTGAATGAGCTGGCAACAAAATCACACAAAGATTATCAACGGAAATCAAGTTTATTAACCCCTGGAGGTCTGGATTCACACTCAAAACTGAAGTGGAAAAACACACTACAGGCTGATCCAGCTTTGATGTAATGTCCTTAAAACAAGTCCGAATGAGGCTCAGTAGTGTGTGTGACCTCCACGTGCCTGTATGACCTCCCTACAGTGCCTGGGCACGCCAGATCACTAAACAGGACAAATCATCTCTGCACAGTAATGGACACTTATGAACATTTTATATCTGTTCACTCATGGACTCTTGCAGATACGCTGTAGATCAGACACTCATGGACACTGCACATTTTTATTTGCACACAAATAAATTTCCATTTATTTCCATTTTTACTTCCATTTAAATTTATTGCTATATTGCCATTTATGTCTTTGTGTTGTATTTGTATAGATGCGTTTTTATTTTGGAAAATTCTTATATTTTGTCATATTTTCTTATTTTATCTATAGCTAACTACCCTTATTTTATTCCACTATTTATTTCTTGTTAAATTGTTTTTACAAATTTTTAAGGTGACGGTATAAAAGCATTTCACTGCATATTGTACTGTGTATGTGACAAATAAAATTTTAATTAAAAAACAAAACAAAACAAAAAAAACATGAGGTGGCTGCATCAGGAGGCCAACCGAACCAGCATATGGTCTCACAAGGGGTCTGAGGATCTCATCTCTGTACCTAATGGCAGTCAGGCTACCTCTGGTGAACCCGTGGAGGGCTGTGCGACCCTCCAAAGAAATGCCATCCCACACCATTACTGACCCACTGCCAAACCGGTCATGCTGGAGGATGTTGCAGGCAGCAGAACGTTTCCCACGGCGTCTCCAGACTCTGTCACATGTGCTCAGTGTGAACCTGCTTTCGAATTGTGGCGAAGTGGCAAATTTCCCAATCTTGGTGTTCTCTGGCAAATGCCAAACATCCTGCACGGTGTGGGGCTGTAAGCACAACCCCCTGGACCTGTGGACATCAGGTCCTCATACCACCCTCATGGAGTCTGTTTCTGACCGTCTGAGCTGACACTTGCTGGAGGTCATTTTGCAGGGCTCCGGCAGTGCTCCTCCTGTTCCTCCTTGCACAAAGGTGGAGGTAGTGGTCCTGCTGCTATTTTTTTGAGCAGTGTATAATTGTTACCACTGATGTCAGTAATTGAGATATTTGTAGTGAGCTACAGTTTGAAAATGAAATGTACGGAATGAAGTCAAGGCCAGTTTTTGAAAAAGGGACTGAAGGCCTTCATTTTAACTGACTAGACAAATTGCTTTGATTTAAATTTGAGTACTCTTTTTAGTGAAAATTGTTTCTCGCATCCGTTGACCTACTATGGTCATATTGCGCAGGTCTGCGGAAGGCGGAGCTGAAGGCGGTATGAAAGGCTCACATGCCTCGCGTCTTCCTCCGCCTCTCTACAGCAAAATGGCGACTGTTGACTACGACTCGTCCGCGGATCCAGAGATGGACTTAACCAGCGACGAGGAGTTAGAGAGGTACCTGACGAGAGCGATCGCTTTAATTATATGCCGGCCGATCCGCTCGCGAGGTAACTGTGTTTCTAGAGTAGCCGTGACCGGGCCAGCGGTTGTGTAAAGACCCTGAGATCGCCACTGCCGCATAACTTGAAAATCAAGGGGTGTCTATGGCCTAGTGTGCCAGGCAGCCGCTTTTAATGCTGGGGTGCCTCGCGATCAGCCTGCTGTTGTTCTTACGTCTTTTAAACGAGCCTTGAGCTTTTAAAGCGATGGTTAATGGTGCCATGCATCGTGTTATTACGACAGATGTGCTGCACGCCGTGACACAGTTTTAGGGTGAGAATTAGGTTGAAGGCAGCGTGACATCATTGCTCTTAAGAGCACGATGCAGGCGCACTTAACCCCACACACAGGACGGCACTCTATTCATCAGTCAAGCGCTGTTGCAATAAATATGTCGAACATTAATAGTTGCTGAGTTATATCCTTAGTAAATCGGTGTGGGGGGGGACGTGCATGCGTAACGTTATATAGGAAATGACGTTCTGTCCCTGCGGGTATCCTAGGTGTGCAGGCCACTACTTTGACACTCGCTTGGACGTTTTCTCCGGGTTAGGTACACGAGCAGATTAGCAGTATTCTAAAATGATTCTCTTAAAGGCACCTGTACATATTTTGTTGGGACATCATTTACACACTTGGATTACTTATTTAGGCCACGTTAAGGAGAGTGACAACCTCAGTCGGCGATATGTTTTAGTGAATGTTAAAAGGACGTGTAAAGAAATTGTACGGGGAATGAAGCTAACTAATATCTGACATCTGTTTCAATGACCTAATGTTAATTTTTGATGCGCTGTCGCTTTAAATGCACATGGCGTTTCGATTGTGTTCGTTCGATGTCTAGTGTCGTTCAAGTTAAGGGAAGAATGTGAACACCGAAGTGTGTGTGTAATGTGTGAGGACCAGATATAGGATAACTTCTGGAGCTTTCTGTTTAAAGTGTCTGTGGGCGGACGGAGGCATGACGTGAACTTTGACTAGAACGATCGGTTACCAAACTGTAACTGGACGCGCGAGAAGTCAACCTCGTGTCTGCCATAACTTTCCTGATGTGAAGTGTAGTTAGTGTTATCCGTCGGAGTCACACACCACTGTAATCACTACTGACACCTGAGTACTCACCTGAAGATCCGAGCTTGACTTGACTTAAACAGTCTCGTTTGTGGCCCTGGAGCACAGAAAGCAACCCGGGTAGCAATAGCCAAGATACATTATTTCAAATGATTAAGTCAAACTTAACGGTGTATTTAATGACAAAAATCATTAGGATATTAAGTAAAGATCGTGTTCCATGAATATATTTCCTACTGTAAATATATCAAAGCCTATTTTTTGATGAGTTTTGCTAAGAACTTTATTTGGACTGCTTTTACAGGCCATTTTTCTCAATAGATTTATTTTATATTTATTATTTATTTTTTGCACCCTCAGATTCCAGATTTTTAAATATCAGTTGTATTTCAGGCAAATATTGTCCTATCCTAACAAACATGCGTCAGTCGAACGCTTGTTTGTTCAGCTTCCAGATGATGTATAAATCTTGATTTAAAAAAAAAAAAAAAAAAATGGACATGTAACTTCAGGGTAGTTTTTGCAAAGAACAAGTTTTGGGAGAAGCGTAACGATAATTAAACACACCTGGCATCGCATTACATATTTGCCAAATTCGCGTTTTATTTTTGATATGAGCAAGCTCGTGAAAGGCCTGGTTTCGTAGACCGGGTTTAAACCCTACTCTTGCGTTGAAGCTACACCATAGCCTACGCAGAGATCCACAGGCCTATACCGTAGCTGACATGCACCTCTCCAAAAATCGAACAGTGTGTCAGTTCTGTGCAAGAGCTGTGATTTGTCTGCCAGAACCCCTCTCTCCATATATACTTGAGTTTTCTCTATTTTTATTTAATATTTATATTTTTATATTTAATATTTTTATATATTTTAATATTAAACCCTCTTATTTAAAATAAAACAAAGCAAAGAACAAGTGTATTATTATTTGTTATACCACAGCATTGTTCATTAGTAGTTGCCCGCGACAAACAATTTTGATCGCCATGGTACACGATGTGGATGACGATGCAGAAGTGACGCGTAGCCTACACTATAAATGCTATAGTTTGGCTCAGCCTTGAGATTAGGCCAGAGTTCAGTTAGGACATTTAATTCATTAGTTTTTTTATTTACATGCCTTAGAAAAAAAGAATTACTGGTGTGCATCCTAAGACAAAACAAAAGCACTGACATGTTTTAAGATCAGTCCGTGCAAGAATTACATTTTAGTCTAGGACTAGGCTTTATCCTTGTCTGTGAAACTGGGGGTATATGTCAGTTGAGCTAAGAGCTCTGGAGGTAAAAACTCCATTCATTTTCATTCCTCTAAAGACAGACCTGCTACGATGTTGATAATCAATGGTGTATGCATAATTTATTTGAGAGATTCTCCCATAATTTTCATAAAAGGCTTCCAGAACAAAGGCTGTTGAAAAAACTGGGCAGGTGCTATATTGCACTTTATGCGTCATGACTTAATTGTGCAAGTGATCTGAAGAGTTATCAGCTCATGTACCTGCTCTACCAATGATTCACGGCATTACGTCATTCTCTCTCTCAGAAAGCACCCGTCTGGTTTTGGTTTCCAGATTAAGGGTGTGACGGTGACGTCTGAATAAAGCACTATATTTGCATGACCACACAGGTGGCACAGGACAAACACTTCCCTACAGCTGCTGTCTTCTGTCAGAGAGGAGAGAACTTTGGTGTGCGATTGATTAGGCTCAGCTGTTGGCTGCTGTTTAAAACCCTCTCTAGAATATTCCAGAGATAAAGGCGTCATTGACTAATATCTCATCCGCGCGATATGCAAGCAGATTTTGAAGTAGATGGCATGCTGACTTCCTTTGCGATTGAGAAGATTGCGATTAGGTATATTGTTTGTCACTTGTGTCAATGTGTCTTATGATGTCATTGGGCTTTTGGTCAGCTTGACCTGAAAACTGGGTGAAGTAAATCAGGGATTTTACAAGAAAAGCTTTGAACGACTGAGTGAAATGAAGATTAAAATTGTTCACTAAAAAACTTTTGTAATCTGTAATTAAACGTTGTGTCCACCCTGTCAGCTCATTGATTATTTGTGTTTTTGATTGTTGTCTGTCTTGGTTTGTGTCCCTTGGCACTCTTTTGTTTTACAGAACATATTTTCTGTGGGGCAACGTTGTTGTCTTGCACCATGTTACCATTGCACTGAATTTAATGAGGAAGCAGCAGAAACATAAGAAGCTGAAATGAGCGGCTAGTCTCAAAATTCAAAGAGGTGTGTAGAGCAGCTGTATTTTGTCATTTTCTGCTCTACTCATACTTCGCAACAACACAACCTTGTTTCTACAAAGTCTCTCCGTTTTCTTTATACAAACAACATGTGACCTGTTTGCATTTTACATAGCATGAGAAAGCTACACAAAGTCCAGTCGGAGCACCCAAACAAAACAGGTTTCCCTGAATGTTTGTGAACGCAGTCGTGTAAGACACGCGTACAGAAATACTACGACAGACTGTTGTTTAGGTCGTTCTGAAATGCATGAGCAAAGAGTAAAGAAGTGTGAACGAGGTCGGACCCCTGATTAGTCAAATTATCCCATCTCATAGCTCAAAGTCACATGACTTTTTCGATACGCATAGAGGAGTTTATTTGGTAAATAATAAATTCCTCCATGTTGGAATTTATGTGTTTTTTTTATCGTAGTTTATATGCATTATTTTTTCTTATCGGATAAAAAGTTTATCCGACTCCAATGTGCACATAAGTTGGTTTTTGTGTGTATTTTTTTTTTTTTTAGAATACACATAATGTTTCCATCCATGCAGCTTTGCTCTTTTTTTTATTTATTAATTTTTTTTATGCAATATTCCAAAATGGGCATGAAAATATGTGGATGTTCTCAACAGCCTGCCATGTCTGTGCTGTATTGAAGGGTATTTGCGACTCTTTATCTCACTATTTGGACATGTTCTGAGTAAACGCTTAATTTAAAAAAAATTGTAAAAAAAAAAAATTTTAAACTTAAAAGAAAAATGTATTAAATCTTAATTTGAAAGAAAAAAAAATGCTCAAAAAAAATATTTAAAATTTTTGCTTTGCTTTTCATTTTGGTTTTGTAGCTTTAGCTGTCAAATAGAAAAAGGCCACTTTAATATGCTTCACTTGCGAGGGACATGTCATAAAATGTAGATATAAAGGTCTTAAGTTGCCCTCGTTACCCACAGTTCCACTGTGCTCTGAATCCTCCGAGGTATAAAGTGAACCATCTCTGCAGATTGCATTCACTGTTGCAGGACGGTTTCCTTTTTGCTCCACTCATGTTTAACTCCGTATAGAGGGGTAGCGTTAAAGCTGGCAATGTGACGCTTGTTCTCTAGTCTAGTCTAGTCTCTAGTATACTGCCCTGCATTGTTTCCCAGAAAGCACTTCATCCTGATGCCATACATCTGTGTGCTGTTCGACTGATTTAAAACAGACACGGCTGGTAGTGACCCATCTATGTTTAGCAGCCTAATCTAAGTTTGTACACTTCCCCCAGACACCTATAACTCAGAACACAATGTATTGGGTAAATGCTTTCACTGACCTTGATGGGCTTCTGCCTCTGTTAATATTGTGTGAGGGAGTATTTATTACACCGGTGTAGGCAGGTGCTCTGGAGCTTGAGTCTTGACAATGCAGCCCATTCTTTTGAGGTCTCACATCTTCAAAATGTGATATGCACATGCCAGCGGTATCTGATCTGTATCATCTGGTTTTTGTAAGAACTTGTGACTTACCCCCGTCCCAAAGCACAAAGAGTTTTCCGTTTTGGAGCGGCTAAATCTTATGCTTTCTGACAGCTGTCCTGATCTTCAGTTTCTGGAGGCATTGTTATAATTTGTTTGTCTTGATCCGCAGGGAAGCAGAAGGCTTCAAAGAGCAGGGAAATGCATACTATGTCAAGAAGGACTACTCTGAAGCGTTCAACTTCTACACCAAGGCCATCGGTAAGAACCCTTAAAAGTGTGCTTTGCTGTGTATGAGGTTCTGCTGTCTGCTTGGCTCTCTGTAGGCATCTGTCTGTTCCTACACACTTCTGAATCACGTACTGCCCTCACACGAGACTCAATATTCACTCATAAGCACACGGCTTCTCTCATCTCCACATGTTTTCTTTGAAGCCTGTAACATCATTTCCAGAGTTAATTTTGTTATAGCAACCACTTGTATTAGAAATGTTTTGGTGACCTTTTCCGTTCCGGCTTTAACAAAAATAACCACAGATTTTTTTATTATTTCTATTTACTGAAGCGTAATCTAAATTTCTGGTTTCTGTTCTTTTAACAGACTTGTGCCCGAAAAATGCCAGTTACTATGGCAACCGTGCAGCCACATTGATGATGCTGAGTCGCTACAGAGAGGCACTGGAGGACTCCCAGCAGGCCGTGCGGCTAGATGACACTTTCATGAGGGTAATGTTTTGATGCACTAAACCTTTAGGATGCCTTTTTCTTTCCTTTTATTTTATTTAATTAAATTTTTAAAATCTAGATCTTGGTAGGGCTCTAGTAGGTGCCATGCTTTAGCTCAGGGTATCCCAAAACTGTGAGGGAAGCGTCATGTGATTTAATAATTAGATACATTCACACGTTTAACAAATATTGTATCATATTTGATCAAAGGGTTTCAGCTGGCATAATAAAAGCTTAGAGTTCGTGAACTGGTAAAATGCTGCATACCTTGAATGCAGTGCATGTTGTTTGGGATAAATGTAGTTGTTGGCATAAATGTAAATGTAGTCAGCGTGTCCCTAATCTTTATCATTCTGTTCCACAGGGCCACATGCGTGAGGGCAAGTGCCACCTGCTGCTCGGCAATGCTATGGCTGCCAGCCGCTGCTTCCAGAAGGTTCTCGAGCTGGAAACGGACAACAGTCAAGCGCAGCAGGAGGTACATTGACTATAAATATATACATAAATACACCATTGCATCTCATCGCAGGCGCCCATAATCGCCTCTGAACTTTTGCCACGTGTTATTCATACGGCCTCTGACCTCCTGTGTCTCTTGCAGCTGAAGAACGCAGAGTCCATCTTAGAGTTTGAGCGCTTGGCTGAGATCAGCTTTGAGAAGCGAGACTTCAGGATGGTGAGTGTGGTCGTATTACTCGTCTAGCTCCTGAGAGACTGATGTACAGATGAATAGAAGTGTGTCTCTCTCTGTAGGTGGTGTTCTGTATGGATCGGGCGTTAGAGTCTGCTTCTGCGTGTCACAGGTTCAAGGTTTTGAAAGCAGAGTGTCTGGCTCTGCTGGGACGCTATCCAGAGGCCCAATCTGTCGCCAGGTAACTGCACTGGAGTGTTACTGGAAATGTTTAGGTTATAGTTAACAATACATGGTTATTCAAATTAAAACATTGTTGTTATAAAATTATTTGGTAATAGCAAAATACAACATATCTTTTTGTAGTATAAGCCTATTGAAAAAAATAGTTGTATTACAACTTTTATTATATTTAAATTTTTATATTCAAGGTCTCACCATGAAAAGTGTTTTCTATATATTATAGATGGAAATACATTTTCATCCTCCATTTTATATATATAAAAAAAAAAAAAATACTTTTTTCCCCCTCGTATTATTGCTTTTTCCATCTTCAGTGACATATTGCGGATGGATTCCACCAATGGCGATGCCTTGTATGTGCGGGGATTATGTCTGTATTACGAAGACTGCATTGATAAGGCGGTGCAGTTTTTTATTCAAGCACTGCGCATGGCACCAGACCATGAGAAGGCCCGTCTGGCCTGCAGAGTAAGTGTATTTGAATGCATTTAAATGGGTTGTATTTAAATTAAGTGTAAAAGGTGGTAGTTCAGAGATGTAGGCGAGTTTGTATTTCTGTCCTACCATATTTGGAGAAATGTAGCTTTACGTCACTTGTTCACAATAGATCCTCTGCAGTGAATGGGTGCCGTCAGAATGAGAGGCCGAACAGCTGATTTGAAAACACCACAAGTAATAACTTCTTTCAGGGAAGCGATAAGCTGTGTTCATAGGAAAGAAATCCATCAAGGCATTTGAACTTAAAACAGCTGCTTCTGGCCAAAATATAAGTTTAGAATCCATAATGTTGTTTTCTCTGTTAAGAAAAAGTCTATTCCCTGTTGTTCTCTCAGATCAGAATCTGTCAGCATATTTTAGAACGGTGTATAAATCATGTTTGGTCTGTGCATATTTCACTCCTGATTCAGATGAGATGATCATCACTGAAGAAAGCGTAGAGGACTCGTTTATGTTAGACCTAAACAACAGTTTGAAGTAGATAATCAGTCTTCGCTGTGGTCATGGTCTGAGGCGTGCACACATTCAGGTCATTCAGTCATACAGGTCTTAAATGAAAGTGTACAGCTGAGAAAGAAAATGCATGTGTAAAGTTATATTATATTCGGATGTTCACTCTTAAAAGGGAAGCAGCCCTTTTCCTCTTTTCATGATAATAATCAAACATAGAAAAAACATCTCTCACTGCTCTAGACTAAATCTCTTTTCTTTCATGTTTTGTACTTGCTAACCAATTTTCGTTTGAACTGTTTTTGATTTAATTGAATAATTGCATGTAGCATTTGTTGTAGTTTTTCTCCGTTGCTTTAATTGGTTACTTATCTTCAGTGAGCTTTCTTTTTGTATCAGTTGTTATTAGTAATTAGTTATTAGCATTTTCTGTGATATTCACACTGGTGACAAAATACCAGTAAATTATGTATGTTTTGAAAACTTTAATATCCTAAAAACCTTATTAAATGTAAGTAACTATATTGTGAGGCTTATTGTTACAGTGATATAAAATTATTCATATATAAGATTTTGTCACTCACGCCTGGTTTGAAGGAATAATGAAGTAAAACGTGCAGCTTTTTGCTTCACAAGATGTTAACTGCTCCTGTTGATGCACACGAGTGCTGTGGTGTTTTCACTCTGTTTTGACTTCAATGGCACCCATTCGCTGCAGAGGATCCGCTGGTGCTAAATTTCTCCAAATCTGCTGCAGAGAAGAAATAAACTTGCTTACATTTTTTTTGTTTAACACATTGAACGTTTTTAAGTTTTAGCACAGTGTCTGTGAAGTATCTAATTGTCTCTCTGTTATAGAATGCTAAAGCCCTGAAGGCCAAGAAAGAGGAAGGAAACAAAGCATTTAAAGAGGGCAGCTTTGAGGAGGCATATGACCTCTACTCCGAGGCCCTGACCATCGACCCAAACAACATCAAAACCAATGCCAAGCTGTACTGTAACCGAGCCACCGTCGGATCCAAGGTCTGCATTTGATAAACTCCTTGTTTTGTTGTTGTACTTCTGTAGGCATTATCAGTACTGGAGTTTCCCATAAGGCCAAACAGTAGACCCTTTCCCGCTCTGAAGCTGGGTCATGCGTGTCTCTCTCATTTTGGTCATTGTTTGGCTCTAACACATGACTTTTCTTTCTCTCTTCAGTTAAATAAACTAGAGCAGGCCATTGAGGACTGCACAAAGGCTATTAAACTGGATGAGACCTATATTAAAGCTTATTTGAGAAGAGCTCAATGGTACGTTTGCGTTTCTACACACTTCAATTTAACCATTTTAAAATGTCCTGTTGTTTAACCCGTTTACTTTACACTCTAGTTACATGGACACAGAGCAGTATGAAGAGGCCGTCAGAGATTATGAGAAGGTTTATCAAACAGAGAAGACTAAAGGTGTGTGTTCATCTCGAACGTGCATTGAAACCTTTCATTTCCTTTAAAGATGTGCCAAATCTGAATTATTTTCTGTCTTGGGTTTCAGAACATAAGAACCTGTTGAAGAACGCTCAGTTAGAGCTGAAGAAAAGCAAGAGGAAAGATTATTACAAGGTCCTCGGGGTGGATAAAAATGCAACTGAAGATGAAATCAAAAAGGCCTATCGTAAACGAGCCCTGATGCACCACCCAGGTACGCATTTCATTGACAATCAGTGTTTTCTCCTTATACAGTCTATATCTGCAGATTCTGTAAGAAAGCCCTAAATGTTTTTCTCACTGATTTTCTAATGTTTCCATCCACCTATTTTTGTGCGCATTTTGAGATACAGGGGTGGGTTTAGTGAATTGGAGGCCTCAGGCAAATACAGGAAATAGGGCCCTATACATTTAGCCTACCTGCATCAACCTTGAGGTTCCTTTTGTTGTTGTGATTGCTGCTGCTCAATATGGCGCCACATGGCTGTGTTCAGTGTTTCGGCATCTTTCATGGACATGTTATAATGGGGTTATTTCATTTACGTTTACAGTTATTAATTTGGCAGACACTTGTATTCTTTCGGGTTGTAGACCACGAAATAGATTGATTTGCTGTTGAGATACGACCTTTAAACCATTTTATAAGAAAAGTGGTGAAGTAGACATTATTATATTACTTTCACTGACACACATCTGTTTAGGCTACATCTTTACACAACAGGGCAGTACATGCAAAATATACATTTATTATTTATCATTTGTTTGTCTCTCTGTGCTTACATACTGTGTTTTGACGCAGCTAAATTTTCAGTAAAAACAGTTGGCATTGTTTTCAGTCAATGGGATGAATATGAAGTAGTGACTGAAATGCGACCCATTAAGACTAGCACATAATCAGCTCTACCTTCCTTCCAAGATGTTAGTCCGCACATAAGATCCTGATTTTAAAACCGTGTCATCTGATAAAATCAAACAGACTACGTGTAAAACAAAGACAATAGCTGTGCTGTGATTTCGGCTATAAATGCATGTAAAATTAGAGAAGCAACATATCGGAGTTTTAACTAAAAAGCCGTTCACTGAACTGAGCAAATGCAGAGAGAGCAGTGTGCACAGCAGGAAAGAGACCTCGCCACGCTCGTGTGGCAGTCACCTTTAGAGGCATGACATTTTCGTTTGCTACACGTTCTTATTAAGTTGAAGTTAATCAGGAAGTGATGATTTTGTACTCTTCAGCTGTGGAAACTGTGCTTGGTTTGTTTGTTTGTTTTTTTTAATGCAATATTTCAGTTTTGTAATCTGTAATTTTGGATTGAATCGAAGCTACAGTTTCTCTTGTATTTTTCACAGACCGACATAGCGGAGCAAGCGCTGAAGTGCAGAAAGAGGAAGAGAAGAAGTTTAAAGAGGTGGGCGAGGCTTTCACTGTGCTCTCTGACCCCAAGAAGAAGTCCCGCTATGACAGCGGCCACGACCTGGAGGATGACGACATGAACATGGGTCTGTCCCCTTCACACTTTCAAGCTCCTTTCATTTAATTTCTCTTTCTGTCAACACTGATTTATTCTGTTAAGACCGGGACACACCAAGCTGCCGATCGGCCATCAGTTCTCAACGGGCTAGTATGTTTGGTGGGTTGCACTCGAGGTGCTAGTTGGTTGGCATTGGCTTGGTGTGTCCCGACCTTTTATATAGGTTTCGTCAATGGTTTGTCTTTCAACTGAAGCTTCCTTAAAAGGCTAAAAATATTCTTTGATCTATGTGTGGTGACTAAAGATGTAGTTTCTTCTTTTTATTGCTGTTTTTCAGACTTTGATGCCAACAATATCTTCAAAGCATTCTTTGGTGGCCCCGGTGGGTTTAGTTTTGAAGGTAATTCATGTAAGGCACACCTTTATTTACTTTTCATACATTTTATTAATCACATGTTCAGACTGTAGAGTAAACCATTGAATTTCAGTACTATTGTAACGTTTGGGATTGGTTAGATTTTTTTTTTAAATGACATCTCTCAATGCTCAGCAAAGAATTGTTAACTTGATCAAAAATGCAGTAAAACATTGAGAAATATTAAACCAGTTTAAAAAACTGGTTCATTCTTCGTTTAAAAAGAGTTCATTCTTGTGATGTCAGAGCTGATTTTTCAGTTTTCAGTCTGGCATGATCCTTCATAAATGATTCTAATGTAATGATTTGAGACTTAAGAAACATTTAAAACTTGTGTAAACTTGTGCTGTTTAATATTTTTATGGGAACCATACTTTTTCCACCCACGATTCTTTAAAACATTTTACTTTAAATGCTGATATTTTGACCTTTGTTTAATGTCTTCACTGCCACTTTTGAGCAACTTGTACATCTTGCTGAATAAAAGCATTGATTTCTTTCAAAATAATCTTATTGATCACAAACGTTTAATCAGTTGTTTAAATTAAATTATAAAATTAAGACAACTGTAAAAATATACTCTACAGCTGTTTTGAAATGTGAAAATTCTCATATTATATTCAACTCTCTTCTTTTCAGCATCATTAAAATGCATTTTTTTTTTTTCCTGCAGCATCTGGACCTGGAAATTTCTTCTTCCAGTTTGGTTAACTTGGCAACTTTCAGCATGTATGCAGTAGTTTCACAACCTCTGAACTGCCCTGAACCGGACTAGTCCCCTCCATCCCTGCTCTCTGGTGTAAGGGCTTTCGGGCTCCACAGTTGGACCTGCGTCTGTGCCATTGACTTGTTTTACTGCTTACGCACAAAGACAACAACGGCAGGGGCATGACCATTCTGTACCAGAAAAACAACATGATGCATTGCACAGTTCTCTCTGATCGCTGTCCTTTTTGGCCCATGTATTCCAGCTTTAGTTTTATGGTTTTTCCTTAATTTTTTTTTTAAAGCCACTATCGAATGTACCCGGAATTCATTGTCATTTTCACTTTCAGTTTTCAAAAGCTCCAACTACAAGGTTTGATGTTTGGGGGAACATAAGATGGTGCTACAGGCAAATCTGCTGTTTTCCCAGTTTAGATGCTTCGATCTCATTTCCCATTCACCCATAGACAGCCCCCCTCCCAAGCATATTCGTGATGGCAAAATGATCCATAATGTCCCGAATCCAAAAAAAACACTGGTTAGTACAGGAAATCATCACTTCTAGTGCCGTATAGATTGTAAATGTTTAAACCGAGATGCAATTCACACAGATATATTTATGCAGCATTGCAAACCATTTTTAGAGACCTCGGCAAACTATTATGTGAATGCAGCACCTCATGCCAAATCTCACCGTAAGAATACTGCTGGTTCTGGGTTTTGTCAAGCGAGTGGATTGTTTGACTACTGCATACAGAGGTTCAGAGAGAGAGAGCTCACGCACCTGTTGACCACGTCCCTCTCTAAGATTCATTTGTCAATGTTGCCATTCAACCCCTTGCTGCATTGTACATTTTACTGGAATGTAAAGTGTTTCTTTGTGTTGATAGTTTATGACTGTTTAATTTTTTTTAACTGAAATACACTCACTTTTTTGATATGTATATTTATTGTAAATTTGCTGGATGTGAGCTTTGGATGGATGGATGGATGATCTTTCGATACACTAGGATCTACACCCTTAAAGGTTAAACCCAGGGAGAGACCATGTTTGGCCAGCACTTTTGTTAACTTTTGAATTAAAGAGCCTCTGGAGGAAGTGAATGTCAGAGGAGCTTATTGATCTGGTTATTTGTGGGCTTGATACCATTTGACTCCACAGTGTGTGTGATATGGATCCATGTAAATTGCAGGCATGATCAATGAGCCATGTTTACCGTTTTACCTAAATGTTCCTTGACATTGGATCGCTGAAGATTTGTTGTGCTCCGGCATTCTCTTGCTGTCTTTGACCTGACCGTGTACCCAGTTAGGAAACATTTGTCTGGAATACGTTCATATTGCTCATCTTGAAAGATCTTAAGTGTATTCAGAAGACAATGTCCATGCTGACTTTGCTCACTCCGCTGGAACAGTCTTGACTATGGACCGTTTTTAAAAAGCCATGTAAATAAAGTAAGCCTCTTTCTGTTTTCCCCTTCACCAAATACTTTTCTGTCTCTTCTAATACATATGTGGTTTATTTTGCACCAGTACAGGCATTTTCACAGTCCTGCTATATTGGTTAAAAAAAAGGTAAATGTTTGCTGCATAAAATATAATTATATACCATTTAGAATATATTTTTCAAAGTGTGTGTGTATATATATATATATATATGTGTGTATGGAGTACTTACTGGAACGTACTCCAATATTGGAACGTCAATCAAAAGGTCTCTCACAGTTGATTGGTCGCTCAGGGTTTTGTTAGGCGCGTCGCTAGGATACCGCGGAGAAGGCTTCCCCCGGACAAGTACATTTATTGATGTGTACTGAATGGTTTTGATGTAGTTTTGTAGAAATACGCATAAAATGTCCGATAACGAGGAAGGACAAGGGCCGAAGAGTACCTTTAGCACCTATGTAGCTGAAGGTGACCAGCTGTTCCAGAAGAGAGAGTATGTGAAAGCTATTGAGAGCTTTTCCACGGTAAGCCAGTAACTATAACGGTATTATGGGAAATACAGTTCTTTATCAAATTTAAAACTTTATACGAGTCGTCTTTGTTGCCCACCAGGCTTTAAGTTTACAGCCGGATGATAAAACCTGCTTGGTCGCCAGATCCAGGTGTTATTTGAAACTAGGGGATGCAGAGAGCGCGCTGAAAGACGCCGAGACCTCCCTCAAAGACGACAAAGACTTCTTCAAGGTGTGTTCATATGTGCTGTTCATTTCTGTTTCGTCTCCTCGTTCTGTCCAGAAAGTCCAGCAGGGTACATCTTTGAGTCTGTATGTTCACTTGTCCTGAAGGGGGCGTACTTACATAATCTGAACCCTTATCAGATGTTTCTGGCAAATGTAGGGCACTAAGTTGCCCCAGAAACTATGTGGACACATGTAACACACTTAAAAAAAATAGAAATATTATTGCATTACATAACAAAATGTTAAACCAAGTAACATTTAGGTCATGAGCACGCTTTTGCATTTTACAAAAATAACATCTTTTGATTTGAAAAACAAAATGTTGCGTTTAGACTAAAAGATAAACAGAACAGGTCAAACTAGTAAAGCGTGAGAGACTATCCACTAAAGACACCTAAAATTAGTAAACTAGCCAAGAGAAGTCAGGTTAGTTCTAGGGAAAGTAACCTTTTCAGATTGACATTTTGTTGTTTGACATTGATATATTTTTTTATGTAATACAAGGAAATTAATGAATATTTAAGAGTGGCTTATCATTTTTGGATCAGCTATATATAAACCCTCTTAATATATTAATGTCCAATCCCAGTAAAAGGATTGTCAATAGTTGTTTCTAAATTGTGTCAAAATGTAAACAGTAAAGACTTTTTACATTTTTCCAAAAAAGGTATATAAATCTATATAAATGTTGTTTTGAATTTCAGTTCATCAAAGAAATCTCATGGTTTACACACACACATTCATACACACACTCAAATTAAGCAGAACAGCTTTGTTCAACATTATTAATAAAACATGCTTCTTGAGTAGTAAATCAGCATATTAGAATGATTTCTGAAGGGTCATGTAATGTACCTTTGACATCACAGGAATAAAATGCATATTACAATATAATACAATAGGAAACGGCTCCTTTAAACTGTAATTACATTTCACAATATTCCTGTTATAACTGGACCTTTACTGAAATAAATGCGGCATTGGTGAACATAAGATACATCTTTATATACATGATTTACTTTTTACACATCACTTTAAATTTAACCTTTATACTGGGTTTTTAAACCAAGAAGTTCCCACAAAGCATGTACTCTCATGTAAGAATTTTGAAAGAACAATGAAAAATCAAAAACCTGTCTGATGCCATTGTATGTTCCTGTAGGTGTCCAGCTTTGTATAAAAAGTTTTTTCTAAGAGATAACCTATGATTTTCCTTCGATTATCATCCTGCCTCCTGCAGGGTCTGTATCAGAAAGCAGAAGCTCTCTACACTATGGGCGATTTTGAGTTTGCATTGGTCTACTATCACAGAGGCAATAAGCTGCGTCCAGAGCTGCAGGAGTTCAGGCTGGGAATCCAGAAAGCTCAAGAGGCAATCGACAACTCAGTGGGCAGTAAGTCCTCAGACACAACATGATGACAAATGTGGAAGTGCATATTTTGGTTAACAGCAAACAGACCTCAGTTAATTACATCTCTCGCCCCAACCCAAAAGGTCCTTCCTCTGTGAAGCTGGAAAATAAAGGAGACTTGTCTTTCTTCCACAAGTCTAATGGGGTGAGCTGGCTATATCATGTTCTATATCTCTTGCTTGCATCATTAACCCTGCCACTGTTAATGCTTCCCATATATGTTAGTAGTTAGTAACACACATTTGTTTATTTGCTCAAAGGTTAGTCCCAAGCATTTGAATCATTCTCATAAGAGGGAATCCAAAAAGCATGGCCAGAAGATGGACAAAAATGAAAAAACAGCCAAGGAACTTCTGGGAGAGCTATACAGTGACAGAGAATACTTAGAGAAACTTCTACAAGATGAGGGTGTGTGTTTTTTTTTTTTTTGTAGTCCTTTTCAAATGTCAGATCTGTGAAAGTGTATATTCTCTGAAGTTTCACAATCTGCTCCTATACAGATCTTATAAAGAGTAAGATACGAACTGGAGAGCGTGTGCAAGATCTGATCATAGGCTGTATCTCATATCTGGACACACGGACGGCATTCTGGCAGCAGCAGAAGCCCATCTATG
Source organism: Enteromius afrohamiltoni (assembly GCA_034779775.1). NCBI lineage: Eukaryota > Metazoa > Chordata > Actinopteri > Cypriniformes > Cyprinidae > Enteromius > Enteromius afrohamiltoni. The sequence continues at coordinate 13,779,193 of JAUYWG010000033.1, read as the reverse complement.
CTCGTCAGCGAGACAGAAAACTCATGCAGCAGCAGTGGAACCGGGTTCGTCACAAGCCTCCCTCAGACCCCACTCGATATGTCCTCGACAGTCTGGAGGAGATTGACACAGGTGAACCTCTGCAGAGTTTGAGACGGCTCAAAGTTCACAGTATAGGTTCCTAGAAAGAAATTTGCCATTAGTCACATACCCATGTTACACTATCGCTGAAATGTTTGGGAGTTAAAATAATTTCTCTAGAAGTCCTGAACTTACCAAGTCCTTACCAAGGATGCATTTATTTAATCAAAAATACAGTAAAACAAATATTATTACAATTTAAGGAATTAATTTCCATTTTAAAATGTAGTTTATTCCTGTGCTTGCAAAGCTGGATTTTCAGCAGCCATTACTCCAGTCTTTGGGTTAACAGTCACCACACTGATAAATAGAAGAGCTGCTTGGTTGGATAGTGACAGTGAGATTTTAGAATTATGATTTTTGCTTGACGGACAACAAAACAAGCAAGATAACCCGATAGACTTGCATTGAAAGGGAAACCTCATATAAGAATCAGAATAATGTCTTATCAATGCTCTGGCATCATAGGACTTTTGGATGGGCAAGCACTACTCACATACACAAAATGTGTTATTGGATTTTTAAGTGTTATCTCTTCACTTGACAGCTTTGAGCTCAGGCAACACAGAAAGCAGTCTGAAAAAGGCCCGTGAGCTCATGAAGGTGGTGAAGGAATGGTCTAGGGAAGTGCTGCCCAATAAGAGAGAAGTGCTTGGGAACCTCCACAGTTGCATTGGTAACCATATGCTTATAATATCAATAGCACAAGAATGAGAAATATGATACCCTAAGTTAAAAGTTTCTCTTATGTTCTCTGTAGGCAATGCACTGATGGATCTTGGGAATATGAACAAGGCTCTGCATCATCATGAGAAGGATCTGGAGCTGGCCAAGAAAGGGTAGGCAACCATGAGAGCAGCAAAGCTACCTTTCTGGGGTTTTTTTCTTGGTTAGTTAATAAACTGCAATTCATTTGGTGTGTTTGGTTTGTGCTGCGTTTCATAGCGACCTGATGGACAGTAAATCCAGGGCTCTGGACAATATTGGCCGTGTGTATGCACGGATTGGCAAGTTTCAACAAGCTATAGAAGTGTAAGTGCATTTGCCTTTAATTAATGTTGGCCTTTGTGTTTATGTACACAGAGAAATCTATTGTAATAGTCATTTAATTTTGTTGTGTGTGTTTGTGTAGCTGGGAGGAGAAGTTGCCTCTAGTATGTGGCGGGTTAGAGAGAGCCTGGTTGTTTCATGAGATCGGCCGCTGTTACCTAGAGCTGAAACGCTACAGTAAAGCACGCGACTATGGCTCCCGCTCGCTCATTGCTGCAGATGACATCAGCGATGAAAAATGGCAGCTCAATGCCAGTGTACTCATGGCACAGGCAGAACGTGAGTCCAAACTACATTGCCCAGGAAGTCAGCGGTTTAATAGACTCTCTGACCATAAATAATCAAATTTCCCACATTGCTTCGAATCAATAGGAGTTGATGTGGTCGTTATGTATATTTGATCCATGCCACACAGGACTATTAGATCATTCTGCATCCTCTTTCTCTCCGACACAGTGAAGCTGGGTAACTACAAGGCCTGTGTGGTACACTTTGAAAGGGCACTGGACCGGGCAAAACTGCTGCAGGATGACTCTGCCAGCGAAGCCATCCAAAAGGTCAACACAGACATTCCTATCCTGCTCTCTCACTCTATCCCTCATCCCTCTCACATCCATCTCGCCTGTGGCCTTTTCTATAGTCCCATTCCAACTACACTAAAATGAGTGAGATTCTGAATCATGCAGGATGTGCAATATGGTTGATTATATCACAGATGATCACAATTATTGTTTGTTTAACCAAAGGTAAACTCACATGTTCCATTGTTCTGCAAATATTTATCCAGTCATTTGAATAGGAATACATGCAACCAGAAATTTTGCATGAGGGCACTTTTCACTATGCCCATTGTTTCAAAGTAGCTTTGCAGAAATGTATGGTGCAGAATCTTATAATACCTTAATATTGTTGTTCCTTATCACATTTAGCAGATTAAAGCTGAGCGAAAATATAGTTTACATTTTGGGCCGATCCAAGCAATCAACCAGTTACTTAGTAAATATCGTTTTACTGTATGTATGGTGAAGAAGAATGAAAAATGTATACATCCAAATAATATGAAAAATGTATATATCCAGATCCAGAGATTGGCTGAATGGCTTAAATATGGTAAAACACAACTGTTTAACTCTAGGGGAGATGGAAAATGAGCCTATTTTCAAAAATAGTGGAGTGTTCCTTTAATATTGTCATGTGCATTACCATTCCAAAGCAGTTGTTAACACAGAACTGTTATTTTGTAACAAACTCTGAAATTCCATAATCGGAGCAATTAGTTAGGTGTCAATCAATATTTTTAAATAGTAGTTGTTTCATCATCAATATGAGCAGATCATTATAATATCTACATGCATTCATCGATCAGTTTTCTGGTTTGCCATCCGATTCTTGACCATCCCATTCTTCTGATATTATATTTCTTCATGTTGCCCTGATATTATTTGATTTACTTTAATCAGTTTCTCACCCTGCAGGCTCTTCGTGAAGTGAAAATGTGAAAGACATGAAAAATCAGTAAAATGAGAAACCCCTCTAAACAAAATGGCTGCAATCGACTTCCATCTGCCTACAAGACAAGTCTGAACTAATGCATCCCTACTAGTAGAATAAAGTTTGCCTGAGGAACAATGTGCTTGTAATGCAGTCAGAGCAATTGGTGAAGGATTACTTTATGACTGCCTTTTTGTGCTTGTTTCCAAATGGGTAAAACAATGTTTTGCATACTTTTACATGAATAAACTCACAGTTTCAGAGGTATAACAAACCATGCGTTATATTTGTGATGCAGTGTCCAAGTGATGTTGCTCAGATAATGTTAATGTTTTCCAATAGACACACACGTGCTGTGATCCTCTGTTGACATAGAAAAAATACTCTATTAATTCATAATCCAACCATAAAAGTTTAAATTGAAAATCATTCAAATGAGAATTTTACACTCCACCTATTGAGTTTATATTTACTATATTGTTCGACAAAACTGAACAAACGTATAGGCCCTTCATGCTTCAACTGCGTGTTATTACTGGCAGTTTGTATGTGAGAATATTTGTGTGGGTTATATCTGCTGTTCATGAGAACACACCACAAATACTTGTGAGAAAGTGGTCACAGCCAACCTGTGTTTGTTCTGAACTCCACTGTGATAAGCTGAAGCAGCGATTCTTAACTGCAGAACCTGTCGGTGCAATGTCAAAAAGCATAAACCCTGCATACATTTTGCACGTCTTCCATGGATATCAACAAGACCCAGCATGCACACTCCAGCTGTTATCATTTTCCTAGGTATGTTCCTGTGTAATTGGCATGTAATCATGCATTCAAAGAACACGTGGTGCTTGCAGATCCTCGTTTTTTTACAATCTTCTTTTTAAAACGCAAACAATGGAATCGAATACTTTGATCATTTTGATAGGCATGTATTCATTATAATACTCTGACAATCATGATTACAAGAACCTTACAGAGTCTGCTGGAAATCAAGTCCATACTTGTGTGAGGCATGAAAAGCTTGAGAAATTTGTTTTGCCTTATCCAAAGACTGTTGCAATATGTATTCTATGCAGTAGATACTATCAAACCTACAGGTGAAGATAAATATTTCTTCAGTGACCTACTGCAAATGTGTTCTCAATCAGGGACAGTGTATGAGGTATGAAAATGAAATTATATTAATTGAAAAATATATATGTTTGTGTGTGTGCACGCGCTACAGTGTTAGTCATTGTCATTAGACGTTGTTAAGAAATTGAATTGTGTTGTGTAATTAAATCACGGGGTAATCGACACGTGAAGATGAGCAGTATGATGTACCAAACAAAAACCGGTCGCTGACGTGCACAGCAGCGGGAGCGCGCTCAAAATGTGACTGTTCAGTTATATCTGCCTCTCCCTTCCGCGTCCGCGCGCACAGGAGCGTGCTCAAGTGCCAGTAGTTTCCGTTTTGTTTCCTGATTATTGCTAGCGCTGTGCCAGGCGGGGGTTTCTGCGTAGCGCTCTGGAGAAACGTGCGATTTGGCTGTACGGCGCTTTGAACCTTCAGCCTCGGAAAACGGTGACAGCTTTTCACACATCTGCCAACGTTGTAATCACGTGAGTTGCATTTACGCTGATCGCTTACCATTACTTTATAATCTTGTGGGACGTATTTGCGCCCAGTTTGATTATGCATATCTAACTTGAATCAAAAACAAAGGTTTTAGATGCAACAAAAGAAATGGTGCTTCTGGCACGTGCTCTCTTTTCCATCTGCGCTAGGCATTGCCACGCTGATTTGTTTTGTCTGCAAGCAGCGTGGCTGGGCACTGCCACTCCCCAATCCATGGCGTTTGCATTGTTACCGCTAATTATCCGAGCTCGCGCACTTAGTCCTATTCATTTACGAGCCTCTGTAGATTTAGACATTTATTGAATTAAGTGTAGCCCGAGGTTCTTTTCAAAGACACGCACAATTTTCCACCAAGTTGTCTAAATTCGTGCGCGCAACGTTGTTAAAGTAAAGCATGTAACGTCACAGATATATGCGTGTGACCTCTGCTTGATGTGTCGCTACCGTCTGAGTGAATTCACGGGGCGTTTGGGGGTTTCTTTGTCTTCCATAGATTAGGTGGCGTGTCCGAATCTAATTTGGTCACACAAAGGCTTCGTATCAAAATCCAATGAGCTGCCTACCTAGACAGCAGTTGGCCATCAGACACGCTGAACCGACCGCCAACGTTTTTGCTTCCGAGAAATGCCGCCTAAGCAGGCGGCACACTTGATATTAAACACCGCCACAAAAAGTGGCCTAAATTTTGTGCAGGTGTTAGTGTCTCACGGCTCACTGCAGGGCTCCTGTTAAACGGGCCTGCTTCTCTCACACTGTTTCTTCAGAACCTGGGCTGGGTCCAGGGTGGAATGAAAGCTTATTCGTGTAAAATCCAGCCAGTGCATAGAGAAGTCAACATTTAGTGGCAGTACGAGGTGCCTTCTGAACCCGTATTCAGCTGTGAATTGTCGCTTGGCTGATATCAAGGTTTGTCATTTGATTAAGCGTTAAAGATTTGCATAGCTCTATGAAATGAGGAACAGATGTTTTTAAGGCCAGAAGGTGATGACAACTGGTGTCACAACAAAAGCAAGACGTATGACATCTGATGTCTCGAAAACAACTTAATATCTTAGCAGCAGCTGTACTTCTGCTTATTAATCTGAAACAAGACATTACAAGGCAGTGATGTGATGGTGCAGTGTCATTGAAATAGACTTCCAGCATACAGAGCTTCTACAGTTTACGTTAAGCCTCTGTAATGGAAAGAAAGATGGTAGACAAAGAAATATGAATTAAAAAAAGTGAAGTAGTAACGTGTAGGCCAGAAGAAACGGCAACTCTTCCGTTTGCAGGCTGATGCCTGCTCAGATTTCACTAGAAATGCTCAGTGGTGTTTTATTTCATATGAATTCTAATGCGCAGTGGTTTTCAGATTTGCTCAGAAGAACAAGAGTTGGACGCTGTACAGAGCTTGCAGGGCTAAAATTTATGGTTGTGGGTAGTAAAATTGAAGTTTCCAAGAGCCTACGTGCTGTAAGGGGTCTGAAGAAGTGGTCGTTTTGACTGCCACTTTCAGGTGGATAGTTTCTGTTAATCTTTACCTAGTGCTCCTGGAGCTGCCTGTCATGTAACCCCTTGTTCACATTTGCATCTCGTGCAAAATAATTTTTTTGAAAAAACTGCATTTGCGCTAACTCTTGCCAAATCTATATTGTTTATCAGAAACAGCCTGCTGTGTAGCAATGGAAGCTGAACAGAATCAGGAAGTTCCAGAGGCTGTCGCTGAGACACAGGAAGTGGCGGTGCAGCAAGAGGAGAAATCAGAGCCCAAGTCCGAAGAGGTGGCACCTTCAGAACCCGCAGACCCTCCAAAAGCGGCCCCTGAACCTGAGAAGACCCCGGAGACGGAGCATTCTGCTGGGGAATTGGCAGAGATGGAGAAAGGAACAGACTCTGAAGCGCCTCCTGCTAAACCGTCTGAACCTGAGGTGGCGCCGGAAAAATCTCCTGAGGAAACCCCTGAGCCAGAACAACAGAAGAAGTCTGAGGAGCCACAGGTTCAAGTGAAAAGTGAGCCTGAGAAGCAGGAGGAAGAAGCTGTGAAGGAGGTGGAGCCTAAGAAAGAGGAGGAGCCCGGCAAAGAGGCGGAGTCCAAACCTACTGCTGTGAATGAAGCCAAGCCTGGAGAATCTGATAAAGACGAGGAGACAAAGACAGAAGGAGGAGAGGATAAGGTGCAACCAGAAGCCGATGGAGTTCAAGCTGAGACCACGAAAGAGGCAGAAACCAAGCAGAAAGAGCCAGAGCTGCCTTTGTTCTTTGGCTGGTTCCTGCTTCCGGAGGAAGAGGAACGGATTAAATGTGCAACCATGGACTTTCTCAAGACACTGGACACTTTGGAGGCCTTCAAAGAACACATTAGTGAATGTGAGTGGACTGTGTAAACGCTTGTGGTTATTCTCAGAGTTGTTTGTGTAGTGCTAATTTTTTTTTTTTTTTATCTCTCTAGTTACTGGTGAGGCAGAGAAAGAAGTGGATCTTGAGCAGTATTTCCAGAACCCATTGCAACTCCACTGCACTACAATGTTCTGTGATTATGGGAAAGCAGAGGGATCAAAAGAGTATGCAGAGCTAGAGGTTAGTTTGCCCACTCATGTAGTGAAAATGTAAGTGCTCTGATGTGTTTTTGAAATAAGACTCCTGCTTGATTATTATATTACTGCAGCCAATAACAAATTCACTGAAAATAAAAGGAATAGTTCACCTAAAAATGAAAACTCCTTAGAGTAGTTACAAATCTGACAAATCAGTCCCCATTGGTTTCCATGGTAGGGAAAAAAATACAGTGGAAGTTGACTCGCCCTCAAGGTTAAATGATAACAAATCAGTGAAAAATAACATTTCATTATACAAGTGTAGGTATGTAAATGAAGATTAATAAATGAGAAATTTCAAGAAACCCGAATGCATTAACTAATGTTGACAAAATGAGCCGTGCTACCAAAATATGAATACATTACGTATTTGACCATATTTTGTCTTGCAGGCAGTCAAGGAATCCTTTTCCAAATCTTATGAGCTTTCCGTCACTGCTCTCATAGTGACCCCTCGTACGTTTGGGGCGCGTGTGGCTTTGACGGAAGCCCAGTTGAAGCTGTGGCCCGAGGGAGCGGACAAAGAAGGCGTCCCTCCAGCCCTCCTGCCCAATGTAGAGGCCCTTCCAGTGGGCAGCCGAGCCCACGTCACACTAGGCTGCTCTGCAGGCGTGGAGGCGGTTCAGACCGGTTTGGATTTGCTGGAGATTCTGGCTCTGCAGAAAGAGGGCAAGGAGGGCACCCAGGTCGAGATGGAGTTGGGTACTTTGACCTATCTGAGCGAGGGCCGCTGGTTTCTCTCCCTGAGGGAACCGATCACCGCAGACACCACCTTTACTAGCTTCTCCGAAGAAAAGCCCACCAGCGACCAGGGCAAAAAAGATGGAGAGAAGAAAAAGAAAAAGTGTACCATTCTGTGAGCGCAAAGTGAGGAGAAGAGGGGGGGGGGTAGGAGGAGAAGACATTTTTCCTAAGGGCTCCGGCCCTCTATTGGCTGAGGATGAGGTTGTGTTTCTGCATGTGTGTAGGTGGATTGCGTGTATGTTTCGCAGCTTTAGTGTGTGCACAGGGATGGCATGGGATGATTTGGCAGGCAGTGTGAGACGAGACGTTCCAAAGCGGCCTGCTGGCTCCCGGCTTTCTCTTAGCTGGTGCCTTTTTTCCTTTTGCCTGGCAACACAAGCTCAGAGGCCTTAGTATCTGCCTTAAGGTCACGGATCACTCTGCGTTAGGTGCTAGTTCACTTGGCTGTTTGGCTGCCACACCATCCCTGTTCCCTTTACACAGGTACATCCACGATCAGTCTTCCTTGCGTCACACTAGTAGAACACTTAGATTTAGCACAACTTTACCAGTTTGATTAACTGATTTATACTCTCTTCCCGCCGAGTTCTTGTTGATTAGTCTAGATACATGGGTTCACCTTCAGTATCTCTAGATTTGCATTCCAAATTTACATTTAGATCTTCGAGTTCGTGAAATAGAGCACTTTGATCCTTCATCACAGGAAGTTTTGGCACGGAGTATAAATTTGTTAGTTTAGTATGTGATTCTTCAGTGTCCCTCTCTTTCTTCAGCCTTTGTGGAGCTGATAATTTTCAAGAATTCATGCCACACTATAGTTACAATCTCACCGATCGTGATCTGTTTGTGTGTGTGTGCATGCCTTTTGCCAAAAAGAGAAGGGGGGGGGGCAAAAAACATGGTTAATCCCTCTCTCGCGATCACGTTAAATTCACAAGGTTTTTCTTTTTATCAAATAAGATTACATACTCTCTGTGATATGTTTTTAGGCTAAAATGTGTATGTGCGTACGAAAGTGTTCTCTCCTAAACTTACCGTTTACACAGTGTTGGTCAAACCATCGGAGACCCCTTTTGAATTTTACAGCCCGTCACGTTCGGATGAGACATGCCTGTACTTCTCTTCATTATATCTGTACGATCAGCTCTTTCATAAACCAGTATATTCACATGTGCTAGTAAACTTACTCTTTCTGTCTCTCTCATTCTTACCATTTTTTGGGGAAAAAAAGTGCACTCTAAATACTGTGACAAGCATCTATCTGGTGCCTTCCTCTTCTGTAGGTTTCTAGCTGGCCGAAGCCATGCTTCTTAGGTCTCTGACATCAAGGCACTAAATTTTTGCACTTACCTTGTTTTTCATTTGTTTTTGTACACTTAATAAAGAATGTGCTTGGCTCTGACAACCCTGGCGTTCTGTTCTTGCTGTAAGCGAGTTACGTTCTTAATGTTTGGAAGGATTGAATTTATTATTTCGCTTGTTCTAATTAAGGACGTGTGTGTAATAATTTGTTCCAAACGGGCGGTTTCATGCTCGTTGTACTTCAAATAGTTTCCATCTTTGTACAAATTAGCAAATGCGTAACTGCTGCAAGCATCTGGTTTCTAATCAGCACGGGTATCTGAATTCGTAGGAAATTAAATTGTCTTAAAAATGCAGGGGAAGTGACTAGCTGAAGTGACTCAGTGCATACACTACCTTTTTAATTATTGACTGCATTAGCTCATCTTCCTATTTGGTACAGTTCACAGTAAGTTTGCCAGTAGGGGGCGATTGGTCTCCACTAAAAGCTTTTGGATGAAGCATATTTGTGCAGCTGTAGCTCAACTGCAAGTGAGCTAACCAACCAGATAGGTTAGATGTTGTATTTGTCTTGTCTAATTATGGTTGAGGTAGGTGTTTTTGGGAAAAAAAAACGCCATCTATGTTTGGATGGTGCGGCTTAGACATCCTCAGTGATAATTGTGTGTGGGTATAGATCGTATATATAAATAATCCCACTTGAAAATATACTAGTGATTTATGGTGAGTGGTACATTACTACCCTGCCTTACTGTACTATAGCAAAGTACTTGAATTATTTTGTCATAGTAATTCTATAGCTGCTGTGGTAATATAACAATTATATAGTACTATAAACAAATTACTTTACCCACTACTGAATTAAGTTTTCTAAAGTTTACGGTAGCAAAAACTAAGGTATACTACTGTTTTTATTTCTGTTTCTCAGTTCGCTAGTTAATACTACAGTATGCTCTAGCCTTCATTAACAAAGTGTTGAAAAGCACTTTAAATTTCAATAAAGTGTCAACTTTTAAGATGTCAAATACGTTTTCGGAGAATAAAATGTTAAAGTTTGGTTGAAATAATGTGGCATTAACATTCAGTGTCAAATTAATTTTTGTTGTAAATATTGCTGACAAGATTGTTACAATCTTTAAACTTTAATTTAAAGCAGTATTACACATTATTATTGTTTTTTTAAATCCCTTTTTAGTCTTTGACCCATACTACTAACCTGACTAAGGTCTATGCCACGCTGGTAAACGTATTGTGTCCAAATGGACTTATCAGAGTCTTGCTTTTGCAAACACTCTTGACGTCCATTGATCAATGGTTATGTTTCTATTTAAAGTCTACATCGTCTGTTTTGTAAATTCAAGTTGAGTCATGTCTCTTGGCCAGAGCCTTTCAAACCCATTAACTGATGCTGCTGTGGACAGAGTAGCCAAACATTGCATTAGCAACAGCCAGTGCGGCAGTGCCCTTTGGAAAGGCCATTTAATTCACCTGAGAAACTTTGATTTTATCTGACGTGGCGCATTAGATATGAAGCTAATTCAATTTTAAATGACTATTTTGCAAAAGAAAGGATTGTGCTGCCTGGGGAACCTCTGCTGGATTTGTGTATATTGATTATGATTAATGATACAGTGTTTGGTTAGCAAATGTGAGCATTCTATTTTTAAATTATAGTTGTTGTTTTGTTCAGTAGGCTGCTGTTTGTAATATTTGAAGTGTCACTCTTGTTGCTAAGCCATAGTGTTTACTTGTCTGGTATAATAGAAACATGACCCTGGACCAAAACAACAGTCATAAATAACACAGGTATATTTGTAGCAATAGCTAACAGTACATCATATGGGCCAAAATTACCTATTTTTCTTATATGCCCAAAAAATCATCAGTGTATTTAGTAAAGATCATGTTCCAAAGATGACATTTTGTACATCTACTAAGGTATATATACAAATAATTTGATTAGTAAAATGCTAAGTTAAAATCCGTTTATCTTCAATATCAATGTTTATATTTTTTGCACCCTCAGATTCCAGGATCTTCCAGATCAGATTCCACATCCTAACAAACCATACATTAATTAATGGAAAGCTGATATATTCATCTTTCAGTTGATTTATACATTTAAATTAAAAAAAAAAAAGACCTTTATGACTGGTCTTGTGGTCCAGGGTCACAAATGATTGTGACAATTTTAGAAATCGCCACTTTCAAAACTCAGGCCACATTGCACATTCAGGTCATTTTCCGTCCTTAATGGGGTTCATTGAGGCGCGTTGCTAAACGCGCGATGACGCAGCCTGATTGGCTGGACGAGGCGGAATTAGCCAATCAAACCCTTGCCCGATGCATCGTTCACTGTTTGAGTGGGCGTGGCCTCGCATCACAGCGGATGGCGAGAGCCAATCAGAAACAGAAGAGATCAGCCAAGGCCATCGTCAGATGTCGGCGTAGAGAAAACAGGAAAGGCTGAGCCCACAGTGAGGGAGGGACAGGGAAGCCACGCTGTCTGTCTGGAGGAAAAAGTGTCTCCTGCAAACATATCTCGCCTGTCAACTCTCTCAGACAGACTCAGTGCGCTAGGAACTCCCAGAAAGGACAAAGCCTGCTGACATTAAGAGTACATAGACCGGTAAGTGACTCTAAACCTCAGCGCAGTGGTAATACAAACAGTGTATATTTAAAATAAGTCTCTTATTTGCAAGTACGTTTAACGAAATATAAGAAACGTAGAATATAAAACATACAGTGACACGTCGCTTTTGCTCAAAACACGGACTGTTTAGGAACTCTAGCGCAGCGTATCTGTATTTCTCGTAATTTTGAATTGCAGTGAATATCAGTCAAACATGACAGAGCCATACAGAGACAGGTTCGACTGGTCTTTACCTGTGATTTAAATGAATGGCTTCGTTAACACCTTTCACGTACACGGAAGTGTCATGTGCATGTTGTGTTCTTCAAAACAAAACAAAACGCTTACAAGCTAATAAACTGATTTCAGCTCACTTCCTTTAACTTAATTAAAATCTGGAGACAAAAATGGTCATTAATTGTCACACATTGCTTAACTGTCTAGTATTTGTTTTATTTGACTGTTTTGTTTTGATTATAAGTGTGCAGTTTTGGTTTCGCTAGTTGCTTTAATTTGGATGTGGCACACTGCTACTGTTTTCATTAGTGACTGATTCAATTAGTCACCAGCAGTTGTCACTAATCAATTAGTTACTTCTGCCTTACTTGTACTTATTCCCTTGCTATTAGCCTCTATCCCAGTAGTACCACTTAACTGTTTCATCGTGATAGCTACAGCAAAGGAATCAAAATTTGTGTTTTTTAAATAATGGGTCAAGAGTGCATTACTATCTAGTAATTAAAAGGCAACAAGTGCTAGTAAACGTATCTAACATTTGGATTAGTTTGAATGAACTTGCGTAGTGAGGAATTTAATTGAAGAAAATGAAAGTCTTTTGGAAGAAGCATTATATACGCTTGAGATTTAAATAATGAAGATACATCCATGCTTTGGGTAATAAGATTCAGTAATGCCTAGTTTAAATCTTCGCTTACAAGGCTGAACCAATGTTAAAGACTATTACAAAACTTTATAGAGCTTTGCTGGATTTACAAGGAGATTCATCTTTGTACATTAAAGAAAGATGGGAGAAAGATGGGAAAATATATATAAACAACAATGGGCAGCTTCCCGTTTCCCATATTGGAGAAAATTTCGCTGGAGAAACACTATTAGGTTTTTCCTTACTTCAAAACAGAAAAATGACTTTCAGGGCAAATCAGATTGTTTGGATACATTGTGGCTCACAGAAAGCGAACCGTTTTCATATATTTTGGAATTGTTTCTTTGTTTTTTGGAAAGATATAGATATTAGGAAGTATTTTAAACGTTACTCTTGACTTCAGTTTTAAGCGTACATTACATGGGCACAGTGTCAATGATTTCCTGGAAAGGGAAAACAAATACATGTATAGAATAATTCTTGCTTTTAAGTAAAAAAGCTATTACTAGATGCTGATACAAACCTAATCCGTCAGCAAATACAGAACTGGACTGATGTTGTAAAGAGCATGCTTATAATGGGGGAAATTACTTTCTGTATGAATAACCAAAAATATATGCGTGTTGGCTTTTGGTCCAAATGGATGGAGTATATAACTCCTATTGAACCAAATGTTTTTGTGTTGTAGAATCTATGTTTTATGTAAAAATTAAAAAAATATTGTCTATATATCCACTTTCTTTTGTAAGTAGTTTTTGGGAGAGAACTCAAAGAGATATATTGATTGTTTTATTCTTTTTGTTTGTCATGAAGAGCTTTTGGATAATATATAAGCTATAAGTGTTGTAAACGTGACAAGCAGATGGATTGTGTCTCTTTTCAATAAAAAAAAACTTTAGTTAAACACTGGTCTTTTATAACATTTGGTCTTTAGTGTTAATCGAATGTAACAGGTCTGATCTTTGAATCATATGAATGTGTTGGGTTACTGTGGAGTGTAATAAGATCAATATCTTGACTGTGAAACCCCCTGCTCCTCCTCGCATCCTTCCGATGTGATGAATGATACTGCTGCTGTTTTGTGAGTGAGGGAAACGCAGTTATAAATCAGTTGCATCACTGCTAGTGTCATGCACAGCCACATAACCAGCTGTGCAGTGCAGAATGAGCGTGTGCGCATGCCACCGGCTCTCACAGATACACTTACCATCGCTGCACCATTGTACCACTGGGGTCAGATCAGGTCACTGGTAATTCTGTGTGCACTAGGATCAATACAAATAAAACAGCCCTATCAGTAATATCAGCATTCTGCAGCTCTATCGGTAACATAGGAAAGTACATGACACATCCGTAGCCGTGTAACTGACAGTATCTACTGAATTTAGAGATTCCATCTTACACAAATGTACCAATGTAACCTTTGTTTCTGTTAGTAGCTATTGTTTCTATCCAAAACTGTAATGCGTAGTATGGTATATTTTCCAGTCTGTGTAAGCTGTCAGAATCCTAGTCTAATTTCTTGTTTCGATTAAACTGGTTAATAGATAACCGCTGCAGTTTGTTGGGGATGCTGTGTTTCTTTACGCAGCCAGTTTGCTTCTTGCAGTGGTCACGGGAGATGTTTTGTAAGACATGTGAAAGCAGACCTCAGCTTACCGAAATGGCTGATACATTTTACTTAGAAATTGCTAAACTTCACAAAAAATGACAAACAACTGGCAAGTATAATGAAGTAAACATGAAATTTAAGTAGAAAGACTGAAATAGTAGTTTTTATGCAAGACAGTGGTCTGTGAGTTCAATATGGCCAGTGCGATGACTCATCACTTCCTTCTGGCCGATGTTTGTGGTGATGCTGGATGTTAAATCTAGATGTACACTGATACAGCAAAGTGTGAGTATGACACTGGGTGTGGTGAGATTTTTTTTTATTTTTTTTTTATCATAACGATGCTAGATAGAGAAGTATTTGGATGCATTGTTTTCTTTTCAGCCTGTGCAGTAACAGCACTGGAGTGAGTTGGGTGGGTGGTGTGCAGGGAGGGGGCTGGGGGTGAGCGCTCCTCATTAGTAAATTGCCGGGTCAAGGACTGAACTGTCTTCTACAGTAACTGAACACTCTGTTCTCTTCGCCACATGCATCCGCAGTAATTCTCATTGCAGAAGAGGAGCAGTGAAAAACAATGAGACCATTTTCAAGGTGCATAAAGAAGATTAAGAGGGATTCTTATTAAGCTTTTTTTTTATATTTGTCCTGGCAGACAGTTTTATCCACACATTTCTCAGGCTTTTTTTGGAGTGTTTGTAGAAGGCAGTGTTTTAAGTTAACGTTTAACACATTTTTAGCTCAGTTGTTTATTGTTTTAAAATGGCTTGTCATACAAATATAGCCATTGTTAAAGAAATTAATGAATACATTTTTTAGGATGTTAATGTAATTTTTTTTTTTTTTTTTTCATTTGTCTACATACTACATAATTTTTTTTTTTATTTAATCATCGTCTTTTTAAGAGCTTTTTACTGAAAGAACAGTTTTTATTGTGCAGATGATTTGCTGCTTAAGAATGTTCAAAACGGTTGGACTGATTAATATTTTTGTGAAAAATACTATAAAAGTTGTAATTTGGTAACAATTGAATGGATACACCAATTAGTTGCTTGTTAGCATGCATATCACTAGAATATTAGCCATTTATTAGGTCTAATTAAGCGCATATTAATTCCTTATTTTACATTCCTAATCCTACCCAATATTTAAACATAACAACTACCTTACTAGCTATTAATAAGCAGCAAATTAAGAATTTATTAAGGGAAAGGTTGTAGTTAATAGTTATGGGTTACCCCTTCTGCCAGTGTTGCCAGTCTTTTAAATGGTAGTGTATTCATTCTTTGAATCTTTGGTTTGTTTTGTTGTTTCAGCCTACACACAGTATGGTGTTGAATACAGATTGAGATGATTGGATCTTCTTGTCATTCTCTGCTGACTGGTTTTTCTGGTCTTCTTTTTTTTTTTTTTTTTTTTTATCAAAGACGGGTTATGTTGATCCCACTGACAACTTGGCACTCTCGTTGCACTGCACGTCCCGACAGGGTTCAGACAGGCGGCGGTGATGTCATCTGAATGCGACCTCAGCCTGCCAGTCACAAATGCACTCATGAATGAGTTTTCCACTGAGTCACTGTTGATGGAGAGAATGGAAATAATAACTTCTAGCTCAGTGAGGTTTACCTAGATTTGGTGAAATTGGTAATAAAGACAGCGACTTTACCTCACACTGTCCTGTCTGTTTGAATGGGTTTTCTTCAGGTTTAAGAAAGCTCAGTTGAGGTTCCTGATGTAACTGATTGCCCTTCTATCATGTGTCAGTCAGACTGCAGTTGCATGTTGCTTTCATGCACAGTACGAAGTCCAGGGCTAATCAAATCAGGGTGAGCATCAAGTCTATTTTTAGCTGCGTTTTCTGATTCAGGGAAAGGTAAAGAGAAAGAGAGAGAGAAACCAGCAGGCAAACAAAGACAAATGTCATACAATGATAGATAATGCATAGCAAGTTGTGGTTTCTAAAAAAAAAAACATTTGTGTGTGTTTGTGCATGGTTGTGTAAGTGTGCTATTTAAATGTAAGCATTGTGTAATTTATATGTAATGCAAGGGTGTTAGTTTGACTTGGCCGATTAACTTCCTGGTCAGTTTCCTGGTTAATGCAGAATTAAGCTTTTTTTTAAATAATTGTTTTCTCTTCTTTTTTTTTTCTCTCTAAATGTCAGTTACACGTAAATCTATCTTATATATGCCTTTTTGAACTATGAAGAAAAAGTTTTTAAAAAATGGTTTATTTAAAATTATTTTTATTCCTTTTTTTATGTATAAATGCATGTATGTATTTTATATAGCTTTATTTATAGTTTAGCCATTTTTACTTAATGCACTGATCTGAGCTGTTGCAGTTTCGTAAAGCATTTTAAAAGGTGCTGTTCATTTATTGGTCTCAGGTGACTGATGTTTAATGAGGAGTTGCTGTGTGTCTTTGTCTGCAGTGCTTTAGTCATCGGGCACCATGTCAGCCAAAGCCATCTCGGAGCAGACGGGGAAGGAGTTTCTTTACAAACACATTTGCACTACAGCTGCTGTACAGAACCGCTTTCGCTATGCTAGTGTGACGGCAGAAACCGACTGGGTGCGACTGGTTCAGGATCACCCCTGGCTTCTCACAGAGGTAAGACAGCTGATGAAATTGGGCATCTTGGGGCACATTTGTGCTTAATGTGAAACTTTACCTGATAAGTGATGCAACTCAATGACCAAATGTGACTAGACAAGTACATATAAGGCATATCTGCATAGACCAATAATTAAGAAAAAGTGCAGGTCGGATTAGACAACCTGTTCATCTCTGACATATTTACAAACTCTGTTGCAAAGTGGGTCATTGTGAACTCTTGCCAAGTAGTTGGTGACACTTGGTTTTAATATCTATTCAATAATTTACTTGTTTTCTTTAATTATTTTATGTGTTTGAATCTTCATGAGTGATATTAATGTGCTTTTTTGTTTATGTATATTGTGTGTGTGTGTGTGTGTGTATATATATATATATATATATATATATATATAGATATATATTTATTTTATTTTATTTTTTTATAAGAAATATTATATTTTTTTTATATTGCAATACGTAAACACAAATGCAACGTACTGTATGTATGCACTTGATTTTATGATTCATAAATAATCCACTAAAAGCACAAATTTTCTATTAACCGCAATTTCAACCACTTAGATTTATAAAGGGCAATTCTGCTGAGGGGTAAATAAGTAAAAGTCATATAGCGAGACAGTGAGTATGCTGGATGCAGAGGATGGCGTATATTAGTATGCTGCTCGACTAGCACATCAATTAAGGGAGCTAAAGTGAGTGTAGCAGAATTTCTCAGATGACAGTACAGCGACAGTTTCTGCTGAAAAAGCACTCTTAATCACCTTTATGGAGGAGCCGGAGGGTATAATGATATTAGATATGACTCATGTCTCTCTGTCCCTGCCCTTTAACTTCAGTCAGTGACTGAGACCGCTATATAGAGAGCGGCTAAATTAGGAAATCATGACATTTCTTTTGATCATCCTCCCGACTTCTGTTTGTGTTTCTAAGAATAGTTAAGGTAGTATAGTTTTATTTATTACACGGCTCTCTGGAATGCTTGATTCTGATTGGTCAGTTGAGACATTTGCAGGTTCGTTCTTTTCAAATAATAACCGCTCCAAAGTAATAACGCATAGCCGGTACTACTTGTATGTTTAAAATCCCTCCGCGCCAACAAAGACAGTGTTGCTAGATTGGGCGGTTTTCAGTTTGTTTGTGCGGATAAATATTGGCTTTGGCGGGTGGACAAAATTCGGGCGGGTTTTCAATCATTTGGGCGGTTTTCAAACATATTAATAATATAGACTAATTAGTTAACAAGCCCAAGTGTACATGTGGCATCCAACCAGTCACGCAACGTTACTAAACACAGGCACTGCAAAGACTGCTGGTGCTGACGCTGACGTCACGGCCGCTTCCAGACTTAATAATTCAGGAGTGACGGGTGTTTAGCACGATAAAGGATGTAGAACTGTATAGTGATTATGGCTAAATTACGTTTTAAAATGTAAACGTGAATTATACCTGTTGAGGGAGAGATGACATGAAGACTCTTATCACTGCAACTTTAAAATCAGAGCACATTAAAATAAAAATCTGTACAGACTTGTCTTTTCTCTTTTATACGGTTCAGATTAGTATTGAAATCTGCTGAACTTGTTACTTTTGATTGCGCAAAGTTTTGTATAATGTTCAATATAAACTTCAAAGACTTCCTAGTTCTGTGTGAAAGGTAAGCGCATTAAATTATTTTTTTATGTATTATGTCGGACTATCATGCAGTATGCATCAATGCATTATAGTTTTGACTGTCATGGTGTGTGCACGAACACTAAATTGGATATTTTCTGCTGTAAAATTCTGACAGTTGACATTGAAAATGTAGTTTTTTCAAGGGTCTGCTGCTTGCATATTTTTCATATTTGGTAGGCTAATTCTCTTTAATCTATTTTCTCCGATCTATCTAGCATTATGTTTATATTGTTTTGTCATCATAATTGTGTTTTTATAGTGTTAAAAATGCGTTTATGAACCTTGATTTGCATTCGATCACATTATATTGATAGTTTAAAATATGGGCGGTTTTTGGGCGCGTATTTGGACGCGTATTTGTGAGCTTTTGGGCTGGAAATCGATCCAATATGGCAACACTGAACAAAGATTACCGTTTGGCGCCATCTTGTGACAAACACTGGACAACATAAGGTGCAATTTAATACTTGTAAATAACTAAAATACATCCGTTGTTATATATTCGTATGTAGATGTTATGAATTGTCTTACTAACGTTTGAATGTTAGTTAAAAAGAACGTTACTATATTGTGTCGCGGAAGGATGAAAATGTTAATTTAAAACAAATATGCCAATAAAATGTTTCAAATTCATATTCATGGCCAGTTTTTTTCCTTATGTGGCAACTAGCCGTATAATAAGCGGGATAATGCAGAGGCAGCCGGTAGTTATCGCAGAAATAAGCCCCTTCAGCGTGATACAAGACTGTCGGGGCTTATTTCTGCGATAACTACCGGCTGCCTCTACATTATCCCTTACATAAACAACTCACCTAAAATGTGACCCTGGAGCACAAAACCTTAGATAGCATTTGTAGCAATAGCTAAATGGACCAAAATTGTGGGTCTTTTTTTTTTTCTTTTATGGCAAAAAATATGATATTTAAAGAAAGATCATTTTCCATGAAGATATTTTGTAAATTTCTTTCTGTAAATATATATAAGTAAAAGGCAGGTATTAATATTTCTTCTAGTAGCCAAATTTCTACTTGTGAATAATTAGTTACTGTGTTGATTTGTGCAGAGTTGTTGGAGGATGTTTTGAGGGAGAGACCTTTGGAGGCTGATGGGATTGATTCGGTGGTCGTGGTGGACAACGTTCCCCAGGTGGGACCTGAACGTCTGGAGAAACTGAAAAATGTGATCCATAAAATCTTCTCAAAGTTTGGAAAAATCACGAATGAATTTTACCCTGAAGCAGCTGGGATGACAAAAGGGTAAGTTTCTGAATTTACATTTTCTCAAATAAAACTATAAACTGTGATTCCAATTATTCACATTTATAGACCATAAAGGCCATAATAAATGATTATAGATAATGATAAATGTGAAATATTCCTAGGTATATCTTTCTGGAGTATGCATCTCCTCACCAGGCTCTGGAAGCTGTTAAGAATGCAGATGGCTACAAGCTGGACAAGCAGCACACATTCAGAGTCAATCTGTTCACCGATTTTGATAAGTATGTTTTCAGAGGGTTTCATATGCTTGAAAGATTGGAACTGCTTATGACTGTTTTTCTGCGAGCTGACAAATATGTAGCATTCTATACAAATATTAAGGTTTACTAGTGGTTCAGATTTTACGGACTGTTTATCTGTGTGTTTTTCAGGTACATGAATATCAGTGACCAGTGGGAAACCCCTGAAAAACAGCCATTTAAAGACTTTGTACATATTTCTGCTTCTGTTATTTGAGAGAAAAAGAAAAAAAAAAAAAGAAAAACTTATCTGTGCCTGCATTGTCTTTATATACAAAAAACTTGGTATTGTAAAGCACCAGGAATGAGACATTTCGAGATTATTGGACTATGGGTGTGCAAGTTTGGCTTTTTCTGTTTTTGTTTTTTTCAATTTTCTAATGACAATGACAATACATCATTTTTTGTCATTATTTACCAGGGCAACATGAGGCACTGGCTTGAGGATCCAGACTGTCGTGATCAATACAGTGTCATTTATGAATCAGGAGAACGAACTGCCATATTTTCCAATGACCCAAAGGAGCCGATCCTGGTTGAAGAGAGAGCTGTGAGCACATTTGCTTGTTTCAGGCGTTATTTTAGCATAATTTATTTACTATTAAATAATGAATATAAACTTATTTACTTAGTGTTGTTTAACTATTTTCCATTGCTTCAGTGATACTATTAATGGTATTATTTATATGCTGAAATATTATTAATATTTAGAATTTGAATGTTTCCAGAATGTTTATATTTGAATGTTGAATGTTTCCATATTTTCTTTTATTTAACTTAATGTTTCTATTTCAGTTTTAGTAGTTTTAGGACTTAAACGTAATTTTGTTTTTTATTTTATTTATTTATGTTTTTAGGTTAAGTTTTTTAAAATCTAATATTTACTCCATTTTGGTTTATTTTAATTAACAAAAACATTTATTTAACATTTAATTTATTTAACATTTGTAATTATTAATAACAAGCCTATTATCATGTCATTCTACCAAGCAGATAAATGCATTATTAAATGTGTTGGATCTTTCTTGCAGCGCTGGACAGAGACTTATGTCCGCTGGTCACCCAAAGGGACATATCTGGCCACCTTTCACCAGAGAGGAATTGCATTGTGGGGTGGAGAGAAGTTCAAGCAGATACAGAGATTCAGCCACCAGGGCGTCTCTCTCATTGACTTCTCCCCATGCGAGAGGTAAACACCTGAGAAAGCGAGCGAGAGCAGCTATGCATGAGTTATTCACATAAATAAGTATTTGCAGAGTTAAACCACACATGAAAAATGTCTGTCAGGTATGTGGTGACTTTCAGCCCACTGATGGACACTAAAGAGGACCCTCAGGCCATCATCATCTGGGACATCCTGACCGGACAGAAAAAACGTGGCTTCCATTGTGAGAGTTCGGCACACTGGCCTATTTTTAAGTGAGAGTTTAACCCTTTGTTTGTTTGTGCTCATGTACCTTTCACTCCGGTAATACAAATTTCTAAATGGATTTTATCACAGATGGAGTCAAGATGGAAAGTTCTTTGCCAGAATGACACAAGACACTCTAAGCATCTATGAAACCCCAGTAAGACTCTCTTTGATTACTATGTACAGTATTTTTTGCCTTTACTCTCGTATTTTTTATTAATACCTTTGTTAATTTCTTCCAGTCAATGGGTCTGCTAGATAAGAAGAGTTTGAAAATAAGTGGAATAAAGTAAGTCTTAACTAACCAATGCAGAATTGTAGAAAAGCATAATTTAATTCAGTGTTATTTTAATATGTCTGTATATATAGTATTTTGTATTGTTTTTATTTCAGTTTTTATTATTTTGGAAATAGAAACTAATGAAGAAGAGAAATGTTTGCACTAGCTGAATCAAATGTGTTTTTTGGTTTAATGTATAATGTATAATTTTAAGTATAATTTTATGCTTTTATTTTTTTAGGGTCTGTTTAATTAATTATAAGTCTGATTTTATCCCAATGAATCTTTTTCTTTATTAAATCTGCACAGAATAATAAGTATCTACAGACCTTTTTTTCAAATTATTGTAAAGTGCAACCTAAAAGTTTTTCCTGTTCGACAGAGATTTTTCTTGGTCCCCGGGAGACAACATTATTGCTTCTTGGGTCCCCGAAGACAAGGATATTCCAGCCAGGGTGACCCTCATGCAGTTCCCATCCCGTTTAGAGATTCGGGTGCGGAATCTTTTCAACGTGGTGGACTGCAAGCTTCACTGGCAACGGCAGGGTGACTACTTGTGTGTAAAGGTGGACCGAACACCCAGAGGGACACAGGTGTGTGTGTGTTTGTAGAAAGTCTTTATAAGACTTTATCATCTGTCTTCATGTTTTGTTTTCTGCTTTTCAACAGGGTGTCGTCACAAACTTTGAGATTTTCCGCATGAGAGAGAAACAGGTTCCAGTTGATGTGGTAGAGATGAAAGGTAATCAAGACCTTAAATAGACCTTAAAAGAGCATTTCATAGTATATTGTACTAAATATAACATCTTTATTAGAAAGTATCATTGCATTTGCCTGGGAACCCACCGGCAGTAAGTTTGCAGTACTACATGGAGAATCACCTAGAATAAACGCCTCATTTTACCATGTGAAAAGCAACGGCAAGATTGATCTCATCAGTAAGTGCCAATCTTTTTTCACTTAAATTTATTTATTTTTATAAAATAATTTAAATAAAATCCTTCTGTGATTTACCAGAGATGTTTGATAAGCAGCAAGCCAACAGTATCTTTTGGAGTCCTCAAGGTCAGTTCATGGTACTGGCAGGACTGCGGAGGTTAGTTTAGATTTTAAATTATATTTTATATATGCAAATTCAAAAGTTTGGTGTTTTTTATAAGACTTTTTTGTTTTTGAACGAAGTCTCATAAACTCATTTATGTGATTAAAAATACAGTAAACAATTCAGCTTCAATTCAGTCTTCAGTGTCATAATACGCTGATTAGCATACGCTGAGTGCACAGAATTCCTTATTATTTTTTTATTTTCTATTTTAAGTCTTTATTGTTTGACTCATACTGGTGATATTTCTCTTTTTTTCTGTACAGTATGAATGGAGCTCTTGCATTTGTGGACACGTCGGATTGTACCATTATGTATATCGCAGAGCATTACATGGCTTCTGATGTGGAATGGGACCCTACAGGCAGATATGTGGTGACTTCTGTTTCCTGGTGGAGCCACAAGGTAATATGACGTTCGTAACGAAGTTACTTTATGTTTATCCTAATAGAGCTTTGTTTATTTGATGGTCATACATGTATGTACTTTGCCTACAGGTGGACAATGCATACTGGCTTTGGACATTCCAGGGACGTCTTCTGCAAAAGAACAACAAAGACCGATTCTGCCAGTTGCTATGGAGACCAGGCCCTCCCACATTACTCATTCAAGAGCAAATAAAGGTGACAGCCTTTCTACTGTTCACATTTGTAACATTTCCACACTGTTTTTATGCACTGTATTGTAAGAGCTTCACGCATAAATATTTTAAATATTTAATAAATATTTACTTCCTTATTTTCACAGGCAATTAAGAAGGACCTCAAGAAGTACTCAAAAATCTTTGAGCAAAAGGACAGACTGAGCCAGTCTAAAGCTTCTAAGGTCAGTTGTTTTTTCCTTCGTAGTTTGTAAGTCAAGTCAAATCTCAAGTCTCATTTATTTATATAGCCCTTTACGCTAGAATGTAGGCCAAAGGACCGAACATCCAAGAGATTATAAAATAAAATACATAAAATAAATGACATACAGTAACATTGTAATGATTTGAAAATCAGTTCAACAGAAATAACTTTAATAGAAAATTTTACTTCAGCCTTTTTAAATGTAATTAATTCTATCTATCTATATCTATCTATCTATTATTAAAAATAAACACTAAACATGCCAAAAACAGTGAAAAGAAAGGTTTTGAGTCAAGAAAAAAAGGCCTCTATTCTAGCTTTACTGGATTCAGTGAGCGTCAAGTTGCTTCTATCCTTAATATTTCAAAGGTGGCAGTTCACAAAAAATGAAACAAATGTGCATTGTTTTGTATTGGTGAGATTAACAGTTTTAAGAATAAAACCTAAAAGAAACAGATTTTTCTCTTATTTTTATCCAGAGCTATATATATGTACACATTAACATTTAGTCATTTAGCAAACGCTTTCGTCAACAGCCACTTTTAATGTTACTGCAATGATCAATGCAGGAGTTAGTGGATAAGCGTCGTTTGATGATGGAAGAATACAGGCGGTACAAAGACAGTGCCATTCAGCTTTACAACCAACAGAGGGAGCTGCGCCTTCAGCTCAGAGGAGGTGAGAAACACTGCCCTTTCTTACTTTTTTTCCCCTTATTCTATTTCTTCATTCTCATACTGCGTTAACACGCATTTCCATCAGTTATTCATTGAATTATTATCTCACAGGTGTGGACACAGATGAGCTTGACAGTAATGTGGAGGACTGGGAAGAGGAAACCATCGAGTTCTTTTTCAGTGAAGACATCATTAATCTTGGAGACCTGGAGTAGATGTACACAGAAAGCCCTGTTGTTTCCATCTGTGAGAGAAAAAACTCAATCCCCAGAGAGTGCCACAGGTCCTTTACAAGTGCTTTGTATGAGAGACACACTAAGTATGCTTACATGCACTGTTGTAATTAAGCTGGGTTGAGCAAAAATTGCATAATCAAATATTTAAAGTATGAAATACTTTGCACAACTGGGCTGATATGATTTCTGTCTGACTAAAATCATTTAAAGGACATTATAAATCATTTGGTCAGACTAAAATCAAAAAGCATGTAAACACACTTCATTTTCAATATATATATTCCTGCTGATAAGGGATGTTGTTTGATTCTAATATGAATTTTAAGTAAGAGCTCATATTCTTCATAACCTCCCTACAATTTTCCTGGAGGAGTAAAAGGCAGTGGTTCATCATATGCTGTTCTTACCGACCGAGCAAGATACTTCTCAAACAATGGTACTCTTTTGTGAGTTATCATTTCTCAAAAGAAAACTGGTTTGATTCAAGAGAAGGGATTTTTGTGTGTTGTGGACTGGTCTTTTGTATGAGGACATTTTGTTTTATAGGTAAATCGTGTATAATGCATTTTTTCTCACCATCATTCCAATGGAAATACACGTAGTCTTCATGGATACTTCAGTCGTGACTTGGCATGCAGATGTGCAGAAGTATCAGGAGGAACAATGTCAAATCCAGCTGCCCTTCATTAAAAATTATAATTTTAACACAGTAAAAACATTACAACATTTGTTAGGCAAGTATAATTTATTTTATTAACAAAAACCATCCCATTTTTAATATGAACATTTTCTTTGTGTTTTATTTAATTTCCTTAAAGTGTCATTTTACTTGAATTTCCCACAAACTCCAAACTAACCTACAAGACTGTGTATGTTTAGTCATATAATAAATGTAAATGACTTGGTGTTTCTCCTTTTGTTGTAATATTTTGTTGTGTTTGTTATGTGCCCTCCATCAAGTATCTACCTTTTTCAGCATAACTTAATGCGCCAAGCTTCCGGTGACTTGCAGTTGCTAAACAATAGAAAGAAAAAAATTAAAGGAAGATTTAATTATGATATTAAGTAAAGTTAATGTTCAGTTAAGATATTTAGTACATTTCCTACCATAAATATATAAAAAATTATTTTTATTGTATCTTAGCCAAATATTGTTATATCCTAACAAACAATACATCAAAGGTTTGAGATTATATACGTCTCTTGCAAACAAATACCCTTCTAAAACTATTAAAAGGTCCATAATAAAACGAACCGTTAGAGCACACGCGAGCAAATTATCATAAGAAAACTATGACGGATATATCATTGGCTGACTCATTTTGGCTCCAAAACCTGCCAGTGTACTCCTCTCCATGGCAACAGTAACAGTTTCCTCGAGTCAGAGTGGTTGACTGGTTTAAAGAGGCACAAACACAGTTTAACCTTTTTTTAACCTCGTTAACTCCTGAGTGAGGATGGCTATGGTTTGGACTGGCTTCTCTTGAGAGCATGGGTTGACACAGTCCCTGTATGCTAGGAGCGCGTCGGGTAGTTTATTGGCACCTCTGGGGGGTTATCACCGTTAACAACAGTTCACTGGTGACTTCAGGACCTCCACAGGGGCCAGCACACAGTCCTGCCTCAGAATGAGATTACCCAGCCACCAAGAAGATTAACTAACCCACGGTAAGTCAACAGGCTATGTTGTATCGTGGCTCTATCCGAGGCGTATTTTGATCTTGTCTGGCTTTACAGCACAAGATTGGAGTAATTTGGGAATAAAAGGATGAAGGATTTGCCAGGAGAGTGGAAGGACCATCAGCTCACGGTAGGCTGTCGATCTTTTACTCCTGCGCCACAGTTCATTCAATAGTACGCGGTTAAACACCTGTCACTTGAACGGCGAAAACTGACATGCTTCTCTTGCATGACGGTGTGGTTCCTGTGGGACAAGAGACTGTCAACAAATGAACAGAACGTTTAAAATGGTCGTTAAAATTGCCTATTGTTGTTTAAAATGAAAACAATTGATAACACTTTATAGCAGCAATCATAAATAAGTCACTGCATTGGCAGACTGAGGGCAGTTTTCACATTTGTAGTTAATATTCTCTGAGTTTTTGTATGTTTTGATAGTCTTTACATACACATTAAAATCATGGCTATAAAAATATCATATGAAAATACTGTTATTTAATGCATTGTCCTTTCTGTATGGGGCAAGGTGTCAAATACAAACCATACTGTTTATTGGCAAAATAATAAAACCACAAGGAAGAAAAATGGATACCGGTTTCCACACAAATATGAAACAGCAAATTTGTTTTCAACATTGCTAAAGAGTATCAAAGCAGTATATTAAAATGATTTCTGATTGGAGTAACTGTTGCTGTATATATATATATATATATATATAAATAAAAGTTAAATTATTTTAAATAATAATCATACTTTCATAAAACTACATTTTACTTATTAAATAAATTCTTCTTAAATAAATGCAGTCTTGGTAACTTTCTTTAAAAAAAATATCATCAACTTGCTGTGCAAAAATATTAGGTGTTTTGACTACCAGAGATTGTCATTCATTTTAATATAAACTATGTGACAACTTGCCCTGACATGACATGCCTTTTCATGAGAACACACCTTTTAGGTTGAACTGATGCCTATTACAGAAAAAAATGGTGCAGTATGTCTCTGCGTTACTGAACTTCTTCCAAATGTGACATCAAGCCCCAGTGTCCTACAGTGGTTAACAGATCAGCTGTTCTTATAGATTCAACTAATAGTGGGAAGGCAGATTTATTTGAAGGTTTTTTTAATAAATGATGTACACCGATTCAAGGTTGCTCTGCGCATCCGGCCACTGAATGATGCAGAGATGGAGGAGGGTGCAACCACAGTGGCTCACAAGATTGACAGTCAGGTAAGGGCTAAAAACAACAAACAAAAACAGCAGTCCAGCAGTACTTATTATTCCCTGAGGAAATAATTGTAAATTATTTAATCTATGACTTTTGACTTAAAACCTAGTTATGAAGATATAGCCATGTGAAAAAAACACTATATATTTGTGTAAATATTAAACATTTTGGAAACATTCACAACCCCTGGTGAAGAATCTATTGCAGAACCTGTCATGATGAATAATGGTCTAAAGCCCTAATCCTTCTTTCATCTTCAGTAAATCCTGTTTACAGTCAGTAAATAAGGTTTACTGTCTTCTTTACTTATGCTTGATGTCTTGGGATTCTCAAAGGCAAAGGAGCATGCCGCAGTCTTTGTGTGCATATTTTTTTAATTCCAAACCACATCAATCTTGCTTATTAGGAAGGATGTACTTTACAGACGCCTTGTTAAGAAGAAGAGATGACACTTAAAAATTACAAAAGACTGTGTCATTCTAGAGGTTTGCCAAAAAGGAAAGGTGCAAATTAAGTGCAAAAAGACTTTAGTCAGGTTTCTCCAGACGTAGGTGTCAGGTTCTCAGAGACTTTGCTAAGGGAAGGAGGTTGAAATACAACTGCCATGTAATAGCAATCCAGGTCCAAAAGCACAATGAGAAAGATTTTTCTTGAAATATACACAAGTTAAAGGGTTACTTCACATCATTGATCACCTCCATGTCGTTCCGGTAAAAGCTTTGTTCGTCCTTAAAACGCATTTTGGATGAAAATTACGGAGACTTGTGGCCATAACATTATAAAAGTGATGAAAATACTTTTTGAATGTAAAGAAAACTAAAATAACAATTTTATTCAACAATTCAGCACCACAGCATCACCAAAATATCTTAAATTGTGTTCTGAAGACGAACTAATACAGACTTTACGGGATTGGAATGATTAATGTGATTAATGACAAAAATTTCATTTTGAGGTGGAGCTTCCCTTTAAGTGCTTTTTGAAAATGAATATTTTTATTCAGTGATGCATAAAAATGATTAAAAGTGACTAAAGGCTTTAACATTGTTACATATTTTAAATAAATGCTATTCTTTTTGAACTCTATATTTTTAAAAGAAAAAAATATCTAACTAAATTCAACAAAAATATTAAGCAGCACAACTGTTTTATTGAGAAATGCTGCTGAAAATTCAGCTTTCCTATCACAGGAATAAATCATATTTAAAAACAGCATTCAAATAGAAAACGGTTATTTTGAATTACAAATATGATTCTTTCAAAAACTAAAAAAACTTTTTATGTTTTGTCATTGCAGACTTTATCTTATATTCGGAGTTAATGTCTAATTACTCATTCTGATATCTTCAGATGGTGGTGTTGATGGACCCCTGTGAAGATTCTGACAATGTCCTGAGGGCCAACCGCTCACGTGAAAAAACATACATGTTTGATGTGGCGTTCGATAATACTGCCACTCAGGTGTGTAGTAGTGCTGCGTTCAAGGGATCCTTGATAATCACCCTGCATAGAATTTTATGAGCAGCTTCAGTTTTAAGATTATTTTTGTGTTAATTGTCAAATAAAGGTTCACAGTTCAAGACCTGAATGTTACTTACTTTTCTTTATTTCAGGAAGATGTTTATGTCGCAACAACAAAAAATCTTATTGATGGAGTGATTGCTGGTTATAATGCCACAGTCTTTGCATATGGACCTACAGGTAATGCTGATGTGAAGGTTTCTGTTTAGTGTTTGTATAGAAATTCACGTACTGTATATGATGATCCTAAATAAAAATTCTGAACCCAAAGGGATAAAAATGTAACTTTGATCACAGGCACTTCACCATTGATTGGGGCAGTAAATTACCACTTACCTCCACAGATCAGACATAAGCCAAATTAAGCATATTAATAAGCAAAGAAAGTAAACTAACCAAAATATCCGTGTTTGCTTTTCTGCTTTGCATTTTTTTTTTTTTTTTTTTTTAGGTGCTGGGAAGACGTACACTATGTTAGGGTTAGATTCTGAGCCGGGCATCTACATTCGAACACTCAATGATCTCTTCAGTGCCATTGAAGACAGCACTGAAGATTTGGATTGCAGTGTTTATATGTCATATATAGAGGTCAGTCTAATAGTTTGTAGATATTCAAAATTATATTGCATCAGGTTTGTTACTGTCTATCTGGAACTTTAGTAATGGAGTGCGTCCTAAATGTATTAAACACTAATAAACTTGTTCGCAGATTTATAATGAGATGATCCGAGATCTGTTAAATCCATCTTCTGGATACCTTGAGCTGCGAGAGGATGCTAAAGGGGAAATACGAATTGCAGGCATCACTGAGTTCTCTACGTGTAATGCCAAAGAGGTGCACAAATTCATTGCAGTTGATGTCAACCTTTGCCTGTCTACTCCTTATAATGTCTCCAAAAAAGGATGATGTCCTTCTGTTGTTTGCCTCTGATTTCAGATAATGACTCTTTTGACCAAAGGGAATAAACAGAGGACTCAGGAGTCAACAGCTGCTAACAAAACATCATCTCGCTCTCATGCTATACTTCAGGCGAGAACACACACACTCTAACTGTGTACCTGACCTCAAACTGGCACATTGTCGTCTGAGTGTTTGTCTCCTGCTTTGTCTGCTCCACAGGTGACAGTCAAGCAAAAGAGCCGTGTAAAGGATATCAACGAGGAGGTCAGGGTGGGAAAGCTATTCATGGTAGACTTGGCAGGAACTGAGCGAGCATCACAGGTACGTGGTGTTTGTGTTCGTGTGCTGAACTGGAAATGCAAGCTTTCGAATTCCTCAAGGATGCCAGATTTTATAGTTTAGCACCCTTTCTCATCTTTCACCGAAATTAATATTTAAGCTCTTCTGTCCTTCATTATTCACATGCATATAATTTGAGACTGATAAAGGAATTTGAGCATGTTGCATCTTAAATGGCAGCCAAAACTTAACCCTTTATTAAATTCGGAAATTCTTCCATGCAATGACAAAAGTCATAAGTCAAGTTCAAGCACATATTCTTTTCTTTCAGACTCAAAACAGAGGAATGAGAATGAAGGAAGGAGCGCATATAAACCGTTCCCTGTTAGCACTGGCCAACTGCATCAATGCCTTGAGTGAGAAGGGTGGGAAAGGAGCTCAGTTTGTCAACTACAGAGATAGCAAACTTACTCGACTTCTTAAGGTTAGCAAAATCTTCTACAGATTCTAAAAAATGTCACTTTTTATTTCATAATTTTTTCTAACAATTATGTGTTCATATCTCTTTTTTCATAATTTCTAGATATGAACCCAAAATTTCTAGAAATTTGACAAATATTATAAATTGTAAATTATAAATTGTGAGCAAAAACAGTCCAAATTGTAAGATACAATGTTATTTTTTTCAAAGAATTGTAAGTT
This sequence comes from Enteromius afrohamiltoni, assembly GCA_034779775.1. Classification (NCBI taxonomy): domain Eukaryota; kingdom Metazoa; phylum Chordata; class Actinopteri; order Cypriniformes; family Cyprinidae; genus Enteromius; species Enteromius afrohamiltoni. Next base: position 13,748,493 of record JAUYWG010000033.1, on the reverse strand, counting down.
TATAGTCATAGAACTTAGGAAAAAAGTCAACTCCTTAATTAATAGGAAAGCTCACAGTTGCAATATGCTTTGATGTGAATTTCAGGATGCTTTAGGAGGAAACAGTCGCACAGTGATGATAACCCATATAAGTCCTGCCAGCTCCAACTTTGAAGAGTCAAGAAATACGCTGGTCTATGCTGACAAAGCCAAAAATATAAGAACCAAGGTAAGCACATACTTTATAGTAATTAGAATAGTCTAGAACCAGATGATTATATTAAACCAATTACTTGACAAAAATTACAACGGAAGACGTATTACAGTCAATTAAGTAAGTTTATGTTTATGAGGAATTTAAACTTTTTTTATGCTAACCAAGTTATTGTAAAAAAAATATTACTATTAAAAACAGCTGTGGTCAATTTTACTTTTAAATAACAGCCTTTACTCTACAATCTTCAGTGTCACTTGATCTTAGAGAAATCATTCTAGTGTTCTGATGCACTGTACAACAACAAGATTTCTTGCTATTAATGCTATTAATGTTGAAAACTGCTATGCTGCTTAATATTTGTGTAGACATTGTGATAGGTTTTGTTTCAGGATTCTTTGATGAATATAAACTTTTGAACAGTATTCTGCTGATAAGTTATTATTATTGATGACTTTGTTGAGATGCAGCCCAAGTCTCTCTCTTGCTATTCTATTTTAAATTCTTCTAGGTGAAACGTAATTTAATGAATGTTTCATATCACCTGGCGCAATATACACGCATAATTGCTGATCTGAGAAGTGAAATCGAGCGACTTCGTGCAAAGATTGACCAACAGAGTCAAGAGCAACAGAAAGGAGAGAAAGCAGACATTCGTGGAATTCAAGGTGTGTCCTGTTTTAGAATTTGGGTACAACAGCTGAAAAAAATATTAAAATAAACCTTTTTATTAACACCAGGATTTTAACCTGAAAACCACTCAACATTTGAGTCAGACAACAATATTTAATCATTTTAAAGTTTGTTTAAATCCATAACTGCAAATGAGAGTAATATTATGAGATTCTTTTTTTTAAAAAAGCAGTAAAAAGTGCAGGCGGATTTTTTTATGATTGGCATCTGGTTTCTCTACATGGGCTGTTTTTAGCTGAAGTGCAGCAGTACAGTCATGGTGAGATGGCTGTACTGCAGGAGCAGCTCTTGTCTGCCTTCAGGGAACAGATGGAGATCAGACGCAGCCTCATGGAGCTGGAGAACTGCAATATGGAACTCCATATAGACACGTCTAGACACCTGCTCACCATCTCAGAGTAAACACTTAAACATACAGACAGAGTTTCAATTGTCAGCAATCCTTTGAGACAGGGTTATTATAGTTATGGGGTTATTATAGTATACTTATTTACTCATCTTTACATTAATTACAATCATACACATACTGCATAGGCAACACTAATTTTCAGCTTGTTTAACATTTATTAAAATAATTACAATTTCAAATAAAAAGTGTACAGATAACTTCATAAAAACAAATGTCACTAAAAACTAAAATTTAAATTCTAAATATGAATAAATGGAAATTAAAATGGGATTTAAAAAATTCATAAAAACTATATTAGTATCTCAAATATACTAAAACAACACTGATTAGGGAAACCTTTCTGTCCTCGTATAATTTGAAGAAAGGATGCAATTTAATCATTTTAAAATATCGCTTTTTCTGTTTTTTTTTTTCAATAGTTTTAAAATGGTCGTGTTTCTATTTTTTGTCATTATCGCCTTATATCGTTTCCATTACTTAAAATTAAAAATTTACACCATCACAATTGTAATAAAAACCACTTGATATTTTGCAGAATGATTGAGAAATTACAAAAAAATAATAAAACCCCAAAAAAAAGATTCATGTGATAAAAAAATACTATAATCCTCAGTATACAGACTTTACTCCCTTCTCCTAAATTGTAGTATTTCAGCTTTTTCATATTTTCATTTTACATCAACCCTTTCTCTTCCTCATCTGGTAGTTGGGAACGTGATCGAGCATGTGCCCGGCGAGGAAGAAATGAGGTAACTACAGAGAAAACAGACAGAGACAAGAAAGAAGAGCAAGGGAGTGGACCAGAGGAACCTCAGTATGTCACAGCAGCTCGGGAAGAGATTGGCCCACTACTGGCTGAACAGAGAAAGACAATAGAGCTCAAAGTAATTCGATTCATTATGTCATTTTTTGAATCAGAAAAGCTAATGCACTTTTGACATGTCAAGCAGTGACAGAAGTATACTTCATATAAACACAAAAAAGATCTATTTTTCTTTCCCTATTTGTTTCTTCCCTTATTTCAGCGTGAATTGGAAGAAAAATTATTGAACATGAAGCTGAAGTCATCTAAGATTGAGGAGTTGCTTCCTAAACGCATAAGTAACCGTGAGCAGAGAGACATTCTGACGTTGCTTTGTAAGGTTCATGAGCTGGAACTTGAAAAAACTGAAATCCAGTCAGCTGTGCTCTGCAAAGAAAACGTTCTCCGAACAAAAGACTTTATCATTCAGCGTCACGAGCAGCAGCGGACGCTCTGTGATGATATCATACACCAGCAGAAGGCTCTGATTGAAGGTTGTGGGTCACTGAATCTGAGAGATAGCATTTGATGTTTGATAAATAAACATGATATAAAATATATATATTCATTCTGTCCACAGATCAAGGGCTCTGTGTACCTGAGGAATTACAAGGGCTTTATTCACTGTACTTTAGTGAACTAAGTGATGGAAGTATCGACCAAATACTCAACCTTCATACTTTCACCACAAACCCCCGAGCTGTAAGCTTCTATTTGTTCTTTCTTTCTTTGTCTTTCTCATTTACCTTACCCTTTTTAACAGGTTTTTTGAATATACATTTCTTTACAAAAATTCAGGGTCAGCATGATATTTTTAAAGAGTTATGCTCTTATGCTCAGCAAGACTGCATTTTTCAATTAAAATACAGTAAAGACAGTAATATTGTGTTATTGGTATTGTAATACTATTGCAATTAACTAACATCTATTATAATATGTTTTAAAATATAATTTATTTTTATCAGTCATTTTATCAGCCACAGTTTCCAGTGTCATGTGATCCTTCAGAAATCTAATGGTTTGGTGCTCAAGAAACATTTCTTATTATCATCTATGTTGAAAACAATTGTGCTGCTTAATATTTATATGGAAAGCGTGGTTTTAAAATCACTGTCTTTTTTGAACAATTAAAAGTATCCTTGCTGAAATAAAGTGTTCATTTTATAAAAAAATATAGAAAACATTTCAAACTGTTGAACAGTACTTTATTGATTTATTTAATTTTTATACAGGATAACACTCTTATGATTATGGCCAGCCAAATGAGACTGGATGTGATCTCCGATTTAGAAGAGATAGATAAAACACAACGGATCAACAGGAAGTTCAGCCCTTTAGATAAACATCCCTGTGATTCTTCTTCCTCTGGGCTGGATTATGACAGGTAAAGAGAAACATAGACTGCCATGTTTTTCTGGAATATAGTATGCTTTCATCATTTTTTATGCTTCCTTCTAACAGCGACAGTAACAGAGTTTTCAAATCACTGACTAAACTTAAGCCACAGAGACGGCAGCACTTATCATCTAGCACAACTCTTTCAATGAAGGTAAACACACAGACGCACGCATAGACACCGAGCCACCCTGACTGACTGAATCATCTCAACTTTTACCATGTAAACAATTGACTTGACATGAGATTTGTCTTGAGAGACTATCAGAACAAAAGTGTTGAACATGAACTCAGCTTGATGGAACTGTACGGTCCCAGATCTAATCTATTTTGTAAACAGACTACAATTGATTTTGGTCAGTTTTGTGTAGTTTATTATGTGGCTGACTGTCTTTGAACAGGTTTGTGCTGTTAAGGGATCGACTCCTGTATGTCCTACTGAAGCTGTGAGTCCAGACACTCTGAGGGAAATTGTGAGTGACACCAAGAGCATCTCAGTCATTGCAGCAAAACGTCGCTCACATCTAGCAAAGGAGACCAACCCCAGAGTGGCTGGTCTGGCTTTGGCCGCAGGGCTCAAGTCTTCAGTGAGCATGGACAGTCTAGTTTCAACTTTGGTCAAAAGAAACCCCCCACAACATGGAGGCAGGTCCAGGTCAAAACAGGACTTAAAGACATCAGAGGGCAGAATGGGGCTCTCTGAGAGACACCAGCGCAAGAAACGGTCCAGATCATTTGAAGCAAGCAAAAGGGTATAATCACATCTATGTGTAGGCTACCTCTATTTCTGTGTTTTTTTTATTCTTTTTTGTAAGAAAATAATACTTTAATTCAGCAAGGATGCGTTCAAATAATGAAAAGTGACCCGCTGGTGCAAAAAAAAAGTATTTAAAAAAAGTTGTCCTTTTCAACTTTATATTTATCAAAGAATCCTGAAAAATCTCTTGATTTGCTTATTTCTTTTTTTGATTTGCTAAATCGTGCACATGATTTGCTAATTCATTCCCCCAAATTGCTAAATCTTGATCAAGATTTGCTTATTAATTTTCTCTATTTGATAAATCATACACTTAATTTGCAAATTCATTCCCTCGATTTATATTGCATGCAGAATTTGTAAATCAAGGAAACTAAATTATGTACACAATTTAGCCTACTATTTTTTTCCCTGTATGTCGTGTACGAGGCTCCGTAGTTTTCAACACTGATAATAAGAAATGTTTCTTGAGCATCAAATCAGCATCAAGTTTTCAATGGCAAGTAACATTATCTAGGAAGCTGCTTAATTTTATCTGTTAATAACACAGCAGGTCCAAAAACCAAGACAGAACACTTCCAGATATCCAGCTTTGGAGAGCATCTCAGACAACCGGCTTGTGAGACCAGCTTTAAACGTGATCCAGCCACTCAACAGTGGTGCTGGAAAACCTGCAACACCCCCAGTAACTAAAGTCAAAAACCCTGTCTCTAACTTTACAGGTACAGAACTACAGTCCTTTCAGTTTCACTGCTTTACACTCCAGATTTAAGCAAAATTGTTATTTAGATTACCATTTGGAAAAATAGAAATTAGAACCTCTCTGTTCATAATTTGGATTTCTGTTGGGTTTTTTTCATATGGGTGCCAAATTTAGTATGTCACTTTCATAATAGAGATGTAAAATGGGCCTAAAAGTTTTGATACATTGTCTATATTAATTTAGGAGAAGTACAGCTTGAGAAGTTAGAGATCAGAGGAACGCCACCCAGCACCATCCATCAAAAACACTCAGATATCAAACGAGGACAGGCAACCCACAAACAACAGCGGGGTGAGGGTTTTTCTTGCTGTTCAGCTGTGTTCTTTTAATTTTAGTAGTGAAAATGAAGTTGGCAGGTTGTGGATCGTTTTGTATTCCAAGCCAAGTTAACAAAATGTTTTTTTAGGCCCAGGAGATGTTTCTTACTCCAACAATCTCCTACAGCAACCAGGCAATTGCAAGAAGTCCATCAACGAAAATCCTAGGCAAAAAGGAATGGCAGATGTTAACAGAAAGAATGAAGCACGGCAAAAGAACAAATATACCGTAAAAAAGTCATATGTCTGAGGGGGTTTTCTTTATAAGAGAATAATAGAATATTATCTTTTTTTCACTAAAAGCTGAGACTAAGGTGTGAAATGATTTTAATGTTATTTCAGAATCTTTATGTGTTGAAAATCTTGTAATATAAAAAACATTAAGTAGAAATTTTATACAGTTTGTCTGCTTTGAAATATTTTTTGATTATTCAGATTTTAAGCTAATTTATTTGAAGAAAGCAACGCATTGAAATAATCATACTTATAAACTTGGATATAAAGCATGTTTCAGAATGGCTACATTTTTGTAAATGCATGCAAGACTGATTTTAATTGATTATGTTTTTATGTATTTAATAAATGAATGAATGATAAAAAAAAAAAAACCTTGAGGTTCCTTTTTTTGTTGTCAAAGTTGCTGCTGCACAATGGTGCCCCATAGTTATGTCCAGTGTTTCAACAGTTTTCATGTACATATTATAATTTTTTAATTAACATTTTTATTTATTAATTTAGCAGACACTTTATTATTTCATGTTATAGTTGAGATACAGAAATATACATTATATTATATTTACTGAAACAAACCTGTTTAGGTTACACGTAGCCTAATGTGTCAACATACTGTATTCTGATGCAGCTAAATTCTCAGTAAATGTTTTTATTGATTTATATTTCTGTTATCATAAAACGGGATGAATATGAAATAGTGACACAACAGTGTTCGAGTCGTCGTCTGATCAAATCAAACGGGCTACACATAAGATAATGACATCAGCGGTGCTTGCAAGAGAAATTAGGCGCAATTAGTAGAAATATTTACTTCGTTTAGTACTGAGATGTAAATTTGCAGACGCTCCCTTAAGCAGCCTAGGAAAATCAAATCTAAAACTAATCTACTCCTTTTTATTTTAAAACAGCTTTTAGCGTTTCCTCGTTTACACTGGCGCTAACCTTCCCCGGAGTTTTCTAACTAAAACAGGGTTTTATTCATCTTTGAGGGTGGAAAACAGCGTGATATGCGCGTAAAGTTATGCTTTTTAAAACGAACACGCACCTAGTGTAAGCAACAGCTTTTATTTGTATCAGTTTTTGTCTACCTTTGCCTAATGGCTAAGTCCCCCCCTGCATAAAAGTCACTACGGAGACCTAAGTGTATGACCTGACGGCCGTCTCTTTACTCCTCCCCCGACTGCAAAGGGCTGCTCTCAGTACGGGAGTGACTCGTGAAAACATTAGGAACTAATCAAAGCATTCATGGAAATCTCATGCTCTGTGAAAGTGTATATACTGTATGTGACCCTGGACCACAAAACCACTCACAAGTCATGGACATTTTTTTAGCAATAGCCAACAATACAATTTATGGGTCAGATTTTCTCAATATTTCTTCATTTTTCACATGTTGTTTTGGTAACTTAGCCATCAGCAGGCCTAACACAGATATGAGCTGTGCATCGTCTTAAGGTTTTATATCCAGTTACTGTAGTAGAGCTGCTCCTGTCAGTTTTGCATGCTTTGCGAAACTCAAATGTTCTGCTCTCCAACCAAATATGAAAGCTGCTGTTGGTTAAAGAAGATTTGAGGGATGAACTCAGGCTTGACTCCTGTTGCATGTTCATACTGACAGTATAATAAAAAATTAAATAAGGATAAAAGGATAAAATAAAAGATAAAAATACAAAAAATAATAAATATTAAAATAATAAATGTTAAGGAATGATAAAAATAAAGAAATTATAATGGGTAAAAAGTGTAAAAAAGCAAATGCCAATTTTCTTTTTAAAAAATAACAAATTTTAAAAGTTTTTTTCTTATCAATACAGTAAATAACACAGTAGGATAGGAGTGATCTCTGTTTGAATGTGTATCTCCTTTCTCACAAAAAGAATCCCACTGAAATCCTGTGAGTGGCCACTTGATCTTGGGGGTTTGGCTATTTTTGTAGCAGAGTATTCAAGTAAACCATTGAATTTTATTCAGAAATACAATAAAATTTATTTGTGACTGGGCTGCTGGTGGTAATTTTTTGTCATTCTGAAGTCGACACTACAAGCCCTTTCGTTTATTTTCAGCTGTGGTTTCCTGTGAATATTTGTGGAAGAGAGCTGAACTCTGGAATAACAGCATATGATTTTCTGGTTGAAAGGCGGAGCATTCCTCCTGTGTTCACACCCTACTGTGAGTTTACATATGTAGCTTCAAGTATCCCTGCCCTCTTCAGAGTTTACACGTGGAACATTCTGAAAGAGCACAAGAAGACAAGATTTAGGTAAGTGATGGATCATATTTTATGGGAAAAGATTTTAAAATGAAACTGCAGTACATGTTCTTTTTTGTGTGTTTTTCTCCAGAATCCTCAACTTGAGTCATTGCAGAGATGATAATGTTACATATTCCAGTTGGGTAGTTTACCACAGTTTCCACATCATTCAATAGTTTCCAGTGAAAATGCTAAAGCAGCTGCAGTTTTTCCTTCTGTTGGGAACACTATTTATCATATTCTTCATAATAGTTCACTGGGATCATGTGAAAGATGGGAATTTTCCTATGCACGTGGCTTCATCATCTCCTGCATTACCCACAATCATCATGTCCTCTGGACACCGGATAAGTGAGGATTTGTTTCTCTGGAAAGAGTCAAGCAGGTCAGTAAAACCGAACCTGACAATCATCACAACTCACCTAAAACATAATCAAGGCCCAAACAACCTAACACAAACTTTTACTCAGTTTTCTCCAACGCACCTCGAACTGCGTCAAGCACATCGTAGACATTTAATAAGAGAACTTTGCTCAATCAATAGCAGCTTTAACTTCCCTGGAAAATTTAAGAAATTTGACCAGATTCCAAGCAAAGCCCTGGACCACCTCATCGTGGATGATAGACATGGTGTTATTTACTGTTTTGTACCAAAGGTAGCCTGTACGAACTGGAAACGAGTCATGATTGTGCTCAGCCAGAGCCTGAAGACACCTGATGGAGCCCCGTATCTAGATCCTCTTGACATACCATCAGCATTATCCCACAATGCTACTCTGCATTTGACATTTAACAAGTTTTGGAGGCTCTTCGGTCGTTTCTCGCGTCCTTTGATGCATCACAAACTGAAGAATTACACAAAGTTCCTTTTTGTACGAGATCCTTTTGTACGACTTATTTCTGCTTTCCGGAACAAGTTTGCTTTGCCTAATGAGGATTTTTACAGACAGTTTGGCTCTCTAATACTTCAACGTTATGCTAATATCTCAAAGCCCCCCGACTCCGCTCAAGAAGCCTTCGCTGCAGGTATCAGATTGTCCTTTACTCACTTTATTAAGTACCTGTTAGATCCACAGACTGAGGAGGAGAAACCATTTAATGAGCATTGGCAGCAGATGTACAGACTCTGCCATCCGTGCCAAATTGAGTATGACTTTGTTGGGAAACTGGAAACTCTTGATGAGGATACAGAACATTTGTTGAAGATTCTTGGGATGGAAAATCATGTTCGCTTTCCTCCAGGGTATCGCAACAGGACAGCTGCAAACTGGGAGCGAGAGTGGTTTGCAAACATTTCAGTAGCTGACAGGAGAAAACTGTACCATCTTTATGAAGCAGATTTTAGATTATTTGGATACAACAAACCAATGCTTTAAAAGAGTTTAAATGCATATAATGTGAAATAAAAGTGGATTGTACAGAGATTTGGTGCTTTTTTTATTTTTTAAGATTTTATTTTATTTATTTGACTAAAGCAGTAAATTGTCAGGTGCACATTTTTAGACTTATAAAATCAGTATGCAGTTATAAAACTGCTGTGTTGTATTTCTGATGGATTATTTGAATCAAAATTGACTGATTGATGTTATAACTAAAATTACAGTTAAATTACAAATTAAATGAACCCAGTTAAAGAAACTGTTAAATAGACCTTAATAATAATGACAGGAATGAAAACAATGGCATTCACTGCACAAGGTCCTTCAAATTCATATAATCATCTTTTGCTTAAAAACCTTTTGTCTGCTACTTTTTGGAAAGACATTTCGTCAGCTGAACAGTCAGTATATTGTTAAACAACACTGCAAATATTGTACTTCTGTCTTTCGCAGCTTTATTTTTATTGATGTCAAAAATTAAATATAGTTCGACCCTGACTGGTCTACCGATCAAACCAAAGCATTCCTTTGTTTTGGCCACAAGGGCGCAGTGTATTTCAATTGATTTGTTGCAGAAAGAGTGATACTACAGTCAGCCATGTGAGTAGCACTCAGATGACGTTTTGAAATTCATGAATCTTTAATGCTAGACAAAAAAAAAATCTAATGTAGAATTTATGAAATGAGCCATATTTTGACAGCTCTCTAAGGCCCAGTAAAATTGAAGGTTCTTGTTTTTATTTGAGTATCTATAGTAGTAGAGAATAAAATAATTGAAGACAATTATGGTTCACATGATCTGAGTTTTAACAATATCAAATGTTTTCAGGAATAGATTTTGATATGATTTAAGCACACTAATCCGTTTGGAGTTGTGCTTTATTTTCATTACTTTTAACAGGTTCAAAAGGTAAAAAGACATTACCTACACATTTTTTTAATCAACACTCAATTTGCCACAAAAATGTATTAATTAATTTCAAAATAAATATATTAGCTTTTTTGTTTGTTTGTTGTTTCCTTGGTTAAATACATGAAATGACATACAGCACACTATATGGACCATTCTACACAAATGCATTTAAAAAGCATTTAAGTATTTAAACCTAAGATAT
>JAUYWG010000033.1:13708460-13738085 GCA_034779775.1 Enteromius afrohamiltoni | reverse complement strand
AATAATGTTCAGAACTACTGTTACGGTAGTTTACTGTTTCACTACTGTTCAGAAGTTTGGGATCAGAACACTTTTATTCATTCTTCTTTGAAATAAATTAGTATTTTTATTAACAAAGGATCTATTAAATGAACAAAAAAGTTACAGCATAGCTTAACATTTTAGAAATATTTTATGTTTGGTAAAAAATTGTGAGGGGAAGAAAAAAAACAAAATCACAGGTTCAAAAAAAAACTGTGGCTGCACAACTGTTTCTTACATTGGCAATTCTAGTAATAAATCAGCATATTAGAATGATTTATGAAAGGATCATGTGACACTGAAGACTTTGTATCACAGGAATAAATTACATTTTAAAATAGATTCACACTGAAATTTTAAATTAAAATTACTTTATTTTAAATTAAAATAATATTTCAAAATATCACAGTTTTTTATCTAATAAATACAGCCTTGATGAGCAGAAGAAACATCTTTTAAAAAAAAAAATATCTTACTGTTCTAAAACATATATATATATAAGACTACTATATACTACATATATATATATATATATATATATATATGTACAATTATTTCAATAATTTTACATAAATACAGTATGTGTGTGTATGTATTTTTTTCTGCTGTTTATCATCAGATTGATATAAAATGAATTCACCAACACAAAGGCTATTATAACAATTTTTCCTCACTGTGGCGTGACTATGTGGGTGGGAGTGTGAGCTGCGTATGTATGTATTTCTGAGAGAGTCTATAATGTAGAATGAATGCGGGGTTGTGTGTGGGTGGGCGGCAGCTGCAGGAGCATGTACAATCTTCAGGAGAGAGAGAGATGATAAAGCAATAAAGATATTTTCCATACAAGATGTTCCTTACACGTTTTAATTAAAGAGTTACCTTTTTAAAACTACCCATACACTCCATCCAACCCAATTATGCAAACTAAGAATGTCATTATGATGACAGAACACAAACACATTAACATATCACTGTCCAATCACAAGAGAGGTCATTTGCATTCACTAAATGTAGTAGTCTTAAAGGTACAGTAGCCAAAAATGCGGTTCAGTTATAAAGGTCAGTGAAAAAATGCAGATTTAAATCAAACTAAAATGTATGATGTATTAAATGTATGAAGTTACTGTCAAGAGAATTTCAAAGCACAAGCAGACGTAACTCTGATCACCTCACGAATCTCTGACAGGTTTTGCCTCTCACACATCCAAAATAGAAGCCCAGCTGAATTATTGATGCTAAAGCGCTGCAGTCATTCAGTAGGTGCAGTCAAACCTTATTAATGTGTGAGGAAAACAGCATCACAACCAAAACACTGTCCCATCAACTTCATCCCTCTGTGGTCACATAATGTTATTGAATGCACCATTATTCTCAATATAACTGTTTTAACTAATAGCTTCACTTCCTTTTTTTTTATATTTAAACGACTTTGTAAAGTTTATTGAAAAATCTAGCCAGCCTAATGTTAATGGCCTTGTTCTGTTAGCATATTCCACCTTGTTTTATTCATTATAAGGAAATTCGTTTAATTTTAACAGTTTTTTTTTTATTTAAACTGTTTGTTAAATAAAAAATGCTGTTATTGAACGTATTACCGTGTTCTTTATTCATTACAGTTTGTTGAACTTCATTTATTTATTGTTCGTTCTTCTTTTATTTAGATACTTACGGTATCAGTAATTACTGCGCTGCTAATTGCTGTGTTTAATACGTCCGCACACTATGAGCATTGTCTCCGCACGCAAGCCTCCCTGACTGTGTAGAAAGTCTCTCATGTATACAATAGAATGAGTTCGCTTTCAATGACTTAAAACCAAGTTTTTTTTTTACCGCAATTTTGAAAATATTACCGTACTGCAAAAACAAAGACATTCCACCCCGGAACGCACATTTCTGAGTAGATTTACTGGCGATAGCATAATTTGTTTAGAGAAACAACTATGTAAACATATTTTCTGAAATATCTACAAAAATATTTTTTGGTTTCAGAAGAGTCAAAAACTTAAATAAAAAACTGTGATCATATAGCACAACCGGCATGGAACCAGAGACATAATTCTCTACCGGTTAATTGTGCCTATAGGTATATCTCAAACCCCTAGATGAGGGGCTTTAGCTTTAGGGTTGTTTGTTTAAAAATTTGAAATCCAGCAATAATAACTCAACGAAATTGTAAAACCTAGTGTTGTCAAAAGACCCGGTACTTCGGTACCAAGACGGTACAAAAAAATTTGAAATGTTACGATACCAGGTTTTCTGAAGTACCGGTAGTACCGAGCAACAGGTAAACCCGGTTCTTGCTGCGTTATCCGAAAGGTGCGCACTGCGCAGTTTGCTACTTCTTCATAAAAGCACAGAGAGATGGCGACCGGGGATGCTACTGAAGAAGCGGCTCTGAATCTGCTCGTTGAAAAGAAAGAAGAAAAGTACCACATGTGGAAGTATTTTGTTTTTGAGGCTGATGAGAAGCACAACATCATTGATCACCAAAAACCCATCTGCAAGCGCTGTCATCGAAGTTTTATGTTGAAAGGAGGAAATACATTGAACCTTATAAAACACCTCAAAATTGCAATTTGCTTAGTTAATCGTTACTGTTCGTTCACACAGCCGCCGGCAAGAGCGTCAAAATTCGCCCTTCCCGCCCTGCCAACGGCGCTGTACAGAGATTTTTGGACGCTCTGACATAGATTGAACGCTTGTCTTGTATTAAAGGGGCCGCAAATAAAACAAGCTTGTGCGGACTGACCACACGGAGGGTATAAGTTAACCTCGTGAAATATATTGATTGTGAAAGTAAGAAATTGATCGATGGAAAGAACTTTTTGGTAGAACTTTTTTTTCATTCAATTAAAAGCCATTTGCTGCAGCTCTCTACAACACACATTTTCAGCAGTAACAGCTTTGCATGCTCTGGTGCTAAATTCAACTGAAAATTCCTGCTTGTTTTTAGAAAATACATAAAGTTAATGCACATTATCAGAATAAAGTTTCTTTATTAACTATTTAATGCTCCTATAGCGTTTAAAACAGGACATAATAGTGTACTATTTTTACACACTAGAGGCTTTTAAATGACCTGTGTAGCCAAAATATGTGCGTTGATATTTTGAACAATATTTATAACAAATGTATGGTTAATGTTTGTATCTCTAAAATCGGTCCATCAGAAAAGCAGTTCTAGGCTATGAAATATAGTTTGTGCTGTTTGATTAAAATAAAAGTCCTCTTATATAAAAGTGTTTTTGTGTTTTCCTTTGGTACAGAGAACCGTGGATTTTCACTGTTATTGGTACCGAATACTACATTTTGGTACCGTGACAACACTAAATGTAATGCTTTATAGTAATTGGGTTTCTTGGTGCATATTCCTTATAGAGCCTCTCCACAGGGCTTTAATCCTACATCTACATCTATCTTTGCTAAGGCATGTTTCAGAGATCCCAGGTATATCTGATGAGCTCTCTGAAGAGAAGCACTAAACGGCTTTCTCAAGAGTGGGCTCAACCCCACAAAAATGCAGCTACCACTTGAGCGTTTTATGCAGATTTATTTAACACTTTCCATTCCTTTCCAGTAAGCTTAACCAAGTGAGAAACTTCTCACAGATAGAGAGTGTAGGCAGCTGGAAAGGTTATTTGGGTGCGGACGTGCCACAGTGGAAAACTCGTTTTTCTAGCCTGTGACGCCAACACAAGTGCCTGAGTCATCTTGTATTTGGGTTAACTCTAAACTCAGCGTCCAAAACAGTGTTCGATTTCTATTTACTGCCTACATAGACTGCTGGCTTTTAAGGGAGCATTGTAACTAAAATAGAACCGCTTAAGCAACCCAATTGGAACGCTTTTCAAAGGCAGCTACATATATAGAGTATGAAGCGTTTGTTTGACGTTATTAATTATTGATTCATTAATTAATAAATGTATAGCACACAAATAATCTATTTTGACTCAAGATTTTCTCATAATTACCTGCCATAAATGAAGGTGAGTTTGTCACAGTGCATTCTGGTAATGTCCTCTTTGCTAAAGGAATTAATTGCGACTAAAAGAAGCCACCATTATTTTGATGCCTACCTTTTGGAACAGCTTTCACATCTTAAATGCTTTAAAATGCTATGAAAGATGCTCACTGTGTTACAAAACAAAGCTTATGTGTCGGTATTTACACATGGTTTGCTATGTGATTTTTGTCCTGACATGTCTTTGTTTGCTTTCAGGGACACCTCGGGACAAGGCAGGTTCTGCACCATTTTCCGGTCGTACTCCAGGGGAGCGCAGGTAAAAGCACTTTTAGTGTTCGAGTTTCACCCTTTATCGGAGGATTGACGTCTTACTAAGTTCTTTGCTGATGTCAAAAATGGACAAACACACTTATACAGTGTTTTTACATAACAAAGAATATACCAATGTGTTTATATATAGTTTGGTTCAAAAGTCTGAGTCCTGCAACAAGAAAAGAAATCACTAGTGGGCTTGGAGTGTGTTGAAATGGTTTTGCAGAGTGCAGTTCATGTCCTGTAAGTGCTGTTAACGTCCCTCTTCACTGCATGAACAGGATACCGGCTAACAATACACGTTTGTTTGTACTCCACAGGGGATCCTGTTGGTGTATGACATCACCAACCGCTGGTCGTTTGACGGGATAGACCGCTGGATCAGGGAGATTGATGAGGTACAATTAAGCTACTCCTTAGGATAACAGGAAGTGACATCACTAATATACCCATATTCCTGTGGGATATAAGCTTGAGGCGGATAGATAGCTGCCCCTGCTTTACTGCATGTATGTGTATATTATGCATGGCCACAGGAATGCATATAGTATATTGGTCAGTATAACAGCAAGTTGAACCCAGATTCGTAGCACACAGTGTCGCTGTGACTCTCCTTTTCCTTTCCTCCTCCTGTTCCTGTTGCTGTATTTGATATCCAGAGAGGATGTCCTCTCTTACTACAGCCCCCTTCCTTTTAGGCTACTCTGTTACGGTCTCTTCCCTCCCTCCTTGTTTGAGAATTGTGTGTGTTTGTGTATGTTTAAGTGGATATGTGTGGATATCTGTGCTTAGGGAGTGTGTGTTTGCCGCACGGCTGAAGGGAGCGTGTTGTTTTAAGCCTGGAATACACTAGGCAATTTTTGCCTTGATTTTCCCCCCTCCGATTTTACAGTCTGAACAAGTGGACGCTAGTTGAGGAGAGCCAGAGTTTACCCTTTAGTTGGCAGCAGAGAATTCCACTTGAGGACTTTTGACCCGCTTTGGTAAATATTAGAATACTCGAGGCTCTGCTTTGACTTTGCCGCCTTTACTTGAGTCAGACTTAAGCTGATGATTCACAGTGAGTCTTCATTACAGAATGAGCTTTGACCTTGCTGAGCTTCTGAAGGGTGCATGGTGCAGTGCTTTGCTTTGCTTTGCTCAATAAGCTTTGATTTAGAGTAGGGAGGAAACGTTTAAGGTCTCTTGCAGTCAGTTGATAAACATTTTGTAATCTAAGGTTGAGACACTTTTAGGTTTATAGTTCACAAAATATTTACACTTTCAGCTTTCAGACATTGCGGTTGGAAAGTTTTTTTGCTTTTGAAAATCTCTTATGTTCTCCAAGACTGCAGAAAAAAACAGTGCTATTACAATTTAAAATAGAAATGGTTCCCTTTTATACATTTATTTCAGTATGTAATTTTATTTTTGTGACTGATAAAAGCTACTAGAAAAAGATCTTCGGTGTCGCATGATCTGTCAGAAGTCATTTTAATGCACTGGTTTGATGCTCAAGACACATCTCGTATTACTGTCGGTGTTGAAAACAGCTGTGCTGCAACATATTTTTGTGGAAACTTTCAGAATTTCTGAAGTTCAAGTGATTGAATGTTAAGATAACCAGCACTGATATGAAATAGAAATCTTTTGTAACATTATAAATGTATTTCCTGAATAAAAGTATTAGTATTTAATTAAAGTAAAAACTTACTGACCCCATACTTTTGGTAGAGTAGATGTGTTTCTATGCATATTACTATTGTATACATTTGTTTTATTTTTTACCGCTGCCAATAATGTAACATTATTAATATGTATTCCTCCTTAAAGGTACCGTATATAAGAAATTTATTGTAATAATCATAAAATGTCTCTGTTCAACAGGCATTAAGAAAACATGTTAATTAAAAGTACTCATATCGCAGACAGTAGTAGTACAGCCTGGATATTCTCATTTAAAAAGCGCAGTTGCAGCCCTCAACTGATGTTTATGTTGTCATGTTTTGTTTTGGTCTGAAGCGCCACCCTCCATCTATCTCCCAATCACGAAGTCAGTAGTGTTTCGGCTTCCAGGTTGCCTGCTTGGCAGAAAATACAGTGCATTTCATTTAATTCATTGTCATGTGCGTTCGTTCCCGTTGGTGTCGTCAATCATGGTGACCTGAGTGTGCATCAAGTCTGAGAAGGAAGGGGCTGGGTGAAAAACCCCTCTCCAGTATTTTGAATTTGGACTGCAATACCAAATCTGGAGGTCAAGCCTACATACAGTACCTTTAAGAAGTTTGTTTTGTATTTCCAATGTGTCATTCATTCATTTTAAACGACATTTAATTTTGTGTGAAGTCAGTGACGAGATGAAACTAAACTGAGCTACTTCATTTGTGTCAGTTTATCACATTCTTAATATTCCACGTTATTCCATATTCTGTTAACAGAATATTACATAGAGATTTTTTTTTTCATTTCTGCAGGATGTTGACAAGTTTCCTGGTGGGCTTGTTTAATTTGTATGAAGACTTGTACTTTACGTACTTGGAGATCAACCCTCTTGGTAAGTCACAAAAGCAGCCCGTCTCACCTCAGCTGACGTCTTTTATGGATGACTTTAATTGTGCACCCACCCACACACTTCTGATTCAGTTCTTCCCAGTGTCTCTGGAGACCAAAGATGGACCACTTCCAGTTCTTTTCAAAGCAGTAAAAGTTTGACTTGCTTATTACTTTTAATTGCCAGAGCAAATCTTATTTGGACACTATGTTTATTTTCCTTTGTAACTGAAGGATTACTCCCCTCCAAACTCGTTGTCAAAATAACATCATGGAATGTTTTGAGGAAAGATTTAATTTAAGAAAATGAAAGCTGATTATTTAACATGGATGCTGTTTGATGGTGACTGGGGATGTTTCACAGGGCACTAATTAATAATCCCTGAGTGCCCTACGGCATCTGTTACTGTTTCTAACTTCCTTTGATGTTCCGGTTTATGTGTTTGTCACATTTTTATCATTTCACATGTTCTCGGTCTGTTAGAAAACGCACCATCAGAGTGAGTTTCTCATGGTATTTCACTTGAAAAATAACAACCTAAAAGTGCACAGTCATCCGGTGGAATGTGTGACTCAAGAATCATGCATGCCAATAAGACTCAAAATATCAAAACGCTTGGATGTGCCTGGAAGCATCGTGTGCTCCTCAACGTTTCCACAGCACACCCCAAAGCACTTAGTAACTGTGAGATTTAAACAGTGGAAATGTTCATTTCATTATTGCCTCAGGCAGGCAAGAAAAAGCCAAAGTGACAAATGTTGAAACTGGGCTGAACAAACGCTCTTTCTCTCTGTCAGTGGTCACTAAGGCTGGAGTGTATGTGCTGGACATGGCTGCTAAAATCGATGCCACAGCCGATTACTTGTGTAAAGCCAAGTGGGGTGATGTGGACTTTCCCCCTCCCTTCGGCAGAGAGGCCTATCCCGAGGTAACCATCAAATCACATGTAGATGTGTATTTTGTTGGATAATTATTGTACGTTTTCAGTGATTCAATGATAGATCCCATCTTAGTATTCATTTGTGTGAGTTAATCTGTAAGCCCAAGAAGAAACATCAAAAGACTGCCTGCCTTTGTTGATTCATCAGAGGACGCCTGTGCCTCTGTTTCTGCTGCGTTTGCTTACTTTCACTTCTTCTAAAGAATATGATTTCATAATTAATTAGTTGCGGTCTTTCATAAATCATTCATTCACCACACACAGGCACTATTGCAGTGATGAACCGAGCAGAGAGAGAGAGTGATGTCTCATTGTTGGCAGTGTGTATTTAGGCAGTGTTTATTTGACAGAAGGCCGGTTTAATTGGTATCACACACGCAGATACACTAGCTGTTATAACAGACTGGAATAAAAGATGGAGAAAATCAGAGTTGGTTTATTAATACTGTAAATAACCTATGGTACGCTCCTTTACCTTCTGTCAGATGAACTGCTGTAATTGGTTGTTGGTCCAAATGGGCTGGACAGGCAATAGTGTTGGCTTCGTCAAATATTTTGTCCACACACTGTCCACAAGCCATTATATGATGTTTCTGTTTATGGTGTCTGCACAGCAGAAACTAATGTGTTATATTTCTCTTATGGCATTTTACCATGTTATTTGAACCAAACCAAGCTATATGGGGAATAAAAATAAATAAATAAATAAAACAATTTTAGACGTTAAACTGCAGATTTTATCCACTTATGTGAGGTGCAGTACACAGACTTTTTCATAACATTCATGTAGGAGGCATACATAGCAGATCTTGATGCTAAGAGTGGTGCCAGCCTCAAGCTGACTCTCCTGAACCCTCGCGGACGGATCTGGACTATGGTGGCAGGTGGAGGAGCTTCTGTCGTCTACAGGTACCTGTCGCTCAGGAGTTAGTCTAGCTTACATATAATGTATGTCTTTATGTTAATTGCTTTAATATAAGGGATATTTCACCCCCCCCCCTGTGTATGACCTTTCTTCACTGTATCGCTTTAAATTTACTGGGATATTTCATCCAGAAATAAAATGATCCAGTTAATTATGCACCTTCATGTCTTTGTAGAACTTTATTTCTTCTGCAGGACACAGAATATAGTTTGAAAAATGTTTTGGCTGTTTTGTTTATACAGTGAAAGTCAGTGGGGTCCAACGCAACACTGGACCTCATTGACTTGCATTGTTTGGACAAAATTACATTGTTTAAAAGATGCTTTGTGCTAACCCTAAATTTGTACATTTTAAAATTCAATCCTAAATCTTAAGAGTACCTTGGAATATGAACTTTATAATAGGAGATGGTTTGAAGGAAGATGCTGGGGTAATGAGGAGAAGAGAGATGAAGCAGATACCTGTATGAGAGCTAAATGACATTACCCATCCAAGCTTGATAACTGTTATCTAGAGGTTTATCTTTCACTGCTGCATCTGTCCTTCTCTCTGATGGAGGGAGGAGATGGAGCGAGTGTAAGTGTTGTGAGACTAATTAGGATGTGTATGTGCTGTCCTCTGAGAGTGGGGCAGAGGATCAAGAAACCAAATGTTTCCCTCTTTAATCCCCGTAAACCAAATAACCCACGAACCAATAGAACAGATCCTAGATTTACTGGATAATATTGACTTCCTCTCTTTACTGTATTTTTCAGTCATAAATATTTCTGACGTAAGAGCAAAAGGTTTAACATACAGTATTGTATTGTTCCTCACTCGCAGTGACACAATCTGTGATCTGGGTGGAGTCCATGAACTGGCTAATTACGGAGAGTATTCAGGTGCACCGAGTGAACAACAAACATACGACTACGCCAAGACCATCCTTTCCCTCATGACCCGTGAGAAGCACCCTGACGGTATGTCCACCACAGTCTTAAAGTACAACTTTCTTTATTTGTCATCCACCTAAAATGATTTTAAAGTGTTTTTAAATATGAAAAATCTCTTACAAAATACTAGGCTAGAGGAAGAGGAAGAGACTATAATGTACTTTGTGTGATTTTTGATGTATTGCGTGTGGTGAGATCTACTGATGGTTTTATAAAGGCCATGATCATATCCCATGGCATGTGAAAAACCTTACCTGGATCTTACCTGAGAGATTCAGTTTGATTTGAAAACATACTGAAGAAACACTGCTTCATGTATATGGTCTCTGTGGTATCTAATGTGTCACTGTTCTTTTCTGCTGTGTAGGTAAAGTCCTGATCATTGGAGGCAGCATTGCCAACTTCACTAACGTGGCGGCAACATTCAAGGTTAGATCATAGTCTCTTATGCTGTGCGTTTGTGCCATTTATCTGCATTAGCACTGGTCAATACTTTGTATTTGTTTGGCTGTTTTGTACGTCATTAGGGTATCGTCAGAGCTATCAAAGATTACCAGAACCCTCTGAAAGAGCACGAGGTCACTATATTTGTCCGTCGTGGTGGCCCGAACTACCAGGAAGGCTTAAGAGTGATGGGGGAAGTTGGTGAGTTTGTGCATCTGCACATTTATGAAATTAAAGCTTGGAGACTTGCTCTAAAGTTTGTGCATGTGTGTGTGTGCAGGCAAGACCACCGGTATCCCCATTCATGTTTTTGGCACTGAAACCCACATGACTGCCATTGTTGGAATGGCACTAGGTCACCGGCCAATCGCCACACAGCCTCAAGTTGCCGCCCACACCGCTAACTTCCTTCTCAACACTAGCGGTGGTACCACAGTGAGTGTGTGTGTGTGTATGAGTCTTACTCGCATTAAAAACCCCTCACAGCCTCAAGCATGCCATTAGATGATCCAGGGCTTTCAATGAAGTGTGGTTTCTTATTGTTGAGTCTTTCTCCAATGCTTTTAGAGATCACGTCATAATGTGCTGCTGGAACCAGACAGGAACCATCTAGTGTCATCATAAAGACAGACTAAATTTCTTACTACTGCTCTCTCTCTTGTTCACAGACTCCCGCCTCCTCCAGATCGGCCTCTTTCTCTGAGGTCAAAACTGGAGCAGAAAACTCTTCAGCTCAAAAGACTCGCGCTGGACTTCCTCCAGGTTGGTGAAAACGGGTTCATACTCAAGCAGACAATAATCAAGAGTCACAGAATAGATTCATGGTAGGCTGGTGCGCCCCCTACAGGCCCGTGTGTCATTGACACAACGATAATACATTGTGACCAGACATCATCCTTTTCCTGGACATGTCCGGGATTGGTTTCAAGATTGACTAAAATGTCTGGGTTTTGACAATTTAAAAAATCCTTTTAAATGGCTATAAATTTGGCATTGAAAATAGCTGGACACAGATGAGACCGGAAACCAGTCACATAAAATTTACAAATGGCCGCTCCCATTTAATGAATGTGAAATGACATGGCAGCCATGACATGTAACTAAATGTTTTACTATGTATTGAATATATTGGGCGGTTTTTCTTTTAATTTCTATATTTTAGAATTGAGTCCAGTGTTTTCTGGCTTATAAAATCCTAGAAGTGAGGTTTATATAAGTAGCAAAGTCCCAGGTCTTCATAAGGCTCTGTCCTTTGTTAAATTGTTAGGTTTTCAGTCCTGTTTAGATAAGTTCTATGTTATTATAATGCGTTACTATTACATAATAAATAAATAAATAAATAAATATATAGAATGTTCTCATAACATTTAATTGATAACAAGTAATTCAAAGGTTTGAGGTAATACTTTATTTTAAGATGTCCTTGTCACACATACTCACTATTATAGCAACAACAAACTATGCATAATTGCATGCAATGAACCCTTAGCCAAACCCTAATCCTATCTCTAACCATATTGTAAGAGAGATACTGTAATGGTGTTTTTATCTCTGTAGCTAAGAGCACCACTCTGTTCAGTGACCACACTAAGTCTATAGTGTGGGGGATGCAGACGCGAGCGGTGCAGGGCATGCTGGACTTTGATTATGTGTGTTCTCGTCAGGAGCCGTCAGTCGCAGCCATGGTTTACCCCTTCACGTGAGTCTTATCTTGCGTTTCGAACCCTAGTGTGGGATTTTTGTCATAATAGTAATAATATTATTCAAGGTTTTCCATAGATTGTACCAGATTGTCAGTACGTCACGCATATGCTTATCCTAAAACACATTATTTTTATCAAATCAGTGGAGACCATAAGCAGAAGTTTTATTGGGGTCATAAGGAGATCCTGCTGCCGGTCTATAAGAACATGGCTGATGCAATGAAGAAACATCCAGGAGTAGATGTGCTCATCAGTTTCGCCTCCCTACGCTCTGCCTACGACAGCACCATGGAGACCATGCAGTACCCACAGGTCTGAGATCAGCATCAGCTTACATTTACCTGATTCTACAGTGCTGTGAACTATTCCTGAAAGTTTACAAATCAATGTGGTCTGACTGATCTTCTGTCTGTTTTTTTTTTTTTTTTCCCCATATGCAGATCCGCACTATAGCGATCATAGCTGAGGGTATTCCAGAGGCTTTGACTCGCAAGATCATCAAAGTGTCAGAAGAGAAGGGAGTCACTATCATTGGTCCTGCAACGGTACGACTTCAAAATGCTCTTCTGTTGGATAATTGTATGTATAGCTGTGTGTATTCTTGCTGTGTGCGCCCTCTACAGGCCATTCATAAGAGACCCTTCCTCTCCCAAAATACAAGTATTATCCAAAATATTTAAATATTATGTTTATATAATTTTATTGGATTTAATGGAAATAATATTAAAATTGAAGCATATGATATATTATGTAATTTATGTAAATTATTATTACTGTAATACTTGTTTATAAAATGGATTTTACGCAGAATTCGTCATTATGACATCAATTATTTGTAATAATAATATATTACATAATTAGCAATTTAATAGATATTTATAAAACTTAGTATTAAATGTGTTAATTATAGATTATAATTATTATATTGTATATTTATTGTATTTTTATATATATATATATATATATATGTCTATAGTTTGTTATTATTATTATTATTATTATTAATTAATTAATTATGTCTGTGGTGTGTGTGTGCTTGTGTTGTAGGTCGGCGGTATTAAACCAGGCTGTTTCAAGATCGGTAATACGGGTGGGATGCTGGATAACATCCTGGCATCTAAGCTGTACAGGCCAGGCAGTGTGGCCTACGTTTCCCGCTCTGGTGGGATGTCCAATGAACTCAATAACATCATCTCACGCACTACAGACGGAGTTTATGAAGGAGTCGCCATCGGAGGAGACAGGTGTGTGTTCAAGTCAACGTCTCTTTAGTGCTACATATGACATGATGGTCAGCTGTGAGTTTAAACCTGTGGGGTATGTCCTCACTGCAGGTACCCAGGCTCCGTGTTCATGGATCACGTGCTGCGGTATCAGGACACACCTGGAGTCAAAATGATCGTTGTGCTCGGAGAGGTGAGTGAGCCCTTTGTGACGTTTACACTTCACTATAAAATTTGCAATATACTCATGAGTCTTCTCTTCGCTCATAGATTGGAGGAAATGAAGAGTACAAGATTTGCAAAGGCATTAACGAAGGCAGAATCACCAAACCTGTGGTCTGCTGGTGCATAGGAACCTGCGCCACCCTGTTCTCATCTGAGGTGCGTAAGTGGTTGCATTGCTTATAATGTGTCCAAAAGAGTTATTTAAGCAACTAATATGAGTTTAACATCTTTCGAATTCTAATACCTGAATTAATTGATTTGTATCCTGCTTTTGTGTTTAGGTCCAGTTTGGGCACGCTGGAGCTTGTGCTAACCAGGCGTCTGAGACTGCAGTGGCCAAGAACAGAGCTCTGGAAGAGGCAGGAGCCTTTGTGCCCAAGAGCTTCGATGAGCTCGGAGACGTCATTAAGTACGTCCTCTTTGTGTACTTGTGAATATAACTTGTCTTAACCTTGCCGTCAGTGACCACATATCTGTGTATCTTGTAGATCCGTGTATGATAATCTGGTAGCCAAGGGAGTGATTGTGCCTGCTAAAGAGGTTCCTCCTCCCACTGTGCCGATGGATTACTCTTGGGCACGAGTGCGTATGAACTACATTCGTTTTGAAGACGAATACTTCAAGAGTCGTGTCTGGTGGTTAAGCACTCTCTCTCTCTCTCTCTGTAGGAGTTGGGTCTGATCCGTAAACCGGCGTCCTTCATGACAAGTATCTGTGATGAGAGAGGACAGGAGCTCATTTATGCAGGCATGCCCATTACTGAGGTCTTTAAGTCTGAGATTGGGCTGGGCGGCACCCTCGGCCTGCTCTGGTTCCAGAGGAGGTACGTTTATCTTTGAGTAGTAGTAATACTGTGCTAATATTTATTTTTAGGGCTGGGGATTCAATGCATTGCTTAGATGAATTAATTATTAAATTATATAATGTGTATAAAAGCATTAAGGCATTTACTGCACTTGCCCCACCCCAGACCCATGTGAGTCATCTGACAATTCATACAGCTGACTGATGACAAATATGAATCCCTGTCTGTATAAAAATTGTATATAAAGCTACTATTTGTAATCTTTCTCATTTAACACAAAAATAGCTTAAAATAATATTATGGGGACATTTTCACGGCCAAATTATTTAGATCAATTAATCAACACCTGTAATTAATTATATTAAATATTTTCAACTACTGACATTCAGTCTTCGTTATCATTTTCACATCATCGATGTGTTTCTGCAGGCTTCCGCGCTATGCCTGTCAGTTCATCGAGATGTGTCTGATGGTGACGGCGGATCACGGCCCCGCTGTTTCTGGAGCTCATAACACCATAGTGTGCGCACGTGCTGGAAAAGACCTCATCTCCAGCCTGACCTCAGGACTGCTCACCATCGTATGAAAACTACAGACTTTCTCACAGCATAGTCCGTCTAGCTCCAGAGGAGCAGTTTTCATCGCCGGCTCTGTTTGTGTTTAGGGGGACCGTTTTGGAGGCGCCCTGGACGCAGCTGCAAAGCAGTTCAGCAAGGCGTTCGACAGCGGCATGCTGCCCATGGAGTTTGTCAACAAAATGAAGAAAGATGGCAAACTCATTATGGGCATTGGACACAGGGTCAAATCGGTGAGTACAAAAACACACACAAATCTAAGCTGCTTCTCAGAATTGGTTCTGCTGGCTATACCGATTTGATTAATTTTTTTTCAGATCAATAATCCTGACATGCGGGTACAGATCCTCAAAGACTTTGTGAAACAGCATTTTCCTGCCACTCAGCTGCTGGACTATGCTCTGGAGGTGGAGAAGATCACCACCTCAAAGGTAAAAACACTTGCCCATCTCTTGGATCCCATTTATACCTACTATTAACATTGTAAAATCTGCACTGTGAAATCTTTTTTTTTTTTTTTTCCTGTCATTCATTTAAAATTTCTGACCGCATTGATTCCTATAGACACGACTACATTTCCTCTGTGAAAATTCACCACACAACCATAATTGTGACTTCAGCTTCAAAAGGAAAATAAGAATAACAGAACAGTGAGATAGATATGTGTTTGCTAAAAGCAACCGCTATGAATAAATTAAAATATTTAGATGATCTTCATTTTAATATAATAAATGAACATTGTGGCTAGATGAAAATTGAAGTATGGTTGGTAACAGTTTAGTATAGGAACCAATACACTCTAATAACTAGTTACTTATTAGCATGCCTATTATTAACATTTTGGCTGTTTATTACTGCTTATGAAGCACATTCTACATCCCTAATCCTACCTAACACTTAACAACTACACTACTAACTATCAACAAGCAGCAAATTAGGAGTTAATTGAGGCAGAAGTCATAATGAATGGTTTTTTAATAGCAAGAATTACACACTAAAATAAAGAGCCTTTTTTAATGTTGTATTTAAATTTTTTTTTTTTTTATATTTTTTTATTATCATACATTTTCTCTCTTTATCAGAAACCAAACCTTATCCTGAATGTTGATGGCTTCATTGGAGTGGCATTTGTGGACCTGCTGAGAAACTGTGGCGGCTTCACTCGGTAAGTAAAAATGAAGAACAAGATGTGTAAAGGAGAGCGTTATATTGTTGCTTTTTTATTTTAATTAAATATATCATTTATATTAATAAATTGTTGTATTTTGCATTTTTGAATGAGTCTTTATTTGTTTGTTATATTATTAATTTAATTTAATTTACATTTTTTTATTAATACTTAAAGGTTAATATGATTTAATAATTTTATGTGCTATGTTTTTTATAGTTGTAGTTTCCAGGTAGCTGCCAAGACAACGTTTCTAATTTTCTCCTATATTAAAGCTTTATTTCAATTAATGACCGTATCTAAAGCACTGGCAATGTTGAGTGTTCTTGTAAATGTTAGTAAAACTAACACTGATCTTGTCACACACTTGTCCATCTTTCTGTTGTACAGCGACGAGGCAGATGAGTTTGTGGAGATTGGAGCACTGAATGGAATCTTTGTTTTGGGACGCAGCATGGGATTCATAGGTGTGTGTGTGTGTGTGTGTGAGGTCTATCTCTGACATGTCTATTATGAAATAATGTTACTTAAACAACCTTATCTCTTGTTGCGCAGGTCATTATCTGGACCAGAAGCGGCTGAAGCAGGGTTTGTACCGCCATCCTTGGGACGATATTTCTTATGTCCTTCCAGAACACATGACCATGTAATGACAGAATCCAGATCTCACTGAACCAGTGCGCTATGGAAGCGACAGAGGTTTTAATGTGTGTGTGTGTGTGTGTATATGCACTCCTCCAAACGTGGGTGTTTGTGTGTTACTCGTTTTCTTTTCTCCCTGTTTAATGTTTGTGATCTTGTGTACAAATGAGGGTTTACTCTTCTGCTATCAACTGTAATTGTAACCTTTCAATAACTGAAAAGCCTGTATTGATTGTGTTCCAAAGTAATTTAAAAACTGTGAAAACATCCTAACACATTCCGTATTTCTGTAGTAAACATCTCATGTATATCTAACACATGTAAATCTGCTTGTCATGTCCGTGTGCCTACGAAAGGGAAATTAGATTAGAAACTAAAACGCCTGTTTGCTGGAAACACTTAAAGATTGTCGGTGTCGTTCTGATCTGCCCTGATAGCTAGGCTGTGATTTTTGAACGTTATTTTGAGTCGTCTTGTCAGTAGTGGCACAGTGCAATAATACATTGCACATATGAGCAAGCAATAGCTTTGTGTGTGTTTATAAGTCTTAATAGTCTTAAACGTCTAATCAACTAATTTGCAAGAAAACAAAGAGTTGCTATTTTTATCAACTAATGCATTAGCGTTTTGGCCACCGTTTGTAAATGTACAGCGTGCCATACACTTCACAATGTTTACAGTCCATCTGCCAGTCCAGCTGTATGAAGAACCGATGACGAAGTACAGTGTCTGATATATACTTTAATTGTCTGGTTAAAAATAAAATTCACTACAGAAATGAAATCCTTTTTCGTTCTGTGACCTTTCAACTGGATTCTGTTTTAAAGCGGATTCATTCTGTTGATTAGGTATGTGTGTGTGCATGTTTATGTGGTTAAATTTTCAGTGTCCCCGTAATTCAAAAGGCTTAAAAATATACTAAATGGTGTTTTTTTTTGTTTTTGTTTTTTTTTGAAAATCTAAAAATGCACACAGTTTCCTGTAAGGGGGAGGTTTAGGTGTAGGGTCAGTGTAGGACAATACTTCATACAGTCTGTACAGTATAAACACCATAACACCTCTCAAGAGTGTCTGTGTGCATTTATGCCAAATGAGGACATAGGGTTGGTGTAGGGCAGGGGAAGGCAATTTTGGTCCTGGAGGGCCGGTGTCCGGGCCCCCAATCAAATACACCTGAAGAAGCTGATCGATGTTTTCATGATCACTAGAAAGTTACAGGCAGGTGTGTTTGATTAGGGTTGGAGCTAAACTCTGCAGGACACCGGCCCTCCAGGACCGAAATTGCCTTCCCCTGGTGTAGAGCGATAGCACACATAGTTTAAAAAGTATGAAAAAAAAACACTTATGGGATGTCGCCATTTGTCACAAAAACAAACGTTTGTGTGTGTGTTAAACAACAATTGGGCATAATTTGATGTTGCGTTGAAGAGCAAACTGCTCACTAGATGGCAGTGTGATAACACATAAATGCTGAAGCTCAGGCTTTGGAGAAAGGAGGACACACAATTTTTCTAGATAAGACCAAACAAATCGAGTATTGTATTGTACGGGTAAGTAAAACTGGATGGATTTATTTATTTACAATGCTTACGTACCAAAATATGATTGTAGGTCAAATATTATATTTGCACATATCTGTAAACGTAATTGATGCAGCACTGATCATCTCACGCAAGGTCAGTGCTGCAACATGAGCAGAACACAGACAAGTCTGAAAACTTTCCTGACTCCTCTTCTGTAAGATGATAGACCTTTGTGGCCTTTTTCGGAGTGTCTATTTACACTAAGTGCCTTGTTGGCAGAGGCTATTTACACTAACTCCGCCCACCGATTGTGTGGCCCAGTCAACATTAGAAAAGAGGGATATTAGTTGTGAGCTTCAGGGGCGCAGATGATAAAACATGTGGCATCTACCATTTGATACAACTGACCCGGGTTTAACAAACTTTTTTTATTTCTCCTTTTCAAATTTCAGTTAACACCAGAAAAGCTTCTTCTTTTTTTTTTTAATGAAATAATAATAAAAAGTTGACAGTAAAGTACTGGTAATGTTAGGGTAGGTGTAGGAAGAGCTTTATTGTCCCAAAATGGTGGCATCCATTTAATAATTTGAATGAAAATCAAAATTTACACTTAAGTTATTATTTCATACTGTTTCATAATGTACTGCCATACTGAGGTGCAGATAATTGCCACTATTTGCAATAACTAGTATAAATAGCAGGAAATCCTGTTATTTTAACGTAGTGTAAATAGAATACATTTGCACTTAGTGTAAACAGCATATATCACTAAGAAAATATTCTATTTTTACTCAGTGTATATAGCATCTATTGCTATTTGCACTTAGTGTAAACAGCCTCAATCCCTGTTTACCCTTAGTTCTAATCGCAGATGCCTTTATTTTTTTAAGGAATGAAAACAAATCTGCTTTGCTGTTCTTTATTCCATAGCATTGAGAAATTCAATAGCAGTCAAGGATTGTGTGCTGTATCATGCAAGGTCAGGAAAGGGAGAATGTGTTCAAAGCAGTGTGAGACGTGCGGTCAGAGCATCTGTCCTTGCATGTCACAGGATCAGGGTACACTGCCGACCTGCAACTATCTAAGGCTACGAACGTGATGAGCACCCTAAATCTAACTCAGGACAAGCCCAAAATAAGATCAAATGTTGGCCGCAGATTGAGATTATGAACCCTAGGGATACTATAAAGATTCCTAGCTTGCTAACTGAGCTGTGTGAGTGTGTGTGTATTATTACTCCATATTACTTCATTTTTATGCAAAAGTATCTATTAAATGCGTAAAAACATCTGAAATCATTGTTTAAGTGTATGCTTATGCCACTTTAAAGGCAAGATTTAAATGCTTCAAACTCTGTTCTTTATTTATCTTGAAATAAATAGAAAGCCTGCACACAAAATAATATGACCCCCTTAAATCATCAAATAAGGTTTCTAAATGATCATGATTAAAACTTTGTTGAAAACCTGACGAAATCCTGTCTGATGGCACATTTACGGGTTAGTTCACCCAGAAATGAAAATTCTGCCAGAAAGGTAGCAAGTGCACCAGTAAAAAGTAATGTTATGACACTACAAGAATACTTTTTGTTGTTGACTGTCTATGCTGGGTCAAAGACCTCTCAGATTTCATCAAAATATCTTAATCTGTGTTCTGAAGATGAACGAAGGTCTTATGAGTTAGGAATGACATGAGGGTGAGTGATGTTAACTTATCCTTTAAGACCTTTTAGTGTAATTCTAAAAATGTTGCCCATCAGGTTCTGGTGCACATTTCTTTTTGCTGTGGAACCTTTAATACTTTTTTAAAAAGTAAACTTAAATATGAGCAGCTTAATTTCTCTAAAAATGATATTTAGATAATAAAGTTAAAATTATTAGTGCACCTCTCAGTCCTCTTTGGAATGCATTGCATGGCATTATGTTTTCCCCTTTTAAAAAATTGAATTTAAATGTTTGGTTTTATGAACATTGATAAAAAACATTATTGGGAGATGTAAAGTGACAGCTAATATTTATGCATTTTTTATTCAACTATAAAGATCTCATTGATTACATTACAAGCTTGTTTTGTTGTTTTTTTTTATTATAAATGTTTATAATTTTTCTTTTAATTAACATTTGATCTAAATGCTTTATAATCCACACAAAGTAAATGATGTGTAGATTTAACTGTTGTATCCTGTGTCAGGCTATGCTATGTTGCTCGGCAGCATTGCTCAGAAAGCTTCCCGGTGCATCATCAGCCTGCAACTTCCTTCAGAAATTGTACAGATCTAGTTTCACACAACTGAATTCTGAAATTATATACTTCACACAATCTGTAATGGTTGAACATGTCAATGCCGCTTTAACCACACGGAGAAAAATTTCCGCCATGAACCAGTCATGATCAGCTGTCAAGTAACTGAATTACTCTGCAGTCTGTGCCAGACAGCATCCTGGGATTGCGCATGATATGAATCAAATATAAACATAATACCAAACATTTGTTTTGCAGTCTGTGTGCAATATTATGCGATTTTGAAGTACTGAACAAATTAGTTGGAGATAAAGGCTAATTTATTGTGTAAGTCAGGAGTTTTCAGAGAACATAACAAGTGCTATATTTAGAAACGCATTGAGTTACAGTGTGATGTAGACAGGACAACAAACTGCTGTCAAGGTGTGTGTAAGAGAATCTCTTCAAAGAAAGTATTCTCTCCTCTGGTGTCTTAAGGGGGTGGTCTTAGCTAATCTGTGATCAGCCAGCACTGAAGAAACAGGAAGGAACAGAAAGAGGTGTGGCCTCTGTTGGCAGCCGTGGTTTCTGTAAGTGATCCAGAAATCATGTGAGTTTCTTGGAACACCCTCAAGACTTCACACTGAAGAAGCTTTTTGAATGTGATACTGTGAACCTCATACACATAATGCCAATATGGCACGTAAAATAGTTGCTCTCATCGAAATGTAGGCATTTTACATCATTCGCAAGATTTGAAGATTTGGAATATTGTAACTAAATAACATTGAAGAAATACCATCAAGTGACATAACCTCAATGGTTGAAAGGACACACCTCACAAAAGAACATGAAGTTCTTCATACCTATGTCCTGTCATCCTGTGTTGCAACGTTTTATGAAGAAAACCAGAGTATGGTTTGGGTTTGGTAAGAAATTTACCTTTAAAATGAACGTACCTATATGTTCATTTCATACCTCTTTGTTATAACCCAAGGTTTATTTTTTTCTTTCTTTAGTACAAAAGGCTTGAGGTTTGGATGATTAGTGTAGTGTGCTTCTGACAAACCATGACAAAAACAGTATTACAAAAATATATTATTGCTTTATTACAAATCTGCAAAAAGTGCACTCAATAATTTAGTGATTTTGTTTCCCTTTGCTTAACTTGTGAATATAATGATTGTAAATATGAAAAAGCATCCATCCTAAACAACTTTCACAGCAATCATTTTCATCTTTCACTCCACACATAATATATAAATTATATGCACAAACTCATCACAATAAATTATATCACTTTTGGTTTAAATAAATAGCCCCCCCCCCCCCAAGCAAAATTTGTGCTGGCATTAACAGTCCAAAATCCAAAAAAAGAGGCGCTGTTCTTCTCCAGAACATTTGTATGTGGTTATGTATCTCCTTGTGTCTGTTGTAATAAGGTTCTCAAGTTGCTCTTCTGAGTGAGGTCGTCTGTCGACGAACACCAGTGCCGTAAAGTTTGGATGCTTGCTTTTCGAAAGCATTGACCATCTGTTTGGCCACCTCGTCAAAAAACACTGTTGCTAATTGTGAGTGGAGCAGAGATTTGAACTCAAAGGACACCTAGAGAAGGAAAGCACAAATAAAGCTACAATTAGCACATAGTTTAATCAAAAGATTAGCTTTTAGGTTCTGTATGATTTTAAACAGTTAGCTTTAGGCTACAGTTCAGTTGAGTTATTTTGTTTGCCAGGTTAACAAGGACACTGCTAACATTCAGTCATGTTTTAGTCTTTATTCTTTCGAATCAATGGGTCCTTTAATCTCCCAAATCCCTGTCTCCTTCCTGTGATGTCCATCGCACCGTGTCTAATCTGGTGACATTTAGGTCGTACAGTTCCCTCCGGCGAAGGAATAGTTATCATGTCTGTCTTCGTTACTGGCTATTTAAGGAGAACCGGACAGGCAACTCACACATGGTAAAAATAGCCACTAATCTTGTTTAATACCTCTGCTCAATTTGAACAGGAATTATGGGATTAAACCACCAAAGAGGAGGAACGCGAGTAAAAGAAGTGTTAACCTGAAGAATTTAGACTAATAATGTGTGCGTGTCTGCATTTGCTGGTTGCACTACTTACAAAAAACTCTACATTGCAGGAGTCGGCCTGGCCAGGAGTAAATCGCCACAACGTCTCAAGGTGATTAAAGAGCGTCCCGTCTGTACACACCGCCTGAAGCACAAGCACATACTTCAGACATACAGCCACTGACAGCTTACTAGGCCAATGTTGTTAACTGATCCTGTGATGTACGGACATGTTAAAGGCATCGAACAAACATTAACTCAGTACTACTTAATCTACGTGACTCTACTTTAAAACTCCTAAATACACGACCTCTTTTTTGTTAAAACAAGAATAATGTCTTACATTGCCAATCTAAACGGTTGTCTACTTTAAAATTTGTTTTTAGACTCACCCGGACTTGGTGGTTCGGGATGACTGTGACCTCAGAGGTGTAGCGTTCAACGATTGGGGGGAAGCCGATTTCAAGTTGAGCTCGCATGTCTCCATTCTGTCCCCTCGTTACCTTTGACTTCTTGCACCAAGGCACAAACTGCTGGTACTGGTCCACATTGGCCACAATGTTGTACATCTGCTCGGCTGAGTAACTAAAGGGAAAATCAACTTTTGTCAACAATGATATTGCTAAAGGAGAATTGTCATTAAAGTGAAGATGTTATGGATTTATGTAACAGTGGTGTGTGCGTACCCAATGATCCGGCTCTCCGAGTACTCCATTCTCCGCATTATGAGAGGGGCTGACAAGTTAATGAAGCTCCGTGTGGGCACCATCTGAGAAGATGCTGAAGGAGGAGGTGAGCTTACCCGCCTTGTAGCTAAGATACCACATGAGCTCAAATGTCTAAAAAAGAAATGTAGATAGAAACAGTTGTTACGAAGTTACAAAAGCAGAATACTAAGCCACAGTCGTGTTTCTGTGAAGCGCGGCACCATGCAACTCGCATTTGTTCACAAATGTAAAAAAGTAAATGTGTTTTCAGAAATGTTCTGTGTTGACCCAGTACAATGACGTACTTTCTAGTACGCAGCAAAGAGCAGCCGATCAATACAGGTAAACTCGTTTCACCGCTCTATGGCACACGACCGCGCACCAGCACTGCGTTATTTCAATTATGAACACGCGCCAAGTTCCTATCAAGATTCTTAAAAAAAAGGATAATTCTAATCTTTTAAAAACAAAATCCTGGATGAAAGCTTTATCTCTTTCAGTTTTACATTCTCGTGACTTCTCACTCTCCTGCGAGTTATTTTACACCAGCACTAGCTGCTCCTCTGCTTTGTTCAGCATTCCTACACAATTCACAACTACCTTCAACACAGTCCAAAAAGCACCCGGTCATTTTCTAAGCTATTCACTATGTATTTGGTGGTTTGTTCAGGTATAATCACCTAAATAATTGAATTATTTCGACTAATGATTTATTAACAAAGGATTGTTTTCTCTCTCTACCTATTACTGCTAGATAGCCACTTTATCAATACCAAGTACAAGCTAAAAAGATGCGCTGTTACCTGATGGTGCAGGTGGAGTTTCTCCTCAAGACGTCACACGACTGTCTTTCTGACATCTCCAGAGCCCGGGCTAAAAGCGAAGTGGCCTTCTTTGCCATTTGTGCTATTTGAAGCTTGTAAAATCACTCGAGCTCTTCCGAAAAATCCCTGCTCAATGATAACTTTGTCAATGGCCGTAGTAACCGGCGTCTCCGCTGAAACTGAACGAGAGTGGGGCGGCATTACTATTAAGGGCAGAGCTCTAGAGTGACGCTGTGAGGGGAGGAGCTGAGAACCGGCTCCCACAGGTACTCAGACGGTCATGAAGTTATTCACCTTCAGGGGGTTCTCTTTGGCGCGTCATTGACTGAGAATGCGCTTTAGGTCAGTGGTTCTCCTCCTTTTGAATGCCACCCCCAACCCCCAAGGCAATTAGCCTACATCCAGGTTTTCCATGAACATGGTGGGAACCAGTAGCTAAAACGTTGAATAAATTTCATTTTATTCCCAAAAAGAAAATATAATAGCTATTTCCATTTCATGCCGACATTATTACAACAAATAATTTCAGCCTTTATAAGTAAGTTTTCAATGTCTTTCCTATATATATTAAGTCATCTTTTGTATGAATTCCATCCTTGGATTTGTTGCCTATACAAAAAAAAGGTGGTTTGACCTGAACATGAGATGAAATTCATTCAATTATTATCCTTCATGTACATGTGTTATTTCTACATATATTTCACAGAGAATACTGGCAGTAACCTTCCAAGAACACAGACCACAGGGTTAAGGAATCCGTTTAAATGCTAAATATCTGGAGAAGAGCAATTGTGTGCTTCTGTCCGAGCCTGACCCAACATGTCATTAACCCAAAGAGGAACAGGAATAATCCAGATAAGGCAGAGTCAGTAAGTCACTGCAGTGATTGGCTGCTGGAGTTAAGGTGATGCCACAGAGGGGCTTACATGTTAACTTTTCATTCAGGACAAGAGAGTGCAACTCATTTCTGTTGTGTAATAAATGGAACATCAACCATGACGTTGGTCTTGATGTAGAAAATGTGGACTTTTGCAGTCAGATAAAAGTCCACAGTTTCAGGTGAGTTGGCCTTGCGACACACATGGCAAACACATATAGTCCATGATCATTGATACACCTGTAATTATAACACTTATATCAGCCTAGTGCAGACTGCAGCAAGCTGTATGCCCTTGATCATTTTAAATATTTGGCTTTGATCGGTGCATAAAGGAGCACACTTCAATACATTATGTCTAAGACATGCTTAACACTAGGTTCCTTACTGCCAATGATGATCGTGGCGGATGTTACAAAACATTTTTATCGTAGAATAAGGTTCTTTAAATTGCTAAGGTTGGGTTTTCACAGAGCCAAGATACAGATTTTTGTTTTACAAGGCCAAGTTCACTGTGTTCTGTTGGTTGCTAAAACTAGATATATTACGACTACATGTGTCATCCCTTTGACTTCATTCAAACCCAAGGACTAGAACCACATGCATTGCAATGGGTGATCCTTGCATTAAATGGCTTAAATTGGTTATGTGACTGTCTCACCAATCTGATCTCTCGTGTCTCTCTAATCCTCTTCAATAGTGCCTGATCAGAGTCCTCAACTTAGAACGGACACCGTCAGAATACGCAAACTACTACGTCAATGTGTGTATGTTATTGCACCCTGTCAATGAACAATCTCTGCTGTCTTCTGGGAACTGTATTGTAGTGTGATTTAATATGGCAAAGGAATGGTAACTTCCGGTTACCTTTTACAAATGATCACATAACATTTGTTTCTTGTTGAGTGTGTATACCGGTCATAGATCTTTAAATACCAGAATAAATGTGTAAGAGATCTGTGAAAACTGAGATATACTGGGCATCGCATTGGTGACATTGGCATGTGATCCAGTTCACAGTGTCCTTGAACGAAACGCTCAGAAAACAGAGCAAAATAATGACCTTACATAGAGTTGGTGTGCTCTGAGCTTACTGTTCTGTGGTTCTAGTAAACAAATGAAGAAAAATGTGAAACATTGATGGCGGTCTTGTGCGAGAGAGTCCTTGAGATGAAATTCTGTACAGAGTTCAACACTGAGGAATGAAGAACACAAACTGCAGATGAAATACACAAAGACTTTATTTCTACAGGTTCTGTGTCATACAAATCACAATTATTCAGAGTATATTACTGATTATCATAAAGTGACAGTAGAAACACTGCTGTTCAGTTGAAAGCTTGATTTGTTAGCACTTTTAAATTGTGTTCCATACTTCAGGGATTATAAAGGAATCTCATCACATCTGTGGGTCTGTTTTGGGTGCAGAAAAGATTAGCTTGCTCATTGCTCGGATATACTGGGAGCCATCCATGGAGGTGAGTTTGAGGCTGCTCATGGGTAGCAGGGCTCTGTTAGTGTAATATCTGAGGAAGGGAGTCTGGGCTTCGATTGCCTCCATATACACCTAACAATAGAGACAAGAACATGTTAAAATGCTCATGGTAATATGTGTGGTATAGAATACCTTATTAAACTATATTTTCAACACACATATATAGATACATATAACAACATGACACTATTCTTTTCAGTTACCCTATTTTGATCTTTTTACTTAAAAGTAAAAAGCAATATTAAAATTAGTTGTAAAAACACAAATATATATATATATATATATATATATTAGATATTCAACATAACACAGATCACTATTTCCAGAGACACAATGTTAGATCAGTTAACCTCAAAACTGTTTTTACTCACTAAATCTCATAAATATTAATAATTAAATTTAATTTAACTTAAAAGGCCATAGCTATTTAATGTGCCATTATAGTCAAAATAACCTCAGAGGAGTATTACTGTAATATTAATAATGTTGTGTAATAATATCAATATTTTGCTAGGCCAATTGTTTGTTCTTACTGGAAGCTTCAAGATAAACTTATATATTGAAAAAATAAAAATTGAAATATAAAATTCTAAAACAATCAAACAAGTCAATATTTCATGTGTGTTTTGTTAATTTGTCTCTGAATCGAGCCCTGATGCCCTGCGTCAGACGTCTCTAACGGCTGGCAGCAGCACCTGTATGATGTCCTCAGTGTCCTGAGCGGCGTTCTGGAACACAGCCTGGCAGTGCTGCAGGTACTGATCATACAGACTGCGTGTGTGCGCGTCAACTTCCAGCGCTCCGTCGCTGGGCTCCATCCTCTTCAAGTTCATCAGAAAGTCTGTGTTGACTGGTCCGCATTCAATCAGGCTCACACTGCAGCATAGGAGATATGTAATGGATTTAGGATGGTGTAGGGGTATCTGAGCAATTTATCTGAGGGTCATTTTGGAACATTCAATAGGCAAAATGATTCTCTTTGTAGTTGTGCACATATACTACTCACTGGATATTGAAGTGCTGGAGCAGTATAGCCAGGCTCTCACAAGCACCCTCTACTGCAAATTTGCTAGCACAGTAGACTTCATTGAATGGTAGTCCTGAATTTCAGACAAAGGGCATTTATTTGTTTATTCACTGAACCGTTCATTCACACATATTTATTTATTCATTAAAATTGTATGGGTTTTATTTCTTGCTAAAGCAATTTGTAAAATTTTTGGAGGTTTAAGCTTTAAAAGGGGGAGGGCGGTCAATAGTGTAAGACAAATAAACTTATTTGAAAGGTTATTTGTTCTCTAAAATAAAGGGTTTTTATAAATATTTCAATAATACAAATATAATAATTAATATAATAGTTATATTGATTCATCTACACTGACACTATCCAATGATAAAAATGAATTGAATTAAGCAAGATAATCATATTAAACACTTCTAAAACTAAACTGCACTAGCATTGAACAGAAATAAAGCTAAATAATGACACTATTGCCTGCATAACTGATGAATTCTTCAACACTTTTCTTTTCCTTTATTACTGTGAAGCTGATTTTACAATCTCTGTTGTGTAAAGCGCTATATAAATACATGGGGCAATGTTTTTGAAATGAAAAGACGAGATACAAATACTGATGAAGAAAATAATTTTTTAAATAAATTACTTTGCTTCGCTGCATGTTTTTAAAATCTCTCTCTCCTTCTCTGTCTTTCACTATCACCTACTAACCCTGAAGTCCTCCCATGCTGCCGGTCACAAGGATTCGTCCGTGTCTCTTTTTCTTCATGTCTGGTAGGAAGGTCTGTATGGTGCGGAGGGTGCCCAGCAGATTGACGTCCAGGATTGCATATATAGTGTCCAGTGAGTGGGCTTCTAGAGGACCCATCAGACCAACACCTGCATTACAAACTAACACAAAGACGTTGGGGAGAGAATTAGTCAAACAATTGATCCCTTTTGTTAAAAACATAGGTTTAGGTACATATGTAATACTTTAGCAGTACATTTTAAGGAATCCTGTTCATTTGGGCTCATACTTTGCTGTTATACAAACCTTTAAAAGGCCAAAATGTCTCACTTTCTTTTACCTAGTATGTCAATTCTGCCCTCTGTAATGTTTCTCTTAGCATCAAGTATAGACTGCTGGTCTGTCACATCCATCTGTAGTATAGCCATAGTGTCTTTATGCAGTCCTCTCACACTCTCCAACAGCCGCCGCTTCTTGTCCAGGTTACGCATGGTAGCATAGACTGAACATTGACAATTATTCATACAGGGATTATAACAAAATACAAGGTAGTACACTGACATTTTCAGACAGACATACAAGAAAATAAACTGATCCAAAATAAAAAATTGTTGGATCCTTTACCTTTGTAGGCTTTTGATGTGTGTGAAGCGAGATGCACAGCCAGGCTGAGTCCAATCCCTGAAGAGCATCCAGTAATGAGAACAACTTTTTGCTCCATTTCTGCTAATAAAACATCTATCCACGACGCAAAGGAGACGAGAGCTGCAGTGGTGCTCTGAGATTCAAGTTATGGGATCCTTCTAAATGCTGTGTCTCTGAATCAAGTGTTTTAGCTTTCTTGGTTATCACAAGGCCAGCTCAGTGCAAATATCCTGATTTCACACTCTGCAAGTGCAGCTTCAAACAGGCACACACAGTACATTCAGCAGCTGTGCTGGATAATAAACTGAAGAAATGTTCACTCAATGATTTAAAATGACTTAAAATTATAATGGAGTCAAGTTATAATTTGATTGAGAAAATAAATAATCATATTTTTAATCATATTTTCATCAATGCTTTGAAAAAATTAGAAGCTCATGGTATCAGCTTCATTAAAAACATTTATTATTATAAGTGTTAAGTGAGTGGAAACTCATATAGATCCTTTTTATGTTCTGCCTGAACATTTTCATAATAGCAAAATCTATTTTACAAAGCAAGTTAATGTCACGAGGTCATCTTTTAAAGTATTTTAAGTACAAAGTACTTTTCTTTGGTGGGCCTGGCAAAGCTTAACTTCTGTGTTGTCACCCTTGTTAGGTTTTGTACAGCAAATGCTAAAGTTTGTCACGTGATGTTGACACATTTAAGCGAAAATATCTACTCGGCTACAATACTGCATTGACTGCAAATTATTTTTTATGTAATGTTTTTACAAACATGATTTGTAACCAGTCAATGGGAACACATTTGATATGCTTTTAGTTAAGAAAAACTTTATTAATAATGTTCATTATCCACAAAAGACAATTATGTTTTTATTTACATCATTACAGTACATACGTATTGACTAAATTAAAGTGACTTGTGTATAAATACAGTAACAAAAGAGGAATATAATAACAGCAACAAATTGTTAAGTGAGATCTGAAAGATAACATGATGAGTCCATATTTTTAATCCACCTCTTCAATAGTGGGCCCCTGAGCACCGGCCCCTGATGGTCCACGTGCCTGAGCTCCACAGCCTCCAGCGGGCATCTCTCC
>JAUYWG010000033.1:13671691-13693522 GCA_034779775.1 Enteromius afrohamiltoni | reverse complement strand
AAATGCAGAGCACCAATTCCTAGTATGGGAAACCATACCTGGCCACTTGTCACGTCCTTTCCTTTCCTCCTTTCCTTTCCTAAAAATGATTCATTGATTGTCTAGTGTGGATTTGGTTTCAGGTGACATTAGAATGATGACAGGGTGAACCTCTCTAAAGCAAACAAATTATTATCTGGTTAAAAAATAAAATAAATATAAAATGGCATAAAATAATTCATCCATTTTTAAATTATATTCACAGGTTATTAACTAAAAGCATTAAGTTGCGTTAAAAATAAGTTTGAATGAATGAATGGCCATTAAATTCTTCCTGTCCTTAATCTGATTTGGCAAAAAGTTACTTCACCAGTCATCAATCACTGTCTATTCTTCCAAACCTTCTGTCAACAAGACAAAAGATCTACAAACTTCGAGACATTCAGAATCTAATAATGCCTTCTTTTCTACCTTAACAGTCCTCCTTCGTTCTTCACCGCTTTCTTTCCCTCTTTATGTGCTCTTGCTAATTA
Organism: Enteromius afrohamiltoni; assembly: GCA_034779775.1. NCBI lineage: Eukaryota > Metazoa > Chordata > Actinopteri > Cypriniformes > Cyprinidae > Enteromius > Enteromius afrohamiltoni. The sequence continues at coordinate 13,693,010 of JAUYWG010000033.1, read as the reverse complement.
ATCCCTCCTCGGCCTGTTTTACAGCACACTTGCCATGTCTGAAGAATTGTTTTAGCCTCATGCACTTTTTTCCATTAGCTGTTCATCTCGGGTGCTAATCCCGAGCTGGTGATCTTCGTGTATTTTCAAACACACATTCACATCGCAGCTCTCACCGAATGAACAGACGTTATAATCCTGTGCCACATAATTATAACAAGGCCCTGTACGTTTTTAATCCCCACAAAAAGCCGAGCCCTTGGCCATCCCTTACTGCATATCAACATCCCAAAACCATTTGAGCAATCACTCATTCGACCCCCCACCCCATACCAGCACCACAATTCCCCATTCACTGTCTCCATCCTCCTGTTGGTGCACGTTCCAAAAACAGATCCAAATTTCAACCCCGCTTTCAAGGCTGCTCACCCCTGCTGCAGTTGTCGCCCAATTGCTCCAATCACACCCCTTCATCTCTTATCCCAAGGCCATGCCCCTTCCTCACCATATTTGTCTGATCTCAGCCAATAGGGGGCCTCCTCTGGGTGTGTCCTGGGAGATGGTTTGTCTGGTGTCTTTATAAAACTCTACAGAGATGGGTGGAAGTTTGCACTTTCTGTCAGCCCTGCGCTCCAGAGGGAGGAGAAGGAGAGAGAAAGAGAGAGGGGAGAGAGAACCAAGGGGCCATCTGTTTTGTCCCTATCCTACACTTTTAAAAAGTGTTGGTGCGTACTCTCATTGCACTCAATTTTTTAAATAACTAAAGGATCGATTAGTTTCCTGTATAAACCCTTGAAACTGGATTTTCTGCATTTCTCTGGGTACGAATTCAACTCATCTGCATCTCTTGTGTTGTATTTGTGAAGTCTCCCCTTTGAGCAGACAGGATGGAGAACGCACACACCAAAGAAACAGCAGAATGCCTGGCCTACTTCGGCGTGAGTGAGAACACAGGCCTCGCTCCGGATCAGGTTAAGAAAAACCAAGACAAGTACGGATTCAACGGTGAGGAAAGCGTGGACACATGATGGAGGCAAATATGAATGCATGTTTGATTGCAGTGAAACAATGTTGGGATGAATTATCGGAACAAGCCATATTGAAGGTAGTGAGAACTCCCAACTTAGTTCATGTTTAGTTGGGAAAAGACATTAGACTTGGGCATCAAAAAAAGAACAATTAGTTATACTGGATCTCAAGACTTTTTTTTTTTTTAAATCATTCAAATCAGAGAAGATAGAATATATCTCTGGAAGTGTTTTCTTCCAAGAACTTTACATATTGCATAGAGAAATTTAAGCTCTCAGCCAAAGACAAAATGAACCTGAACAGATGCACTTATACATGCAGCTTAATGACATTAAGTTGGAAAAGCAAGATTAGAAGATAAAGGAAAGAAAAGAGAACAGCAATTAAGTGACAGCTGAAACACTGGGGCCATTTTAAGCCTACAGGGACTTCAGTGGAAGGTCACACAAAAGGACAAACAGCTTGACTAAGTAGTATTATACCATCATTCAATATGCTATGTTATGGTGATTGCTGATGGCAAAGATATTCATGGCTAATTCTAATGGTTTTGTTTCTACCCACATCTGCTATTCATTTCGTCTACTGGACCAAACCGACCAATCACAGAGCTGCCTGCTGAAGAAGGTAAGTTCTCCTTATACTGTTATTAAACAGTTATATATATAAGACCTAGATGTGGAATTGACGTCAGTTCTGTATTTTTTGTTGTTGTTGTCAGTTTCCATTTGATTTATGCACTGATTTATGTACATTCAGTCAAACAAAGATCATGCTTGGTGTGCTACCCAATTGGTCATACTGACTTACTGATTGAAGTATATATACATACATATATAAACAAAAAAAACATTACCTTGTCTCTCAGGTAAGAGCATCTGGGAGCTGGTGGTTGAGCAGTTTGAAGATCTCTTGGTCAGGATCCTGCTGTTGGCTGCTTGCATCTCTTTTGTAAGTAAAAAGAAACGACTCAAAACCATGTAGTGCACAGCTTTTAGAAATCTCTCTTTGTACAGGTAATGCTTCAATAATTCACAGCCTGGGTCTTAGATTAGGTTGACAGTCACAGAGCTGTAACATTGTAATGAATGGACGGGGTTTCATTTAGAGGTACAGACAATGATTAATAATGTGAATGTGACAGACAGGGACACATTTCCCACATTCCCATCCGTGCCTGTCAATCAAGCTAAACGGTAACCCTGTGGCCTCAAGTATATAATGGGTAGACAGTAATCCAGCTGTTTATCTGTGCTGGGTGGTATGGGGCTCGTATAGTTGCGTGAAACAACACTGCTAGCATGAGATGCTAGGCATCTTTTCTTAGTCCCAGACACATGCATGCCCTCACTCTTGAAATCTGAGTACTTGCCGCCCTGATAATGGAACGAGTGACGGTACATAAAAAGGCAGTTCTTTCTTTCTTCCAAATCTGTTTTGAATTAATTGAAGCAGACAGCATTAGTTCTGCTATTTTGTTCAGGGCTTCATCGAGCCTTATCACAGCTGTCATTATGGCCTTAGAAGGCCAGGATAGAAGCTTGGAGGAGATGCAAGGACAGAGAAAGAATAGAGGGAGAAAAAGAAAAAAAGAGAGAGAGCGAGTGAATAAGACAGAGATAGGAAAGGAGTGTTATTTTAAGGTGGTCTTAAGCCAGTCCAAGAAACTGAATCCACCAACAAAGGTCAAAGATGGAAGGAATGAAAGACAGATTGGTGGAGAGACTGTAAAGGTGAGAGAGAGAAAGACAGACAGCAGGTGCTAACGTGCAATAAACTGAGGGATGCGTGTACTGTGCACACGTGAGAAAAGGATCAGCAGCACACTTCAACCATAACTTCATGTAGCCATGAAGTGTGTGTATGGGGAGGGTGGGGGTACACTTATTTTAGCAAATCTTTCTGAAGAATGTGCTCACAGAAACACAACTAACATCTATCCATTACAAAAATCCATTTTCAAAAAAACAAAACATTTAGCATGTTTTTTTAAGCCTTTTGAATTAAAGGGACACAGGGAGTGTTCTAATAAACCACCTTCACTTTGTAATACCTCTGTCATATCCATGTCATTATACAGATAGTCGCCACTAATCACCCAAACCAGTGCGCACGTGCACACACACACACACACACACACACACACACAATATCAAATTTTCTTCTAACTCTCATACGGATCTTGAATGTGTTTCTCACACTCTCTCTGACTCTCTTGTTCATCAGGTACTGGCCTGGTTTGAGGAAGGCGAGGAAACTGTCACTGCCTTTGTCGAGCCATTTGTCATCCTTCTCATCCTTATTGCTAATGCTGTTGTTGGTGTATGGCAGGTGAATATGCACATCCATTAAACTTCCCAAAATACAGTGGAAATCAAATAAAGTAAAAAAAAATTTAGAAAACAAAATAGAAAACTATATATATATAAACATTGTACAAAAACATGTTTATAAGATTTTAAATCCAAAGATTTGAAAATTATTTAGAAATTTTCTGGTAATGTCAGAATTAACTATACTTACAATCACACATGTGAATGGACAGTAAAAGACCTCATAATTCCATTACTGGTAAAATAACCTTGTCCACTTGGTTAAATAAAAAATTGTAAATGGCTAAACTGACAGTAACATTAAGAAACGATGTTTATTTGTTTAAAGAGTTATCTTGCAGCTATCTAATACAATAAAAAATGCATTTCAAGAGTAACTTAAGTCCAAAACTATTTCGGGGGCCGCTATATAAATACACAGTGAATGCAAGCATTAGAACTTAGAGTGGTGTAAATGACATCAGAGGTCAAAGGTTAGGCACAGCAGTATTTACAAAGGTCCGGTGGCAAAAATACTAGAGGCTGATCAGGTTTCAATAAGGGTCCGTGCAGCTGGCACAACAGTCATTTGGAAAGTATGCATAACCTTGGAAGCACAGAGACGTCAAGGTGTAATCAGGAACTGATCAAGAACTTTGTTTTCACAGGAGCGCAATGCGGAGAGCGCCATCGAGGCTCTGAAGGAGTATGAGCCAGAGATGGGAAAAGTCTACCGCGCTGACAGAAAGAGCGTGCAGAGGATCAAAGCCAGAGAGATTGTTCCTGGAGACATTGTGGAAGTGTCAGGTATAGCGGTGTGCACAAGTATCTGACAGCATCACAACACCAGAACGATCTCGTAACGCTCGTACCACACAAGAACAAGGCAAAGGTCTGAAAGTGGAAATGCAGATTAAGCAACACCTTCAAGCCAGCTGTTACACTGTGCAACCACAATGATGTCAAGTAATGAGACATGTGTGTGGAGGCGACAGGACTATATGCGACTTATGCCCTTGAGAAAGTGTGAGCGTCCTTTTAAGGCAATTAACGGGGTGTGTGACAGTGTGAGGAAGCATATAGAGTAATGGGATCAGAAAAGGCTGAAAGAACCCGCGAGAGCATGAGCAAAGAAAAGGCCTGTATATAAATACATCCCAGCACCTGTTCCTCTACTTGCCCTCTTTCGATCCCTTGCCCCTTCTCTTTCCCTCTTCCACCTGTTCCTTCCTCATCACTCATTTTCTCTAGGCCACTTGTTTACACCATGTTGAAGGTCAGCTTGTCCTTGTCATTCTTCTCTTTCATGTATTTTCCCCTTGATCAGGACCCTCTTTTGACTCTCTTATCTTTTACCAAAAGATCAGCAAACATTATTGACAGCAGCATTATATATAGACTAGATCAGGAGTCCTGATCTGATGGGCCATTGACATGCAAAGTAGCTCCAACATATCCGCTTGGATGTTTTTATAGTCCTAAACACTGATCAGCTGATTCAGGTGTTTTTATGCAAAGACTTCAGATATACAAAGACGTTGTACTTCTATTACTTACCTGCGGGAGAAAGTGAAATGTGCAATATAGCGGAACAGTCCCGTCTTCTGAATAAAAGAGCCAATCTAATCAGTTAAACCATTGCATCACCGCAGCTGCTGTTAGAAGCTCCAGTTGCTGCTTAGGACTGCTAGGCTAGAAAAATAAACATAAGCATAGCCGCAATGGGCATAAGAAACAACATTTATGAAACAATGGTCAGATTTCACTAGTGATTTTGAATATGAAGTTTAATTGCAAGCTTGGTGAACAGTTTGGGAGAATTTTATGTTTTCTCATTCAAAGAGAATAAAAATTTGGTTTAAGTAAGGTTGAAGCTAAACCAAAGTCTCTTTCAAGGAAAATCTGTTCACTCTGTGGCCAGCTCATCCAAAGCCAAGTCCTATTTAAAAGAAGGGGAAAATCACAAAAATTGCTCGCTGAACTTGCAATAAAATTACATATTGTAAATCTGCAACCAAATCTGAAATGAACTGCCCAATCAATGTTGCTTCTTATGCTCAAATAACATTTAACATGCTCATTTTTCAGGTTAGACCTTAAGCTGGACTAGCCCCAAATTTCTATGGGGACCAGAGATTCTAACTTTACCAATCACCGATTGGCTTTCACACTTAGAAAGCAAAACTAATTTGCCATATGGAGCATTGCAGTTTCTCCCATTCATAAGTATTGGAGTGGACCATACATCCATGGAATGAACTGTCTAAACTCAGTAAGAACGTGGACATCCGGGAGAAATATTGGAGAGCCCTGAACTAGAAGTTGTCTAGAATTACAAATTATTGTCAAACCATTAATAAATGCATAAATAAATATACTGTACCTTAATTGTCACTCTAAAGTTTTAAATATGAATTGTTCTTATTTGTCTTCCTAATTCTCAACTTTTTCCTGTGTAGTTGGTGACAAAGTCCCTGCTGACATCAGAATCACTGCCATCCGCTCCACAACTCTGCGTGTGGACCAGTCTATCCTCACTGGTTCGTCCCAGACTTACAAAACCTATTCAGTTGCCTCCCAATACTCACAAAAACATTGAATGTATCCTTATCCTTGTTTCCCTCTTTATTCTCAGGTGAGTCTGTCAGTGTGATTAAACACACAGAGTCTGTTCCTGACCCCAGGGCTGTCAACCAGGACAAGAAGAACATGCTTTTCTCTGTAAGTTTCCCTTTCAATAGCTTTTTGGTGTCCCTCTCCTCTTTCTCTAGCACTAAAACCTGCCCTCGATTTCCCAGGGCACTAACATCGCTGCTGGCAAGGCTATCGGAGTTGTGGTTGCCACCGGCGTCTCCACTGAGATTGGTAAAATCCGTGATCAGATGGCTGCCACTGAGCAGGAGAAGACCCCCTTACAGCAGAAGCTGGATGAGTTCGGTGAGCAGCTCTCCAAAGTCATCTCCCTCATCTGCGTGGCTGTCTGGCTCATCAACATCGGCCACTTCAACGACCCCGTCCACGGTGGCTCCTGGATCCGCGGTGCTGTCTACTACTTCAAGATCGCTGTGGCTCTTGCTGTAGCTGCCATCCCTGAAGGTAAGAATAAAGAAGTCATGATCAGGGTGCAGAAGTGTGAAATCATTCATACAATATTCATATAAATTCAGCAAATCCAACAGTGTGTATTTGACACGTCTGTTATTTTCCAAACAGGCCTGCCTGCTGTCATCACTACCTGCTTGGCTTTGGGAACCCGTCGTATGGCTAAGAAGAACGCCATCGTCCGTTCTCTTCCCTCTGTAGAGACTCTGGGCTGCACATCTGTCATTTGCTCAGACAAGACCGGCACCCTGACCACCAACCAGATGTGTGTTACAAAGGTTTGTGAGAGACACAGACTTGCTCCAGAAAAATAAGCAAGCACCAATTGTCTCACTTAATCCACAAAAGCCTTTTGATCTACACAATGATTTAAGCTTTGTTCTCTTTGTATTTAGATGTTCGTCATTGAGAAGGTGGAGGGTGACTCTGTGACTCTTGACCAGTATGACATTTCTGGATCCAAGTACACACCAGAGGGAGAAGTGTAAGTAACTTCATATTCATTAAGTGATGCAAACATGAGCATGATGCAAACACAGAGACTCACCATTCTCCTTACTTTACAGTACTAAGGGTGGACTTCCTGTCAAGTGCGGTCAGTATGATGGCCTTGTTGAGTTGGCTACCATCTGCGCCCTGTGCAATGACTCCTCTCTGGATTTCAATGAGGTAAGCAAATGTTTATTCTGTTTTCATCAAACAACTTTCATTTATGGAGCAACAACTGAGCTTAGCCCCCTCTTGTTTTACAGTCTAAAGGAATCTATGAGAAAGTGGGTGAAGCTACAGAGACCGCCCTGTGCTGCCTGGTTGAAAAGATGAACGTGTTCAACACTGATGTCCGTGGCCTGTCCAAGGTGGAGAGAGCCAACACATGCTGCACTGTAAGTATCTCAGCCTTTTCTGAGCTCATGTAAGTCCATGTAAGTCAGCTGTACTGTATCAATCAGCTGTATTAGCCCTAATGCATGATTGAAATATCAAAAGGATATCTATGACAGCGGTGCTTCTGCACACTTACGGTAAATATTTGGTAATAGTTCAACTGTCATGTTCATATTCCAAGATAGAATTTTCAGTAACACTTTAGACATTTTCAACTAAAACAAGTCATTACAATATTAGTAGATGTCAGTTTAATATCTTCTAATGCTTTATTTTGGGTTCACAAAATAATGACTTTGAGAAACATTGTCTGCATATGTCAGTTTATTCAACTAACCCTAAACCTACCCTAACAGTTTGCTCTGAGAGTTAGAAGACATGTAGTTGCAAATTAATGAGAATTAGTTGATATGTAATTGACATGTAGTTACAAAGTGTTTATAGTTAGTAGAGAGTCTAATGTGGACCATCAAAATAAAGTTTAACTGAACTTTTATTTGATTCCATGCTTCTCTGCTCTTGGCTTTTCTAGGTGGTCAAGCAGCTTATGAAGAAGGAATTTACTCTTGAGTTCTCCCGTGACAGAAAGTCGATGTCTGTCTATTGCTCCCCTGCAAAGGCCTCCAAGGCCCCTGTCGGAAATAAGATGTTTGTCAAGGTAAGACCAATCCTTAAAACGACATAGTAAAATTAAATACCTTAGAGAGAATCTAAATCGCAAAACGGTTAATGTTGTAGGGTGCTCCTGAGGGTGTGATTGACAGATGTGCCTATGTGCGTGTTGGAACCACTCGTGTGCCCCTGACTGGCCCAGTTAAGGATAAGATCATGGCTGTGATCAAGGAATGGGGAACTGGCCGTGATACCCTGCGCTGCCTGGCACTGGCAACCCGTGACAACCCTCTGAGAAAGGAGGAGATGAACCTGGAGGACTCCACCAAGTTTGCAGAATATGAGGTATCCGTGTGAAAGAAAAACACATCATTTGTATTCCAACATGATAACTGAATATTGATAAAGCTAACCCCTCTTTTTTGGCTTTCCTCACAGACTGATCTCACCTTTGTGGGTTGCGTTGGTATGCTGGATCCTCCTCGTAAAGAGGTTGTCGGGTCCATTGAGCTGTGCAGGGCTGCTGGTATCCGTGTGATCATGATCACAGGTGAATCATGTTTGACCCTCAAAATAAGTGCTGACAGAACATCTGAGAAAAATACTACATAACACATAATAGGAAATACAATGCAATAATCCTGAAAATGTAATTTCTTCTTCTCAGGTGATAACAAGGGTACCGCTGTGGCTATCTGCCGCCGTATTGGCATCTTCAGTGATGATGAGGATGTGACAGGCCGTGCTTTCACTGGCCGTGAGTTTGATGACCTGCCACTGCCCCAGCAGAGAGAGGCTGTGCGTAAAGCCTGCTGTTACGCTCGTGTTGAACCCTCCCACAAGAGCAAGATTGTCGAGTTCCTTCAGGGTTTTGATGAGATCACTGCCATGGTAAGAGAACTGAATGGAGCAAATTGCAGTAAATGTCACAAAAGCCGAAGTATATTAAACTTGCTTGTTTTTTTTGCTAACCCCTATCTCCTCTACACGCTCTTCAGACTGGTGATGGTGTGAATGATGCTCCTGCCCTGAAGAAAGCAGAGATTGGCATTGCCATGGGCTCTGGCACTGCTGTTGCCAAGTCAGCCTCTGAGATGGTCCTGGCCGACGACAACTTCTCCAGCATCGTGGCTGCCGTGGAGGAGGGCAGAGCCATTTACAACAACATGAAGCAGTTCATCCGCTACCTCATCTCTTCCAATGTTGGAGAGGTTGTTTGGTGAGTTTTAGTCTCTCTCTAACACATTTAAGTTCTGGATTTGGGAATAGACTCGCCTCTATACCTGATCTGTGTTCTCCATCTTCTTCAGTATCTTCCTGACTGCAGCTCTTGGTCTTCCTGAGGCTCTGATCCCAGTTCAGCTTCTGTGGGTGAACCTGGTGACTGACGGTCTTCCTGCCACCGCTCTGGGATTCAACCCCCCTGATTTGGACATCATGGGCAAGGCTCCCCGCTCCCCCAAAGAGCCCCTCATCTCTGGTTGGCTCTTCTTCAGATACCTGGCCATTGGAGGTGTGCTGCTTTTCATATTTGAGCTTCATCCCTGTCTATTTTAGGTTCACCATGTATTCAGTGATATTGTTCCTTCCTGGAAAACTGCATTACAGATTCTGTTGAATCCCTCTCTCAGGTTATGTTGGTGCTGCGACTGTTGCTGCTGCCGGCTGGTGGTTCCTTTACTGTGAAGATGGCCCCATGGTCTCCTTCTACCAGTTGGTAAGAATCTAATGCTAATTGATGGATGATGTCTCTGAATGTTGAGCATGAAACAACTGATAACTATTAAAGACAGTACTAATGTGGTACATTTCACAATAAAGTAATAATGTTGTGCCTATTCTCTGTCCGCAGTCCCACTTCATGCAGTGCACTGCTGAGAACGAGGACTTTGCTGGCATTGAATGCGAGGTGTTTGAGGCCGCTCCACCCATGACAATGGCTCTGTCTGTCCTGGTCACCATTGAGATGTGCAACGCTCTGAACAGGTCAGTACTTAGCAAATCCAAACATCACAAAGCAGCTAATCATAAATGTTTTTATGCTGATTTTAACATTGGCGCATGGTTTTGCAGCTTATCTGAGAATCAGTCTCTGCTGCGTATGCCTCCATGGAGCAACTTGTGGTTGGTGGGAGCCATGAGTCTCTCCATGTCTCTTCACTTCATGATCATCTATGTAGACCCTCTGCCCGTAAGTACCTCATCCATCCAGTATGCTGAAATCGGTTCAGTTCATGTGTTTAGCAATATTGCTAGGGGCTGCCACTAGGGGGTGATGAAAGATGTGTGCCCACGAGTCTTAGGAGACCAAGATCAGGCCCAGCCAAGAGACACTTGCCTGCGTTCTTATTTAGACATACACTTGCAAACTTCCCTAAGTACATTTCCTTAGGGGAATCCCCACTGCCATTTTGAAAAGTATTATACTGGGTGAAGAGGATGAGGGAACTTTACACTGACAAACCCTCAACCCCTTAATTTTGACAGAGGGAGCAAGTCTACATCATATTTACACTTCAGGTTGCTCCATAGACCACAATGCAACACGAAGGTGACATTACCAGATATATACTCCCTCTATGATATAAAAATATTTATTTTTAAATATTTAAATATTTTTAAATAATCAGCGCAAGCATATCTATATACATACATATAGAACGCTGCATAAGCAATAAATCAATTCCATAGCAGATTCCAACTGATCATGGGCTTAGATGTTCCACTTCAACCCATTGCAAAGTTAGCAAAGGCATTCAAAATTGCAGTCCGAGTCATGTCCCAAACACTGATTCAACTGCAAATCCACTATTAAATAAAGTGGCAATATTGTATCTTTAATTCACTTCACATCATTCTGTTTTAATTAAACCGTTATAAACCTCTCATTTGCTGATTTTCCTCTAACAGATGATCTTCAAGTTAACCCATCTCAGCTTTGACCAGTGGATCGTTGTCCTGAAGCTGTCCTTCCCTGTCATCCTGATTGACGAGCTGCTTAAGTTTGTTGCCCGTAACTACTTGGAACGTAAGTAACCAGTTAAAACATATTACAAATTTAATTTAAGATTGACAACTGATCAATAATTTATGTTACTAAAATAAATGGATATTGATATTTAAAATAAACATGCTAAGCATATTTAAAGTAACATACAAATACTTAATTAAATACTGATTAAAACCACTTTAACAACTTACTGTATCTAATGAGGTCCTGACTAACTGTATAACAAGCAAATATAAATTCCTATTATGACTTTTTAATTTCCCTTTTAAAATTGTCCTCTTTTTTTGAACCCTCCTGCACTACATCTCTTTTGGTGGTGTAAATATTCCTCCTCTTTACCCAATCCCCTCCTCAACCCCTTATTTTATTTTATTCCAGCCTAATCCTGTTCCCCTACATATTCCTGTAACAAAGAAAGGTATCCCACAATCCTCTCTGTCCGTGCCTGCCTGCATCCCTGTGTCTGTTTGTGTATGGACGAACTGTGCTTAATTCTTTGGCTTGTTGATTGACATGTATATATTCTAGTGTCAGTCATGAAGCTCCTCAGACCTCATGACTGCTGAATCAGTGAATGACTGTATAGTAATGATCCATATAGCAATGGATGCCACTGTACCATCTTAGGACGATATAACATAAGGGAAAATGCAATGTTAATGCTAAACTCTTCCTCATATATGTGATTTGTCTGGTTAATGCAGACAGTATTATGCTCAGTTAAAATAGTTAATTTAAAGAATACTTCTATTTAAAAATGTAATCATGACTGTTAAAACTAAGCCTTTATGATTATGTGATTCAAAGCAATGTGTGCCTAGATTATTTATAATTTAAAAAGTGTTGCGGACTGTCATCCTGTCTCACATAACTTATTTTCTTGAACAGAGAAAGATGAGAATCTAGTGTCCAAAAAGTGGGACTGAAAAAGGGAAGAAGAAATAAACAAATCAGCACTCCAAAGCAGAAAAATGAAGTTCGCCAGGAGTGAAAACAAAAAACACTGTCAACCACTGAAAATCATCCATAAAATCTAAAACCTTACAGAACAAAGGAAAAAAATATTTAAGTAAAATGTGTTATGTATATGTATTAAGACTTAATTTAATATATATATAATTTAATATATATATTGTTATGAACGGTATGTTCTAATGAAAATGCTATTCTTAAAATAAAGATGTGTATAAAAAAAATTTAAAAACGTGTGATCCGTTACTGTTTTTTTAGTTTATTCTTTATTTTTCATACATATGTAATGCACTCAGATTTGTTACTAACATTGTGCTACATATATATGAATTAACATTTATTAGCCCCATTCCAACATATTTAGTGTTTTATCAGCTCTTTAACATACCATTGATCTTCCACTGTTCATTGGCTCAGGCACCAGATGCTTTATAATGAAATGATGACTCTTTGAGTAAAGTGACTTTGGCATTAAATTGAATGCACAAATAATTATAGTAGGGTAGGTAGTATGATAGCATGGGGCAACGGTCTTTTCATCATCAAACAATTTAAGGTACAAAAATATGTTAGTGTGTAATATTTTCTAATGTTACTAATAATGCATTTAATTTCAAGTCATATTTATTGTATCTCTTGGTTGTTGGCTTTAAGTTTTATTTACGTTTTTATTTAAAGGTGCCATAGTATGGAAAACTGAGTTTACCTTGGCATGGTTGAATAATAACATGTACATGAACATAACACCATCATTTCCTACTTTTTATATAAATCAAGGGTTTGCAAAAGACAACTGAAAAAATTCCAACACAACAGACTGTTTCGTAACAGTCTAGAGGCGTAATAGTTACGCTCACCACATTTGCATATACCCGCCCATGCTTACCATTCAGAAGGGTCAATGTTTGTAGAACAGGTTGTTCTACAAAATCAGCATCTTCGTCTGATACAGGCTCAAACATACAAGGTTGAATGCCTAACCCCTCCATCGTTCATGCTGGACAGTAGGAATCTGTTTGTGCTACTGAAATGAGCAACGCTGAGAAATAGCCAATCAGAGCAGACCTCCTCATTACTATTCATGTACTTTCCAAGTAAGGCAAAAACAGACTGTTTAATTCTAGGGTTGTAAATGGACATGTAAAACCGTTTCTTGGCCTTTTTTCCCCTTACCTAAGCTACATACCTTCTATGTACATATCAGAGAACAATTTAAAATATTCTCTCAATGCATTCTATGGCACCTTTAACATAAAAGGAATATTCTAACACTGTTGCTGGTGGAATTCACAAAAGATTTCATCATGGCTGTGAAACTGGGGGCAATTGTAACATAAAAGATTTCATCTTTAAAACACTAATATATTGCAAGACTAGCATTTAGTCAACAGCTAATTACACTTTCTTTATTAAAATATTGTATTAAAAAGGTTGCATCTCATTTTAAACAATTATGTATTTACCGTTTAAGACAGATCAAAAAAATTATTACCACATAAAGGCGAAAAATATTCTGATATTTTGTGGAATAATGTTAAATATTATGATAGTCCTTCTCATTATATATTTAATAAAGATAGTGTTACTTTGGCACATAATTTTTTTTTAACAGGTAGTAGTAGTCTGAAGAAAAATACATACTCTAAAAGTTCCAATTGCCCACAGTATCCATCCCCAGTAAGTTTTTTTGGTTTTTATTTTGCTGGTGACAGGTGCTGAAAATGAATATATATATCCAACAGTATCTATTAGGAAGGCCAGGAAGATAAAGCTTACACTGCAGTAGCATTAAGTCTAGTCAGCTAGTAGTCAGTGTATTAGTTTTTCACAAAATTCAAGTATTAGCAATTCCAGTTTGTCCAGATTGATAAGGAATCGTGTTTTCCCCATATGGTTTGAGTTCATTAGAAAAATGGTGAACCCATGAGTGCAGGAATGGCTGTTTAGTTCTTCATGTCACTGTAGCTTTCTTTTTCATGTAACCAGCCCACCTCAGCATGGCCCTTTTTGAGGACCACTTCCTTATCCCTTTGAGTCTCTTCCCTTTGGTTGGCCAAAACATCACCTATTCTTATACTGTTTCATGTGGCATCTGCAGTGTCTTCAATCTCCTCCCCTAGAATGTGCTTCACTTGGTTCAAAGATTCTGCTTGGCGAATCTGCTCCAGTTTCACCTGAGAATGCAAAGAAGATAAAAAAAACAACAACCTATGCTTAACATTTTTGCCATGTAGTCAGGACACAGTCTTATTTGTACCACCAACAACTGAGGAATTCTGTAAACAGAGCCTGCAATGTTTTTGTAAAATAAAGAAGAGTATGAACTCAATGCTGATCCTAAATGAGTGACGTACCTGTAGTGACTGCGACAGCTGCACGAAATCCTTCTGCACAGCTTGACTGATGTCTAGTTGAGAACGCAGACTGATCACTTGACTGCGATACTCTAAACACTGCTGCTGCAATGCTGCCTGGAAGACAGAGAGAGAGAGAGAGAGAGAGAGAGAGATGCAAGCTACTATATAATCAAATTCCGTTACATACACACCAAGAGGCAGGGTGTACCTTCTCCTGGATGTGAATTTTGTTGTCCTTCTGAAGGTGAGAAAGTGCCACTCGCAGACCCTGCACCTCCACTCGACACTCCTGCAGCTCAGACTCCAACTACACACACAGAAAGACAATGGATATACTCTCACTGAAATACTAGCGTCCTGCATTGTACACACTGAACAATACATAAAACAGTTACACATTATACAACAAACTTTTCACTGTTGTCACATGATTTAATTACATGCATGTTTAAAGGGATAGCTGCTTACCCCCAGGGCATCCAAGACGTAGATGACTTTGTTCAGTAGAACACAAACCAAGATTTTTAACTATTGCAGTCTGTCAGTCATATAATGGAAGACAATGGGTACCAAACGTTGGAACATAGACATCTATACATAGAAGTCTTATTAGTGACCGTTTCTATGGGCCGCGATAAGTGAAGATCTACATACATATACATGCATCTATGTACCAGAGCACTGACACGTCATGCACCAGATGTTGTGAATGAGCTCAGGAGACTCAGAGATTGTGATGTATAAGAGGTAAGAAATGATATAAGTACCATTCAGTTTTTTTGCACAGACTGAACGTTTGGCATCTTAACACCTCAATGTATTTCCTCAAGGTTTACTTTGGTTTCGTATGTGTATGTTTTTGACTCTCAGAGTTGACTCTCTTTGGAACTTCCACTATAAGACTGACAGACTGCAATCCTGCAATGTTAAAAATCTTCAGTTGTGTTCTGCTGAGGAAACAATCTTGGATGCCCTGGGGGTAAGCAGATATTCATCAAATTCTCATTTTTGGGTGAATTATCCCTTTAATTTTGTGAGAGTGAATCCAATTTTTCCATTTTGTAATACTGATTAAATGAGTCAAGCAGAGATATGTAATCTCACACACACATACACAAATAAGAAGTAACTCCTTAGAATTAAAGGCTGCCATACCCTTTCCCTTTGGATCTGTATGCGGTCTGTCTCTACTGTCAGGCTGGCAAGCTTAACTGAAGGAGAGAGACTTCAATCACAAACTGACACTCTACACACATATCAACACCTACCCTCAGAAAACTAGGATCTATACGATTGACGAAAAGTGAAAGTTACTTACCTTCTAAAACGTCTGGAGGGGCGGATGTGAGAAGAAAGACGAGGAGAAGAGACGGAAAGGAGAGCACGCATCATTGAATAGAAAGCACAAACAAAAGCTTTAACAAACAGGACTAAAGTTAGACGAGGATTTAAATTACTTATTGTGAAACATTTCTTCCATTTTTTTTACAAACAGTGATGGAAAGCAAATCTGTTTGCAAATAGGTGTATGCCATTTGCATAGATGTAATGTAATCTGATGATATTGACAGACCGCTCTCTTCTGTGCGCATTTCCAGCTGCTCCTGTAGGTTGACTATTTCAATACGAAGCCTCTCCTCACATCTCTTCGCCTATGCGTTGAGACACAAACTGACTTAATGACTTATTGAGACAAACACACACCTCTGGCCTCCTTTTGTCAAATCCACTTGTAAACACAAGCTCACTCACATACCTCTAGTGTTGGACTGCAGGGTGGAAGGCTATTTTCATCCACATCAGTGTCTTCACCTTTCAACTTGGAGAGTTCATTACAAACTCTCTTCTGAGAGTAGGACAGCTCTGCCTGCGTTAAATCGAATAAATATCTCATCAAGATGTTGAATCATGGATTGCTGCTGCCCATTGACCGGACCTGCTACTCACCAATCTGCTCTGAACCGCATTTTGTGACTGGCTAAATGATTTCTGTAGGTCTTGAAGAAGGGACTCAGAAGTCTGCACCTGAGACTGAAGTACTGACAACTGCAAGAGACAAAAACACAAAAGATATCAATTTATATCTTTGCTTTCAAAGTAGAAATGCTACATCATGACAACTACATCGAAAAAATGCATTCTGTTAAAACATTAAATTGATTCAAAGTGACATTTATTGTGTTACAAAAAAAAAAACCTATCCTAATAAATGGTGATCTTTTAAAACCTGCTACTGATGAAATAATGTATCACTACATGAGTGTTTACACAAAAATACTAAGCAATGCAATTAATTTTAGCTTTGTTTCCATTTTGTCTGTGTGGCGAAATCCAGGAACTGAGAGTTTCTCTACCTGTTTTTGTGTCTCTGTACTTTGCAGATCCAGTTCTTTCTCCAGCTCAGTTTTCTGCTTTTGAAGGTCTGTCACCTCCTCTTGAAGCTCTACAAGCTGAAAATACCACGATATCAGATTCATGTAGGATATTCAGTTACTTGAGGGATGGAGACGTCATGCCCTGACTCATGATGATAATTTTTAGTTGACAAGTATGCTAGAGCCAAGCACAACTAGAAAACATTTACTTTTAAGTATATATATATATATATATATATATACATATATACACACACACAATTTTTTTTTAAAGCTTTCCAGGCCTGGTCAGTGCAATTTTTACATTTCCTGATATGTGGGAAAACTGCAGGAAAAACTTGTGGTGTACTGACTTGTGCTTGCAGTTTGTCCCAGTCTGTATGTGTGACCAGTCTGTGTCCTGGAGGTGGCAGGTAGATGGCTTCAGGCACCAGCGTTCCTGTGGACACCAGGGAGGCAGTGTCATCTTGAGGGGGAGGATGTCGGGACAGCGAGGGTGTGTCCAGAGAGAAAGAAGACAGGGAGGCAGAGTCACAGTGCTGGGGAAAGTAGTCCATCATAAGACTTGTTGTCTCTGTATCTGACGCCTCCGCCAAAAGCTCCAGTGGATCGGAGTCTGACCCTGAGCCCTCGTGGTCAGCACCCCGGAGGGGAGGGGAACCACCCTGTGGAGGAGAGCTGCCCCCCAACTTGCCCTTTTTAGAGATCCCCTGAATGTGTAATGAGGAAATGTGTAAAATGCAGAAGTTACTTAAGGACATTTTAATACAGAAACCGAAAGATCTTTCAAATAGGGAAACAGAAAAATACTGTGTCAAAAATAAATCTTCACCTCAGTGCTTCGATAGCAAAGGGGGGGGGGGGTAAGAAAAGGCGAGACACACGAACCTTAGTGTCCTGGGGCGAAGTGGCTCTCCTCCACTGGGCTCGTTCCGACTGCAGAACAGATATTCTAGCCTCATACTGAGCAGCTGTTTCTAGGATGGAGAAAAAAACTGGATGTGAAAAAATGGGATCAGCCAAAAAGTACTACAGAAACACAATCCGTGTCACTTCCAATTCTTTGGGTTTTATTTAATTTCATGAATAATTTCAAGTTGGCAAATAAAATGAAACTGCAACCAGCTGAACTTCTGAATTGCAGCATACTCCTAAAAGCAACAGCTTACTGAATAGGAAAGAAGATGTTGCTTTTGTTTGATCAGTTGAATTTATATTTACGTGTATGGCAAACGCTTTTGTCCAAAAGGAATTACACAGCTTACAAGGAACACAACAGTTTATACATTCCCTGGGAATTAAACCCACATGAATTTGGCTGTTAATTGGATTGTAAAAAGTGAGTGCTGCATACAGGAAACATCTGAATGTGACTTGCGTTGCTGCAACTTTAAATACGTCAGCAGCATTTTGATTAAAGATAAGGTTGTTCTGATGTCTGCAAAAAGCTCAGGTCTTATTAGCAGCACCTCTCATTACTTTAAAGGGGAAACACATTCCATTCCACCCCCCCCTCGGCCTTTGACAAGATATAGTGTCTCTTTTTTTATAATGTAGCCAACTAACTGGCTCTATATACACAGTTAAGATGACCATCACCCTTTTTATTTTATTATAGTAGTTTTATTTCGTATTTTTAAGTTATAAATTTGTTTTACTATATTGTTGGTGGGTTTTTGTTTTGCTTCATCATTGTCCTAATTGGATGGGGTTTTTGCAGAATCAGTTTGGATTTCAGGCATTTAAAGGAAAAGTTCATTTGCAAAAATCTGCAACTCATTTCCTCTCCCTTATGTGGTTCCAAACCTGTGTGCTGAAGAAACTTCATAAAATGAATCCGTCGTTCTGTGTCACAAGTACTCTGGCAGCTTTGTTTGATGAACAGACCGAAATTATTCAAATCATTATTCCAAAATAACGACTGGCTGAAAAATTACTGTACAGAACCCTGAGAATACATCTCTTTTAACATTACCATAACATACATTTTTGGACACCCATGCACATAATCTTCATTTTATTCTGATGACGTGTGCATGGGTGTGATAGAGACGCAAGAATCCCACCTTTCCAATGATCAAATCAATTCCCGATGGATAAAATCAAGTCCCACCTTTGTTTCCCTCATTATAGAAGCCATATGTCACAATAGGTAAGAAACGATCAACATCAAGAGGGTGATTTTTTTATGGTGTTTTGCACTTTTGGGTACAATATTTACATTCGCATGGATCTTCTCCTTTTGTGTTCCATAGATAAACAGATTTGGGATTTCACAGACTTGTGCTTTACCTCCATCTCAGGTGACCACACACTCCTTCAAACCCTCCTCACCTCTCAGAGCCTCCTGCAAGGACTGAATCTCCTGGTCGCATTGTTTTTGCAGTTCCTGGAGCTCCTCCTGTTTGCTGCACTCGCAGATCCTCGCCACACCCTGCCAGTGCTCCAGCTGAGCTCGACACTCGATTAGCTGCGTCTGCAGGTCCGCCTCAGCTCCTGCTGAAGAAAAACAGACAGACTTTAGAAACTCTGCGAAAAATGGCCTTGTCCCCCTCCTTCTACACAGTCTTATTTATAAAGAATCGTTTAAAACAAGTGTATAATACGAAAACAGGTACAAGACAGATAACATATACACGACAGAGCTCTACTTCATTAATAAGGTGGATTTTGCCAAAGGCAGATTAACATTTAACGTTAGAGTACTTCGTCCAATGCCTGTTCAAGATTTAAACATGACACGTTAATAAATAAATAAAAAATTGATTCTGGTCCTAAACACCTGTTGCCTGTTCCCTGCACTGATTTAACGTTACTGCCGTTATTATCATCGACATAAATTAAGCATATCATCAGCATTATCACATTTTGTTTATATATGAGTTATATATGATGCTGTCAATTCAGCAGCTAACGTTACATGATCATATATGTTTGCACGCGAGCTTAGATTGTCATCGCTACTCATTTAATCGCAATAATCTCTGTATAATTGCACAAATGCGTTAATATCTACACAGAGCTCTATTTTTAGACTGTAATTTAACAAGTAGGCTGCTGGTTGTTCATACCATCGTCCTCCTCCTCACTGCGCGATGCTGTCGTGTCCAAGACTTCCATGCTTTCACGTCATTTGTCTCGATATTTTCCTTTCGTTTCGATAATCTTCCCTTCGCCCGCATCCGTCTTCCTTTTCCTGTGTGACTGTGAGCTGCAGCAGGGCCGGGCTTCAACGAAACTGCGCCAAGAGTTCAGGAAACAACTTTCCCCGGTTCAATCCTGCGGATATTATCTAACCATCCTCCCTAGAGGCGCACACACGCACGTAGTGTTTCAAAATCTAGTGAGCTGACTCCACAGACCGCGCTTATGGGCCTCGCTGGCGTCGCCGAGCACGCGCCAGTGATGCTCCCTAGGTAGCCAGCACACTAGGATTTGAGACGTAGTCGGAGAGGATGTGAACTATCCACGCGGTCTTCGTGGAAGAATATATGCACATTTACATAGCTAGGTGGCTTTGAATATTTTCCTAAACCCATTGATAATCGTGTAATTGAATTACAACAAAGAGAGAGAAAGAGAGAGGGAGAAATAAAACACTTGTAAGTTATAGACACCACAGGTTGCTTTCACATTATGTATTTTTATCATTTGGAATATTTAACGTTATTTGTCAAACGGTTTGAAAATGCTATTGTTGTCAATGGATAAAAAAGAGGTTGCCTGACGCAGGGAAAATGGTTCCCACCGTTTTTGAGCAATGGATTTGCATGAAATTTAAATAAACTTTGCGGTCAAGGATTTTTCGTAATCGTTTTGAATCAGAGCATAATAATCAGTAGTGTTGGCAGATTCATCAAAGAAACGATTCAAAATAATGATTCGCTTGTATACAGTGCTCCACTATGATTGTAAGCCAATTTGAACCACATGTACAGACTCAAAAGAATAGTAGACAAGTAACAAGTTGTTGTTTTTTAATAACTAAACAAAAACAAACATATTAAACCATATTAATGTGCAGCAATCAAAACATACAAACATTTCAATTCTAAAACCTAAATGAAAAGCAAATGAAAGAAAATAAAGAAAGACAATGCAAGTAACAAACATACAATTCTTGTACCCCAAATCAAATACAAATCTTCCCTTACGTTTCTCTTGTAAACTGGTCAGAAGATATTCCAAAACAGGCCCCAATCTCCTCAAACATGACACTGTTTCCCCTAACCGCTGCAGTTAGTCTCTCCATAGGCAAAATTCTAAAGATCTCTCAATACCAGAGAGAAAGTGAAGGGGGCCTAGAATGAATCCAGTCAATAAGAATTCATTCTAGCAAGTAACAAAACGTCTTTTGCTGGCAAGCGACGTAAAAACCAGCATCCTTAGTAAGGTTTATTTTTTCCTTGCTACCCCATCCCAAACCCTTGTGATGACTGGGCAATACCAAAAACAACACATTAAAGTTTCAATTTCACTCTGGCATGTATTGCATAATAGAGAATGATTACATTTATCTTATTCAAAAGTCGCGGGGTAAATTAAAAGTTTTTACTAGTGCTGTCAAATGATTAGAAATGAAAAGTTTTTCTTTAGTATATTTGTATGTTTTATTAAGTATATAAAAATACAAACACATGCATGTATATATTTAATGAAAATATGTTATGTTTATATATTAAATAT
>JAUYWG010000033.1:13627355-13671591 GCA_034779775.1 Enteromius afrohamiltoni | reverse complement strand
TCTGATATCAATTGAAATTAACACATTGGGCAAGTTAGATTACTAAGAAATCAAATCCCAATCCCTGAGTAATTTTATTTAAATACTGGCGAAATTCATGTCACGGAGTGACATTACAGCTGGCGTCATATCTAGATGGCTTTCGGTCTCACAAAGAACGAGGTAACTGAAGAGTATAACAAGTTTAAGAATAATCAAGTTTCTAAATTAAGATTCATTTAATTAATTTAATCAGCATTCAAAACTAAAATTATAATCTAAATTTAATAATAACTTAAATTGGAGTCAGATTAAAACAAGGTAAAGCCCAAAAAGTAAAAGTAAAATTAAAACCAAAGTTAGAAACCCCAGAAGCGAGACATGAAATGCGAGCCAAGAAAGCTCGCTACCTTACACACACAGTATATATTTTTTAATATAATAATACATACATATAAATATAATCATAACGTATTTTTATTTTATATACATGCATGTGTTTATATGCATAATATACGCAGCACACATACACATATATAACGTTTGCAAAAACTATATACAGTGGGTATGGAAAGTATAACAGAAAAACTGAAGTATCACATGGTCCTAAGTATTCAGACCCTTTGCTCAGTATTTAGTAGAAGCACTCTTTTGATCGAATACAGCCATGAGTCTTTTTGGGAAAGATGCAGCAAGTTTTTCCACACCTGGATTTGGGGATCCTCTGCGATTCCTTCATCCAGATCCTCTCTAGTTCTGTCAGGTTGGATGGTAAAGGTTGCTTAATTGGGTTTTAGTCAGGGCTCTGGCTGGGCCGTACAGAACAGTCACAGAGTTGTTGTGAAGCCACTACTTCGTTATTTTAGTTGTGTGCTTAGGGTCATTGTCTCATTGGAAGGTAAACCTTCAGCCCAGTCTGAGGTCCTGAGCACTCTGGAGAAGGTTTGGTCCAGGGAAGGTAAAAAATGGTGGGGAATACTTTCCATACCCACTGTGTAAAAGTGAACTACTGATTATTATAAATACTGATTATTCAGTTTCTGAATAGTAATGAAGCCAAACACACATTTATTATTTTATTATCGTAACAGCAATAATGTGACATAAAAATGTTGGAAACCATGTTATACAAAAGCCAGTTTCGATATTTCTATTAAAATTGACAATGATGTGAATAAGCACCAGAGGTCATAATGTCATCAGAATCTAATGAATGAAGGGCCTCTCATTTCTCAGTCGTTCTGGTAATTTACCATACAATACAGAGTATTTCAGGTACATAGCAGAGAAAAAGGAGAATTCTATTAAAAACTGCTTTGGCAAACAACAGGATAATTCAGAGCATGAATCCAGTCTCCTAATGTGGCCCTTCAACTATCCCTTACAGTACAATTGACACACTGCAATGAGACTAAAGAATAAAAAAACATGGCATTGGTCCACAGCTCCATCATTAGTTTATGCTGAAAGACAGAGCTTACAGGATCAGCAGTGTGTAACTAAGTGCTTAAGAAATAGCTTCTCTCTGTCTGCTACACTATAGGAATTATTAGATTTGATTTAGTGGTACTTCTATTTGCTGTATTCATCCCATCCATTTCTTTGAAGACTATATTCCCTCTCAGTTCATGTCCTGATCACCTACACTCTGACGCAGGTACTCCTCATAGAGATTTTTCTGCATAAACAGACAAGGGAGTTATTAGTTAAGTCCATTATCACAATAGCGGTTCTTAGAGGTGTAGCACACTATACCTTTTTGGTCTTCACTACCTCCTGGACATACTCCAGTTTTTGCTGAAGTTGTTTCTTTTGTTTCCCAGAGAGTGTTGGTTTGGTCCTAAAAGTGGAATATAGAATAGAACAAGAGATGGTTAGAAAAATGTTAAAGCTGGTAAATGCATGGCATAAAAGGGCCAAAAATACTCCTGCAACAAAATTTACTAATCTTACCCTTTGCTGCAGGTAAATCAGTAAAAAAAAATAAATCATAAAATCATTCACTGATCATCCCTTTTGCTACAGTTCTGAAAGACGAATCTAGAAATAATATATCATAAATAGCTCTTAGCTTCTAAGAGGAAGGTTACATTGGATAATCTCACAGAATTATTAACCAATCTGTCCATCTATACGTTTTTAGGACCTGCAATGTGCACATTAAGTAAATGACAATTTTTACTTGACTACTGCTATGCATCTAACATTTCTAAACGTCTTTTCACCTGAAAGAAAAGCGAGCAAGGAGGATAAAGATGAAGGATAGCAGCACCAGTCCAGCACAACTGTACAGCTGCACCTCTGCTGACAAGGATTCAAACGCCTTCACTGCAGGAACCTGAAGACACAAACCCACACTTACATCAGTATCTACAGTGAATCACACACACAAACACATGAATGCATATGCATACTAACCACATATAGTGTGAGTGCCTCTATGCCGCTTTTACCCAGCATGAGCACCAACACATCTTTGGAAAGGGTGCCAAGCACCAGGGTCACGAGCAGCAGCAGGGGCACAAAGAAACCAAGCATGCCCAACAAACAGCCCTTAAAACGTGAGCGACGGTTCTCTATACTGCACTGCCTGTGGAGAGTTTAACACACAATGGCAACTGTAATTAACATTGCTGTGGGCCTACGCTATATATAAATATAAATGTAGGGATGTATTACCTGTCATTTTCAAGTGTCTCAGTGATGGCCTCGGTGATGAGGTTGCAGTCCTTCTCCAATGAGTTAAGCGTGTTCTGCACAGTCTGGTTGATGGTCTTCTCTACAGTCCGACACACCTCCTCTATCTGATTGACACATCGACTGGGCTGATGGTGAAGAATAACACTTCAGTTATTTTTACTTACTCAGCGAGAAACCTCTCACAGCTATAGTGAGGAACTGAAAGATTGTGGTAGCACCTTATTAGGGTTGGGAACATAGATGGTGGGCATATCGAAGCCACACTTGTTGAGTCCTGGACGCTTGCAAAGCTCCTGCACAATCTGCATCATAACTCTCTGAAATAAACAAAAACAAAGCAATTGTTAAGCAGTCGAGTGGAAATTATCAGAGGAACAAAACATTAAACAGAAGGGTTACAATCAGGCAAGGTTGGATCAGTGTAAATATCAGAGCAGCTTTCCAGTGCGGGGAAAAAAAACCCAAAACAAAACTCAAGGACAGGGAGAGGGCCAACTTTCTTTTGATAAGCAAGTAATGCTGATTTTGTTTTGTTTGTTGGCTTTTGTTTGATTATGCCCATGTGTCAATTTCACTCGTGTCCGTGATCATCATTGCCATGGTTGTGTACATATATGTGGGGCAGAGATATTAAAATAAGGGCGAGGCCCTGGTGAAGTATGGGTGTATTTGTTTGGTTCTTGCAAATATCAACACGGTTTGGTAACATTAGCTTTAGTGCAACTGATCGAAACTGACAGTAAAGTCATACAACTCAAAACAGGAATCAGTTAATCCAGCTCAAATTTAGATGAATACAGACTGTTTTTTATATTGATTTAATTTAATATTTTATTTTAAAATTGAAAAAAAAATTACAATATACGATAAAAAAAAAAAATAAAATAAAATAAAATACTGATCCATCAAATTCAGCCTTGGTGACTGGTGAGCATAAGAGACTTCTCTAGAGGTTATTGTACAGGCAAAATAAAATGTATAACTGTGAACATGAGCATTTGTAAGAGCATCTTACTTGTCGATCAGACTCTCCTCCAGCCTCATCTGCTTTGCTGAGATAAAAACGGAGACGGTCCCCTTGTTTCTCATTAAGTTTCTCAACAATGTTGAGGGTGCGCTTACATAAAGCCTGTCCCATTGGGTCAAAGAAGACCAGGATCAGATCACAGAGCTCACCTGGTTTAAACATGCCGAATTACAAAATAGAGACACTCATTAGGACAATAAACATACTTTTATAATGACAATTTAGACTCACAACATAAATTCCAACAATGGGTTCAAATAACTTCTACACACCGAGCCACAGAATAGCCTGATCCACGTCAAAGGGGTACTTCATGTCTCCATCCACCAAACCAGGAGTGTCAACAAAGGTCACCAAGCTGAAACGTTTTTGGCGTGAAGTACAAATCTCAGTGCCGAGATATTCTGCCACCCCTGAAATTGAGAGAAAGTGACATTTTAGACACAGCTTCCACAAGCATGTATGTATAATATATATATATTTTTTTTTTTTTTTTAAGCATGACTCATCACCAAACCTTTAAACTCCTGCAGTGTTTTAAAATGGGGATAGAGATGGAGCGTAGCATTTCCCTAAAACCAAGACGATGGTTGTTATACAAGATATTTATATCAGTGATGCCAATTTCATGTCCAAATCATGTCACACAAAACTTTCATGCGATACGCATGGGGTTATATTTACCGTGAGCGATTCCCTCTTTCGCCCACTTGTAACAAAGCTGAAGCCCTGTGTCTCTATAGCAACCCCCGTTCTTTGAATGTGCTCCTCCACATACCTGCAAAGCAATAAAAGCATGGCTTACTGTTTGAGCTCTAATTGTGTTCACTTTATTCAGTCTAGCACAAAAAGCAATCTGAGTGCATGGCTGTCGTGTACGTTTTAATGCATGTACATTAGCCTACCAATTGATAAAGCTGCTCTTTCCAGCAGAGTGGTTCCCCATCAACATCACGGTTATCTTTTTCCTGGGAGGCAGCAAGGTCACCCCAACAGTCTGAGCGATTGTTATAAGTCCTACAGAGCAAAAGAACGATTGATTAGGAAAACTAGACAGAAAAGTGTTTCAGAGTAATTAAATGACAGTGAAAACGTGAATGTTTTGTATTTTTCGGAGTACACGGTAAAGAATTAAACAGTAAACAGAATGACTGCACACTTATAAAAACAAACAGGTGCCCTATGAAACGCATAACTGACATACCAACCGGCATTTTAGCTTACCTGCTACTGTTAGCACCTCCTATCAACGCCTACAGACTAACACCCTACTAGTTAAATAAACGAGAATGTAATTCTTTCTGAAGGGACCGGTTTCTTACCGCTATCCGGATCGGTGTACATCTGATGGCAATCCCGTAAGATGCGCTCGTCGCAGGACACACTGCCAGATATTGAGTCGGCATTTGCTGCACTCCTGCTTTTGATTTTCCCAGACATCGTGATGCGAAATTACGGGCTGTAATGAAGTAGCTTGTATTTTATTTACCTACAGAGTCAAATCAACCGGTAAAAGAGTTTGAGGGAAAAGAAATGGAATAGAAAACTACTTGCATCCAAAACAATGTTCAAATCCCCCCGGTCTGCTGGGAAACGCTGGCCACGTCACCGATGTGCGCAAGGAGTAGTGGGAGCTGTAGTCTTTATCCGTTTCGGCTCTGATAATTAGGACTGAAAAACTGCGTCTTGTCTAGTTTATTTCTAAACAACGTCGTCTGTAGAGCATTATATAGCCATTAATAATTTCGGAGTTGTGCCCTTTGCACCCGTAAAAAGTACTTTTAATTCATTTAAAAAAAAAAATCGCGCCCTTTGAACTAATGCTGATCGTTGCTCAAGCGGGTGTTCGTGTGTGTAATAAAATGTGTCGATATACGTCTAAAATAAAATAATTTCCATTAAGTCCATCAATCCATATTTTAGATTATTTTGCACTGACAAAAAGTCCATATATTTTCCATGTTTATTCCAGTACAGTGTATGTTCTATTGCTATTACTGTTGTTCATAATGTATCACTTTAATATTAAAGAAGATTAAATAGAATGGTGTCATTTTTTTTTACTGAAATTTGGTCAGGAAGCAAACAAACAAAGAAAACAAAGCGCATAACAGTTTTCATTTACCCCATACTTTAATGTAAAGAATTCAGGTTAATGTAATATACTTTAATGGTTTAGCATTCAAAGAAATACTTTGCTACACAATCATAAGCACATTTACATGTCTGCTCTAACATGATCAGATCAAGGTTTCTGTACATGCTGCTCAATGTTAAAATATACTTACATTTCTCATAAACAGAAGAAACAAGACAAAACAGAGAAAATTAATATCCCAATCACATCTTATAAGCTGTAATTGAAGTGTCTTAAGAATATCAGTCAACTGTGGACATCTCTACAGCAACAAGCCTGCTGTTTGCTCTCTCACACACTCTCGAGCATCTGTTGGGACTCCTCAGTGACTTGGTAAAGTAAAAGATGAATTCAACCAAAATTACTGAATTTGGAGGCATGAATCATCCTTTAGGCAAACTCTCTCACATACACACATATTGCACATGATCCACTCTAAGCCCCACACACACACACAACATACAGTAAAGTAATTTCACTCGCACTACCTCGTTCACAAATACCTCGCTCTTTAAAATAAAAGTGAATTGAATAAAAAGGCATTGGACCTTGGCATTTTGACCATACTATATCCAAACCTCATGAATTGCACTTAATTTGAAAAATTTGACGGCTTATGTCAAAATCCCCCAAATATATTTCTTTGAAACTGGATTTAAGCTGTTGATAAGTTTCTTTCAAGCACACCTCACACACAAGCACACCTCCAAATACATATAAAAAGGCACAAACACACACAAACCAATCACCCAAGACTCCTCTTTTTTTAAAAAACTGGTGAACTGGGATACAAGTGTGGAAAAAGGTGCTCACAATAGTAAATGTAGATCATAGATGGAGATATATATATATATATATATAAAAAAGGAAGCATCTCATGACGTTCTTGGAGAAGCTGCAAGCGGTGACAAAGTTAAAGCAAAGGCTGAATGCTTCAGTCCCAGCCATTATCCTTAATCATGTGAGATAATTCAATAATAAACTTCCCCTCTTTATACTTCTGACTTAACTCGAATGCCTGCTCCTATAGAGGAAAGGAGAAAGAGGGGGAAAATTGTGATCAGTGTCATGACATAAATAAAGGCGTTTTTGCCAAAAAGATATGTCGTACTACATTTCTTATTAAAACACAGCATGCTTACATATTTCCAGCCCAGTGTGGTGTGGCAGTTCTCACAGTAAATATCAGCCACAGCATGAAGACCGGTCAGCAGCAGCCTTTCTTCTGCTGGGCCACAACCCACGTTCACCCTGAAATCACAAAATAACAGTTAAACCAACGAGTTCTTCCATTGCAGTGTGAATCAAGTGCTGAGATTTTCCCCCCCAGAAGTGATACTCACACAGAATTGAACAGGTAGGCGCGTCCTTGACTGCCTTGAAATGACTGAAAATAGACAGACATGTGAGTCTATAACGCAAACATAACCACAGTTTACAAATCTAGCTGTAAACATCAAACGATAGTCACACAAAGGAACTCTCACCTTAGAAATTAGGTCATCATGGTTGGCCAGGTGTGCACGGCAGTGGACACAGCTGTAGCGGCGGTGACAGGAGTCCAGATAGGCCTGGAAAGTTTTGGCCTTGGTCTGCTTCACCATGTCTTTGAAGAACACACACACACACAATCACAAACAGTGTCAGATCATATCTGCAAGCATAACACATTTTGCTGTACCTTCACGTGTCTAAATATGCCCCACGAAAACTTGAGGGAAAGGCTACAAAGCAGCTTTGACAGCCAAAACCGCTCCTGGCAGGGTTGCCAAATGCGTAGTTAGAAAGCATGGGATTGACATCATCAGCTATTAATGTTGTGATTTTCAAAGCAGATTACATGCTTTAAGATTGTATGCTTTCTGGGCGTAACATTTATGGCTCTCTTTTCCTTTGTGCATTCTCCGTCGCTGCAAATATTCGATCCCGTTTCAGAGATATAGCAGAAAAAAGGAAACATCCACATGACCTAATTTGCTTGGCTGCCCACACTGTAGTTACCCCATATATGGCATGCCAGGCACGAGGGTAAACAGGGGCGAGATGTAATGAATAACTATGGCACGCTGTAATAAATACAGCTTTATATATAATACAGGGTTATAAAACGCTTTAATAGTTACACAATTTCCACAGACACGCTCAGGATTCTGGTTTCAGTCCATATGGACTACAGTGTTACAGCACGGCCCACAATGCAGCTTGAAAATAGTGAACGAATCGTTCATGTGAGTCGGCTGCGTTTAACGATTCGGTTGAACCGGTGTACAAAACCGATACGTAATGACCCGAAAACGTAAACCGTAAAATAATTCGGAGTAACTTAACGAGGATTAGACTGACGGGGCCAAAAATACACTCCATAAATAGCGGAACAGCAAAAATATATATGTTGCAAATAGAACATACTACTAGCGTAACGTACTACTTTCAGCCAAACATTCTCGGCCAATATGTGCATTGATAACGTAAAATAAAAACTATACTTCGGTTTTGGAAATGATTTAAAAGACTAATTACCACTGCAGCAAACACAAACGGGCCACACATAATTACAATAACAACAACAACATATACAGGACAGATACATTAATAAGCAAATTACAAGCGAAATATAATGATATGGACAATGGTGATGATAACATTACAGCTGCAAACAACCGCCAATCGTTTCAGAAGTGAACTGTTCGAAAGAACCGACTCACGGAACTGAATCAGTTCCCCGTCGCTGCTATAAAATAGCATTAACGAACGCGGCTAGTTGCACGTATGCCAGTCTCCGTCATTGCAGTGTCGAAATGAAATCTTTAGCGTATACTAGTATTCATTTCACCTTAGTGTACAGGCTCTACAACCATGAGTAACTGTTACGTTAGAGTCGTTTCACATCGGAATTGCTTCCAACCTCGCTCCATTTGACACGCTACGTAACAATGAAAATGTACTCACCTAAATATATTTATATAAAGGTTTTCTTCAAGGCAAACGCTGCTCGCAGTATTGTCGCCAGAAGTGAAGCGTGCTCAACTCAGCGACATGAAGCCTGAGCGTTCATTAATCAAGCGCACTCAACCAAACAAACGTGCGGCGGCGGGCTGCGCTTTTCCTGCAATTCCCTCCTTTGTGTCCCTCCTGTCTGTCGACCTGCTCTACTGCCCAAAGCGTTTGATGTCAACAGAAATCTTCGTAATTCCCAAAAAGCAGGCAAGCCACCGCGCTCAAAACGTCGCATCCGAATATAATCCGTTGATTTGTTTACTGTATTTTCTGAGGAAGTTTCTTATACGTCATGTGGCGCAAAACAAACCGCTGCTGGCCAATCAGAATCCAGACAGCGACGTCCGAAATATAGGTCAGCCAATCAGAGGCGCTCTTCCTGTGCGTTTGAAGTCACCTGAACTTAACAGTTGCGTGAACGTTTCGTCGACCAAAAACTGCAAAGCCCCAGTGTTTTGATTATCTCCGTCTTTATCGATTCTTTAGAAGTGTGTCCTCTGGTTGTTTGCATGACTGTGCATGCAAACAACCGTTAAGTTACGCAGATGTTTTGTAAATACTTAACTATATAACGTGTTTCTGTATGACATCAAATGTTCACTGAAAGATAATGTGTTATTGCATCTAAAAAGGTTTTTTAAAAGGACAGTGTAATTCAATCTTTGTTGTCTACTGATCCCCTGTTGAGGACAGCTAATGGACTTTGCACGGCCTCTCAGAGAAGTTGGATAATGTTTGTTTGCAAACATCGGTAGGGAGGCGCTAAAATGACGCGGACTGACTGAAAACCACAATAAACATGCTGTGAAGATGGTGGGATAATAAAACAGGGAAAGAAACAGTCCACTTGTATGAGACATGAGTTCTATTTATTCTCATGTGTGTTCATACTCACCGAAATGTCTCAAAGAATTACATACATTTAATGTGAATAATATGTCAGATAAGCTAATAATGTCATTGATATAAAACTTGCCTGTATGTTTAAAGGCAAACAGCATTTGCCCAGTGTGTGTGTTTGACTGGACAAGGGTTAAGTTGTATTTGTGTTTGATCACATGTCTTGTGTGTGTGTTCTAATAAAGTTTGATAACAGGGAGGGATAATCAGTCATGACTCCTGTTGCTCCTGCAGCAAATGCAGTCTTAATATCCTCTTCAGTGTTACACACAAAGAGATGAATCTAAAGAGAAAAAGAACAACGTGTTTTTTTATTTTGAAGCATGTAGATACACACAATCTGTGACCAGTGTCTCGCTGAATTTTAAAAGGTGTACGACCAAAAATGAAAATTTGTTATACGTGTACCACCCACAATATAGATGTAGTTTGTTTCTTCATCAGCATCGATTCTGAGAAACTTAGCATTACATCAGTCCAAACAACTGATCAAAACATCACAGTAATCCACATGATTCCTTCATTTAAAGTTGTGGGAAGTTAAAGTTGTGTTTTTAAGAAACAAATACTTCATTAAAGTGCAATACAAGTCTATAATTTATAATAATGCTTCCTTCAGTAAATATATTCATAACCTCTTGCCCTCTCACACCATATACACTGACATTAGGATATAATTATTTTCTCTAATTTAGATAAGACGGACCAAAGAAATACAGTATTATTGATTTTAACCAGAAGTAATGGCTTGAAGTTAAATATGATGGATTTGTTTTTTACGAACCCACAGATTTTTGGTATAAAAGATAGATTGTATTATTGTGATGTTTTTATCAGCTCCCATGCTGACGGCACCTATTCACTGCAGAGGATCCGTAAGTGAGCAAGTGATGTAAGGCTACATTTCTCTAAATATGTTGTGATTAAAAACTCAAACAACATTTTGGATAACCTAAGGTTGAGCACATTTTCAGCTGATCAGTAATTGTTAAATGAACTATTCCTTTAACAACACAAAAACATTGCATAGCATTGCAACAGACCTGAATTCCTCTGTCTCTGAGGTGCTTGAACATCCCTTTTCTCAATGTTATTCTGACAAAGAAATGTGCAAACCATAAAAAACATTTAAGGATAAAAAGTTAAACAAAGGTATAGCCCGATACTACTACTAAGATTAGTTACCGTTCAATTAAAAAGATGACCAGTCTGCTTTTCATAATCCACATTTCAGGTATGTATTCTCTGTAAGAAAGAGTTTAGTGAAAATGCATCTGTGTAATTAACATGTATAGCATGTACTTATTTGCTGTATACTGACCTGTTTATGATTTGTGGCAAGTAGAACTGCAGGAAACTCTCTCCGAGGGGAAAAAACGGCAGAAGACCGGTGTAGTAAAGCAGGAGCAGCTTTAAACCTCGCTTTACAGTGAACATGTAGGGCATAGAGGAGTTCTGCCATTGACAAAAAAAGAGACAGAGCTACATAGGTAGGAAAGAGGAAAGTATGAACACTAAGAGTGAGAAATAAATGCATACGCACTGTTTTGCGACAATTTGTCATGATGGTGGAGTCAACAGAAGCCCAAACTGAAGTGGCCTCTCTGTTGTATTTCTTCACAAGATCAGAAATCTGAATAAACACAGTACATTAAATATATCATCATTGAGATAAAAGAACAAAGAGGGTAAATATGGTTAGAAAATTAGGAAAATGTATTATGGGCCATTTTGTATGATGATTGCTCTCTTGCCTTCTCAATCAGCATGCTGTTATTCTCTTTCACTTCAATGTTCACAGCTGTGTGTGGAAATTTGCGGAAGACATCCTCTAATAAGGCAATGTTTCTATCTGACCCAGTGCTGATGCGGCCTGCGGGAAGGATATTAAAACATGTATAATCATTATACATTAGTAGACACGTTAATATGTGTTATCAACTTCACTGGTAATAACACACACCAGTCTTAAAGGTCACGTCCAGTGTCTCCTTATAAGGTGGCAATTCCTGACAAAATAAATAAATACATTTCATAGTACATTATAAACCAAAACCCGTTGTTTATGCACATTAGAATTCAAAAGTCTTTGTGGATTTTGTAAATATCTGTTTTTGAAAAAAAAAAAAAAAAAAATTGTGTTTACCAAGACTGAATTAATTTGAATAAAGCACAGTAAATTTGTTTGCTATTTTAAACTACTGTTTCATTTGATTATATAAATGTAATATATTACAGTTATGGCAAAACTTAATTTTCACCATTATTACTGCAGTCACATGATCCTTAAGAAACCATCTATTGCTGATTTGGTGCTCAAGAAATATTGCTTATTATTATTGATGTTGAAAACAGTT
This sequence comes from Enteromius afrohamiltoni, assembly GCA_034779775.1. NCBI lineage: Eukaryota > Metazoa > Chordata > Actinopteri > Cypriniformes > Cyprinidae > Enteromius > Enteromius afrohamiltoni. The sequence continues at coordinate 13,659,494 of JAUYWG010000033.1, read as the reverse complement.
GTGCTGCTTCAAGGTTTTTCATTGGCACTGAAAAATAGTAAGTACTAACTAGAGCAGGTTGAGCTGCACAGTATATCACAGAATAGGTTATCCTTGAGCCCTGACCTCTAGTTTTAAAGAGGAAATGTCAACATCTTGGCCAGTCTGCCGCAGGAGGTTCTCATCATGTGACACAACCACATAACCATCTTTAGTCAAGTGACAGTCTAACTCCAGCATCTCTGTGCCCTCTTCAACAGCACTGAAAGAAAAAGAGACATTTTGAGCATCGCAAATGACTGTGGCAAGAATAGGTAAGGTAAAAGTTTTCAGTTTCGTGTGGTTTTGTATATGTATGACTTTAAATTACTTGAACTGTATTTAATGAGTGGTATTTTTGTCTTTTTAAATTCATTTTCATTAAATCACAAAATAGTAACCCAAGTATTCTTTTGTGTATATAAAATGTTCAAATTGACTGAAACAAGATCAGAGTGAGTAGGGAGCCCTAAAAGGGAACTGGAAATATAAAATTGTGATGCAAATGTAAGGATGGAGGCGATACTGATCTAGTGCTTAGTCTGAAAAACTCACTGTGTAAAGGCCTCTATAGTGTTCTCAATCCTTTCACCACAGCCTGAAGAAAGAGAGCAGGAGGTCAAAAAACATGGACCGACTCTCATAGACACATAAACAGTTAATAACTCACTCAGTCACATATTAACCAGCTTTGTATACAAACCCCAGGAGGAAACATTCACACATGCTGTCACAAACACAGAATTATCTATTGCTGAGAGTTTTATGGATTAGTCACAGATCGTATACATTTAATAAAATCATGAAATTAAATATTTTGTAAATCAGTAGGTTTATCTAACTTCCATTGTTGTATGTTAGGTGCTCTAAAAAGGCTGTGACATGCACAGGGCAGCAAGGATGATTTAATTGTGATTTAATATTTATCTTCAGCATTATTACAGTTAATGATTATGACATTACTGTGACTATAGTTTTTAAAGGGAAGAATCCCAAGGCCCAGACATGAGCAGGTTATTGACTCAGATACTGTACCTCCCCTGTGAGAGATGTGGGTGCAGCAGAAGGCGGTCTGCTTCTTCTTGTGCAGAATATGAGGGTTCTTCAGAAAGTAGAGTGAAGTGAGAGCGTAGCCCCCTACTGCTGGAAGCAGGTAGTACAAGTAGCTAGCCATAATTCCCACTATAAGGGGCTCTGAGAGCAGCAGGTGAACGCAAAAAATCCGATCTCTGAAGAAAACATCGGATTTTAACATTATTTCATATTTTCTAATTTAACATCAAAACATGTAATATTATACAATAATGACAGTAAGTTAAATGTAAAACGTATTATATATAGGCCTGCATATCAAAGCAAAGGTGTAAAAAATAAGTATTTTAATACTGTGTGATATTTCTGATAATTAAGTATGGCATAGTTGTTAAAAGTATTATAAAATACATATACAAAGGAAACGTACGATATCGATCTATACACAAATAAAATGCGTAAAAAAGGAAAAAAAGAAAACTGCTTTACATATATTTATGTTTTTCTACTTTTAATTTTTAATTCAATGTGTTTCCTGACATTTGCAATCAATAAACACCAAAACAAAACAAAAACATAAGAAACACCAAAAACAACTTACCAATACTTTTATTTGTTCCTTCAACTTCTTATTTGAGATATCCCAGAGTATCTGATCCAGATTCAGATCCAAGGACGGCTTCGCCAAGCACCTGTCAGTATGATTTTCCTTATCTTTTCCCTTGCCTTGTGTCTCTCACCACTCTAGTTTACTACAGTTTCTCAGCCACTCCCTTTACCGATCACATTTCTTAGCAAGAAATCTTGCCTAATGAGCAAAGCAAAATAAGACAGTAATGTACAGCTTCCTCTCTTTCCCTCATTCCTAACATCAATGCCTCCACACAAGAGAAAGACCTAAACAAGGAAAGCTTGCTCTCTAGGTGTGAGTTCTCAGATAGTCACTGATAGTTGTGCACTTAGCAGCTCTAAATGACCCCCTCCTTTCTTTTCTTGTTTTGTGATGTATGAATGTTTTGGAATGCAGTTCGCTCGACTCTTTGAACAGATGTGGCAAGTAAAGGTTTGAGCTGTCTGAGGCTTCCCAGCACATTTCATTCTGCTTGGATGCTTCCCTTTTTCGTTTCTGTAAATGCGAACATATATAATACATACTCTAGATATTTTATATTAAGGGATTTAGTCGTTTCTGTGTCATTGCAACAGTTGGTAGCAGGTAACAGAGGACACAAGTTGATGTTTGGCCAGCATTCATGTTTTCACACATTTCAGTGCTTAAAGGCTTACGGTGGGATAAATGCGAACTCACAGTAATGCACACAATAAACGTACACACTCCTAGTTCTGCCTGTCAGCAGAACATTTTGTGTTCTATTGTTCTGCGCTAGTGTAGAATTGCTGAGAGACTAAGTGGACAAACAAAGGGAGGCAGAGACGGATGGGAAGTGAAGCCGAGAGAGATACTAATAATTCGTACCTAATTAGTGCAGCCTTCAGTGACAAATGAAGTCGTATTTTGTTGCAACAGTATGCAAACACACCCAAGACCTAAAGAGCAGGAGCTGTCTTCAAGAGCAGAATACCTCACAGCAGAATTCTCAACCCATGCTGAAACATGTTGGCGAAGCAGAGGAGTGGTCCAACTGGACTGGCAACTTGGCTGATTTATGAGGAGAGAAAAAAAATGAAGGAGCTCCTAGAAAACAAGGAGTGGAATTTGGAAAATATTGGTTCTTTCATTAGCTATACAATTAATGAAACATTAACTTCTGTTAAAGTTTACCTTCACTCGACTGAAACTTGACATGCACATCCAGGCTTTATTTTTACATCGCTAAGGAAAATTAAGTCGATTTTGATTGTCACAATACCACTCCCTTCACATGAAACCAGGTAACAACTCCCATCTCCTTAAGATACATCAGTGAATGTGACTAAAAGGAAATATTACTATGAGTGGGCATAATTATCTATCAAACATATTAGAAGATAATGACTTATATTTGAGCTGCAATTAAAAACATCAAATAAAAATGTAATTACTTTTAAGCGCACACTTAAGGAGAAAATGTTATGTTTATATTATTTAAAAAGATGCGCGTTTTTGTTTCCTGAATACTACATTTCTATTAGTTAAAAAATAACAACACATGAGACAAAGACTTACAGTATCAGGAATTTTATTTAATATATGTATATAATTCTGTTTTTGTTAATCGTTTAATTTATTATACCCATAAGCATATACATAGACTATAACCATCCAAAGCTCATTTCTCTTGACAATCTACCCATATTGTTTAATAATCTTTTAAAATAATTCCTTTTAAGATTTAGGGAAAAAAAAAAAAATAGACTTCAGAAAGAGTGAACAGCCAATTATTTTTCACACCCAAAGCGAACAAAAAGAAAGAAATGCAAAACATACTTTAAAAAGGACAAAAGTTTTTAAATCCCTTTTTTAGTTTTTAAAATAAAGAAAAAAAGACCTCACCAATATAACACCAGCAATAATCATAATAACAGCCATTAAAAGGACATTATGATATTTGCCTCCTTTGCAGGCTTTTGAAATCATATACTGTATGCGTGCAGGTTTATATGTGAGAAATACATGTGTGTGTTTGTGTGTAAGACTGTTGACAGTCCCCATGGTCCCATTCACAATTAGCATGTCATTGCAATTGACAATACAGTAATATAAATAATCTTTTTCTTTCGTAATGAGTCGTTTCCCTCAGATCACAGAGCGGGATGACCTCCCCTCCTCGAGAGGAAGCAGAGAAGAGCAGCTTCTGGTTGGAAAGGACAGACGTATAGACAGACAGACAACCATCATTGCCTGTTGTTATGTTTCACCCTAACAAGTGGGGGATTTAGAAAAGGAAATGATGACAAAAGCTTTAGAATGAAAAATGTTTGTCACAGGAATAATTAAAATTGCACTAAAAACTGAAACGAAAACAAAACATTTGGTCATGAGACACAAAGTGCAGGTGCACTGATTGAGAGATGTCATGTGATTGACGTACAGGGTGAATTTTCTCGGCAGGTGGGACTTGTCTCAATGGGGTTTTACACAGGGGAGGGGCATATTAATTTATGCAAATCACACCCTGTATTTATGCAAAACAGCTACACACCGTGTCATTTTAACTCTTCCCACTTGAACATGCTTTCCTCATCCATGATTGGCTAAAAAAGCAATGACAGTTTCTTTAAAAACGGCATCGAAAGATGGCAAGATCTCACTGAAATCATAATAAAGGCAGGTAGTTACGTCTAAGATGTAACTCATGCAGAATAAGTCAGTTCGAGACCAGTTAAACACAAGGTGAGCCAATCACAGGCAGGAGAGGCATGAGGTCAGCAAGCCCTGTGGAAAAGCCCTTTGAAAAGTTCTGACATCACAGGGAGGGAATGAGAAAAAATGAGCTATGGCTCTGAAAGTGTTAAGCTTGGCTATGATTCCTCAATCACTCCAGGACAAGTGAAGAAACAAAACAAGATGCAAAACAAAAAGAGGAAGGGACCGACATCTGCGAGAAACAAAGCCAGAACGTGGGGAACTATGTGTGACTTATCAGAAAGGAATCATGGCAACAGTAGCCATGGACATGGTAACCAATGACAACTATTGTTATTCACAAAGAAATCAGTATCAACCCCCCCAGAAAAAAAAAAAACGTGAAAGAACGCACAATGAAGGTCTGCACGCCACAGAACCTACAGCAAATGAACAGACGAGCCAGAGGAGGAGAAAGAGGGAAAGAAAGCCAGCATTACAAGCAAAAAAAAGATACTGATGGCTTTAATTTCCCAAGAACATTGGCAAAAATTAGTCTCAGTTCTCGACAGTAGAACATGATATTTTACAGCAGATACTATTCCATATCCCTCTCTTTCCTCCATTCATCCTGCCTGTCACTGTTTGTCTTTTATATATTTCTCGAGAACCAAAACGAGACCTCTTTTTCCTCACAATAGAAAACTAAACAAAAAGTCCAAGCTCATTAAATGTAACATCATTTGTTTTTTGAATGAAAAAAAAAAAAACCCCACAAGCAATGACTTTATATTTCAAAAGATACTCAAATATAAATTCCCAACATTACAAAACGATTTGTAACTGATCGCAACGTTCAAATTACAGTGTACAAACAGATCGCCAACTTACAATACTCCAATGAAACTCAAAACCACTTATATACACACACACACACACACACCAGTCAGTGCCCATCGTAGAGATTCTCTCTCTCCATCTCTGTGGAATGAAAAAAAAACAAACAAACAAAAAAAAACACCCAGGACAACACAGACCAGTAGAAAGACACCCTCGAGAGAAGGGTAAGAGATGGATACAAACAGAGAAAGAAGCAGGGTATTGATAGAAAGGGTGAAAGATGCAATTGTTTGAGAGAGCAGGAGCTGTGTGCGGTATGTGATGAGAACAGTGAGTCTGACGGCCCCCATTAACGGCGTTATGATAAGATGTTATAAGCCCAAACTAGCGTACAGCTTCCCAGCAAGAAAGAGAGATGGACAGATAAAATAAAGCTGAATTTTTAAATGTAGATTTTTTTGTCTTTTTATCACGTTTTTTTTTTTAATCTTGTTTTTAATGTATATATGTATGTATATGTTTTTGCAGGTTGTCTGGAGTTATCTTTATCTGAGACTCCAATGCTGCTTGGTAATTCTCCATGATGGCTGCAAAAAAAAAAAAAAAAAAAAAAAAAAAAAAAAAAAAAAAAAAGGATTACTGACCCTGAGTGGACATCAACAAGGTTTATCAGAAATCACAGAAATTATGTATTCAAAGTCATTTTTAACATGTTAATATACAGAAAAAGACTTTTTAATATTAGTAAAACAAAAAGGTTTTAATTTTAAAAAAAGAAAGGGGGGTGCATATGTATTAAAATGAGTATACATGGTTTGATACAATAACTGCTGAAGATTAACCAAATGTGAATGTGCAGTAATTTGAAAACAACCATTTAAGATTCTTACACAAATACAGTGCATGAGTCACCATTTAAAAAAAGTTTTCCTTTTATGGAAAAAGGGCAGCTTGAATGTTTTTTACAAATATCTTTTTCATGGACAAAAATCTGTCGTCAAATCATTAGAGTGAGTAAAACTGCCATCCATTCATTTTTGGTTGAACTGTCTTTAATTGCTTGATACGACATATGTTAGTCACTGCTCTTGACTTCTGTTATTTCTTTCTTGCATGCCTTAGACCTCCTTCACACCAAAAATTAAAACTCTAAAGATAACGAGAAAGATTAATATATTAGCTCCCCACACCAGCAAACGTTATCTCCTCCTTATTTGAAGCGCACTTCTGCTTTAAATGACAAATTGTTCTGAAAGTGGTTCCAAAGATAATGTTTCTCTGTGCCTTTATCACTATAGCTGAGGTGTGAACTCTGCTTTTCCATGATGCGTTGAAAAGTACATCTTTACTTTTACCAATGGTCCTTTACACAGAATACTACTATATATAAACACATTACCATTTCTCACACTTGCAGTGTTGGTCTTTCGAAGTGTGCATGTGCTGTCATGTGTTTGTACCTGTCCCTCTCAGGAGCCCTGGTAGTTGGCCTGGAAGCGTGCAGTCTCCTCATAGATGAGCTCCTTCAGCTTCTCTTTAGGAAGGTCGTCCAGCTCCATGTTGAAAGTGAAGGGCTCCTCGGCCACCGGCTAAATTTACAAACAATGCAAAATGCTGTTAGGCCTAACTAACTGATATGGGATTGCACAGATGATAGACTGAAGAGGTCTGAGACACAAATGATGGAGAAGGGAAAGACAGATACCTCATCAGAGGGGTCATAGTACTGCTCCAGGTAGGGGTGGGCCAATGCTTCCTCCACAGTTATACGTTTGATGGGGTTAAAGGTTAACATGCGGTCCAATAAATCCAGAGCTGAAACGCAATGGTAGAAGTAAATGAAGACGTTCCACACTTCTATGTTAGATTTATGATAACAAAGAAACTTATTCACTTGTAATATACAACATACAAATCATGCACTACTACAGTTACAACAGAGAAAAAGCATACAAGGATGTCATCCCTGCCAATGTTTTATTAAACATACGTACTTGGACAATGTAGTCAGACTATCAAAAGACCGTTTGTTGACACCCACATTTGTTCAGTACTCCCACACTCTCAAACACACACACACTTGAGACAGCTACTGCCAGACCCCTCTACATATAATTTCACTAAACGTCCTTATGTGTGCACTTACCTTTGTTGTCTGCTTTGGGGAACAGCTTGCCCCATGGGATTTTCGGTTTCTGGGGTAGAGACTGGAGGTAGTTCCTGGCCTTCATGTTGATGATGCAGTTCAGATCATCTTGAGAGGGGGAGCCCAAAATACCTGGTTGATGGGGCAGGAAAATTATAAGAAAAACAATGCGCATCTTGTCAGCGAAGCCGGTTCTTTGATAAGCGGTAAATCTCCGTCAGCTGTTTTCAAAAGGATCGCCAGCTTATACATCACTGAGAAGCTGCGCCATTGAATCACCCGCGAAACTCAACGTGTAGCTTGTCAGTGATCTATCTACGGCTCCGTTCATAAACTGGTGCTGCATTTAAAAACAGCTGACGGAGATTTAGCGCTAATCAAAGAACCGACTTTACTGATGAGATGCGCATAATATAGCGTTCGATATATATCGCCCAGCCCTAGTTCCCAAATAGTTCAAATAACAATAATGCATTGGTCTTCAGCTGAAAACCATTGTTTGCATGGTCTACTTTGGTTTTTGGGAAAGCAGCTTTGATAAGTCACAGACAGCAGGGAAAAAAACAATACTAATGGAAATAATAAAATGCAACTGGCCTTTTATTGCGCATGGTTAGGATAAAAAAAAAAAAAAATCATGAACATTTCAGCAAAGTAGAAAATATTTCTGAATATACACCTCAAAAGCTGTGCATTATATCAAAATTTGCAGAATATCAAAATTTAATAGTGTTTTGGTATATATTAATTCAAAATCTTGAATTGAATCTGGAATATTTTCAAACCATAATCAAAACTATATGCAAAATTAAAGTCTTTAATATGATTTTTTAAAATGCTTTTCTCTTATGCTCACAAAGGCTGTCTTTAATAAAATAACATTGCTGTTATTATTGTTATTTATATTATTAATTATTGTTAAAAACAATAATATTATGAGACGACATTAGAATTAAAAAAACAAATATTAAATACATGCTAATGTGTAATTTATTCTTGTGATAGCAAAGCTGAAATTTCATCCGCTATTATTCTATTCTTCACTGTTACAACTGTTACATGATCCTTCAAAAATAATAATAATACCCATCTAATAGGATCCTTCAGAAATCCTAATACCAATCTAAAGTTTTTTGGTGTCTGAAAAACATTTGTTCTTACAATTAATGTTGAAAAGAGATGTGCAGCTTAATATGTTCCTGGAAACCAGGGAAGTGGCTGATGATGACACTGCACACTGTTCAGAAGCTGACAGTCAATACTCTACAGAGTGTTTCCTGCCCTCACTGATACAGTGTGTCATTGAGTCATAACAGCACTCGCCGTGCTGCATGCAGTTGCTATACACATTTTTTTCTCTGTTGTGCTTCAGGTATCGCAGGAAATAAAACAAATGAAAAGGAAGCCAGAAAATGGAGAAATTCCCATGAGTATTTAGCACAAGTTCTTACCCAAAATGTGGTTGAGCTGGTCCAAATAATGCTTTCCAGGAAAGATGGGTCTGTTGGACAACATCTCAGCTAGGATGCAACCCACAGACCAAATATCGATAGACTTGGTGTAGCCCTGCAAGATTAAGAGAGAGAATGTCAAAACATGCATCAAGCTAATATGTGAAATGCCAACGACATATGCGCATGGACATACCTTGGAGTTGAGCATGATCTCAGGAGCGCGGTACCAGCGAGTAGCCACATACTCCGTGAGGAATCCGGTGTGGTCATGTTCAGGGTCGGCTATCCGCGCCAGCCCAAAGTCACAGATCTATGGGAGAAGAAAATGTAATTATGCTCCATAAAACTCTCCAACTTGCAATTTTGCTTTAAAAAAAGACCCTCATTTCTATGTTTAGCTTCACTAGGATCACTGCCTTAAGATTAAACAAAGCTACATTACTAAATTTGGTCCTGCGTTTCTCAAAATATCTGCACTGAAATAGATCCCTCACAAATGATTCCCATTTCATTTTCATTTTTAATGTCAGGTTATCTGTTTGAAGCACTGCCAATGGTTCACTAACTGCCGCTTGTTATATTAAGAACTAGAGTTTCATGTTTGGATTCTTCAGGAAAATCTGTGCGGCTTTTCTGACCTTGAGGTCACAGGTGGTGTTGATGAGAAGGTTCGAGGGCTTCAAGTCTCTGTGCAGCACGTTGGCAGAGTGAATGTACTTCAGCCCTCGCAGGATCTGGTACAGAAAGTAGCAGATATGGTCGTTGCTGAGTTGCTGTGTCTTCAGCAGTTTGTAAAGGTCGGTCTCCATCAGGTCCTGTACAATATAGCTGAAATGCAGTTAAAGAACTACAACACAACACAACACTGCGATGATATACGCACACCATCTCCAAACTACTACGGTGCTGTATGTTCAACAATTCAGCCTAGTGCATTGTGTGCTTGGCGTACGTGTTGAAGGATACACATCCCTCATGTACTCAATGCGACGCGCTCTCAGGATGTCATTGATGCCGATGATGTTCTCATGACGGAACCGCAGGAGGATTTTGATCTCCCTCAGGGTGCGCTGGCAGTAGGTCTGGTGTTCAAACGGACTGATCTTCTTAATGGCCACTCGGATCTTATTCACATTATCAAAAGCAGAGCTGCAGGCGGCAGGAAAAGAGATGGTGGCATGAGAAGAGAAAAAAAAAAAAAACATTCTCAAACAAGCGTATAATATAATGTTAAAAAATGTTGCTTAAAGAAACCTTGAACGTCAACCTAAGGCTATGATAAATATTATTTATAGTTATGAGGCATGCACAAATTGTTTAAATCCCTGCTGTGCGTGTATTTCAGCTACAACCTATGATGAACATTTGTTGTGTATTTTTTAATGCTTTTAAATAAACACAGCAGTGTTTTAAGGGGATGGGGTGACCGGATACAGTTAACAATACATAAAATGGGCCCCTAAAAATGAAACACAGTTGCATCATGATAGGCTTGGTATATGGAGTGGTTAAATGTTTGTAAAATAACAGGCCAAAATCCCTATTTTCACATTTAATGTGTATAAAGTTCACTGAACTTGTACCTAGTATCTGATTCTTTAATTTTTTTTCCACTACGTCGTTGTCTGCTAGCCCTACCCAAATGATATCCATAGAAGGCCTTTGTGCTTTATTACAGGGGGTTTGTTTACATCCTCCAGCAAAACTTGACAGTCATTTTAAGCATGGAGAACAGCGACGCGCACGGCTCTTGATTCTGCACCTTATAGATTTCACCATCGTTTAACCCAAACGTATCAGCAGCTGATGCGACATCCCAAACACGGAGGGAACTTATTTCTAGAAAAACCGCAGAAATGTTTGCTGAGCCACTTCATCTACGTTTGGCCGCATCGTAACCACGCCTGTTAGACGAGCTCAGAGTGAGATGTCAGATTGCTAGCGGTGGAGCCAACAGCACTAGCGTGCAGTTTCACACTACAAACAACAAAACACGCAACTAAAATCGCGGATGACAAGTGGCATTCAACATCTGAGCTCATCGAGCGCTCTCAATAACATGTATTCACGTGCAGCGAGACACTGACTATGTTTGAAAAGCTAGATAGACAGCATTTATCAGCGGTCCTACATGATGCCAAAAAAATACTGTTTATATAGGCAGCTCGCTATGCGTTCAAACTCAGCCAGTGCTTAAGAAATGGGATTTAATCCAATGCATTGCTCGCAATCTATTGTTAGCCCTAAGATTCTAGGAAGGATGTGCTAGGAAACTTGTTGAGCGGAGAAAACCATTCTGTTGCTTCTGAAACGCCGTGTATGTTTTATTTTCTTACTGTGAAAAGGGAATGCAGAGTGACACAGGCTTTCAGAGAATCAACACCCTTTTCCTTTACTGCGAAGGGCTGATCAGTAACGTTACCAGCCCATGAATTCTCGCCCGGACCTAACAAAATCTACAACCAACGTGTGCGACGGAAAAAAAAACAGCAGTTTCCGCTTACCAGACCATCCCATAGGCCCCCTCCCCGATGTACTGGAGATCGGTGTATCGGGGGCCAACGTCAAAATTCTGTCCCTTCACCGACTCCAGGCCAGGCTTGGATCCCGCAGCTCCATTAGCTCCCCCGGGCGCGACGGGTGCTCCAGCCCCGGCGGCGCTGCTACTCGAGCCCGCGGCTCCGGCCGCCGCCGCGCTGCTGCCCGATTCCGCCATCGCTTCTTTCCACAAAACAGTCTCCTTCGCGCAGTCTCTTGGGGAGGGGGGCCTCCTAGTTGCCTCCTATTTGCAGATCAAACACAGGGTTACCGAATTGCAAAGGCTGCCGTTATAAGGTGCGCTCTTCTGACAGTAGAAAAAGAGTCGGTCAAGGCCCCCCTGTGGATGCGAGCATCTAAACGGAGCGCGCACTTCTGCTATGCTACAGACTCGGGGCGCGCGCAGCGCGTGGAAAGCCAGAACTGCTCGAGTGGGTGCGCTGTATGCCTCCTCCCACGTCTACGGTAGGCCCTCCGGCGTGATTTACAGTTTGTGGTTGGAAAAAAAAGCGAAAGGGAGAAGAGGCTATGTTGAAGTGTGAGGTAAACAGACGAACTCGACATATTTTCCATCATCTGAACATTTACCACTGGAACAAAACCAGGCGTCTCACACTTGCATGTCTTTTACCTAAACATAAACACACAGTCAAACCAAAATTTATTCAGGCATTTTCAACATTTCTCACATTATAACAGTTGTTTGCCTAAAAAAAAAAAGATAATAAACATGACAAATAACTCAGTGGAACTGCGTCAGAACATTTAATCTTGATAAGTTGATAGAAAGGTATGTAATGAATTAGGCTGAATAGCTGTCCTGTAGATAATTCCAATTTTGGTGAATCAATTACTAAGCATTGGTTAATTTTTGTTCAGTCTGTGGTGTCAACAGATCGTATAAGTAATAAATAAATAAAAAAAACACTTAACCATTATAAGACCTTTGTCAATATTTACTTAATTAAAAAAGATGTTTCCCTTCATCTCAGTGGTATAAAAATTTGTGAGTTTTCATAATTTTTCATCTACATTCAAATTTAAGAAAAAATACTGGACTTGATTTGGTCTTTCTGAAGATATGTAATTTCTTTTTTTACAAATAGGGTCTTTGGGTCAATATGAATACTGGATTGATTGCATCTCATTGTCTCTGACCAGACATCTGAGGTGAACTAGTGCCCCACTGGTAACCCCTAACTGGTTTCTATATCAGTTTTCTATACACAGTATTAAGAAACTGTCAGCATTTGTGTCAGGGAGCGTCTCTCTCATTGCTGTCTTCCTACCTCTACGATACTTGACTCTGCTGCAGCAGCTGGGTTATCGGCACTGGGTCCAGAATCTAGTTTTGAACAGATGAACACACAATTCAGTCAAGGGAGAACATAAGCAAGCCAATGTCTCATTTTACATTAATTACATACTGTAACCTGTGCACAGGGGCGAACTGGGACAAAAGTTCAGCCCTGGCACTGTAGCCACACCAGCCCACATTACCACACCGACACAGCCCCACCCACGGAAACGCACATTCACTACTTATATTGGTGTACAGATGGTGAAATAATATAAGCAGTACCACATGGAATAGATATTTAATCATTTAATGTATGTGACACTAGGGCTGGACGATATGCCAAAAAATTATATCACAATATATTTCTTAATTTTGGCTGATACGATATAATTCCGATATCAATATGGACAATATTAAAAAGTCTCAAGAAAAAAAACTGTTGAAGACAATGGATGTCTGCAAACTGAATTTGCAAAGTCTATAATGCCTCCAGGCTCCTCCTATTAAAACTGTATAATTTATTTATTTTTTAATAAAAACAGAACAAAAAAATCAGTTTCATTTTTTATTTGTATTTAGCCTTAACAAATAAGAAAACGCTGCACAACGAGAAGAGGTGACCGGAGCCGGAGGAAGATTGTGGAGAAGGACCGCAAACACAGTGAGTCGCATGAGTTGCGTCATCGAATAGGCTGGGCCGGTGTCTCACTTCCTGGATACTGCAGCTCTGCCGGGTTTCAGTTTGTTTTGTAATGAAAGCAATTTCCAGTAACTGGGTTGCATCGTTGCATGTAGCGCTTAGTCTTGTTGGGCTTCCGTACGCTGCTGGGATAAGTGGAGTCTGGTATGTGAATGAATGTAACAATTTAAATGAATTGAAATTGTGAATCTGTCGTGACACAAGCTTGACATGTGGTTAAAATACAGATTTGCTTTTTCTTGAATGCTCTTTTTATGGCAGTGCTCGCTTGTTTGACTTGTCAGTCTTAAAATAACAACGCCCCGGTGGAAATTATTTTTTAAAGGTAGTTGCATGAGTGACTATTGCAACTTAAGGGTTTAATTAATAGTGTCTTTCTTCCCATTTTCAGCCGGAAGAACGCAATTAACCGTATTTCCAGTCTGTGTTCATCGACATCTGTCTACATGTCCTCGCACGTTAAGGCTCGCTGTCCGGTATATCCCGGCTCAGACACTCACCGCTTCCCTGTCCCAGATGACAAACTAGACTGGGACACAGACTGGCCCCAGTACAGCCCGGTTAACTATACCGCCCCTACAGTGCTAAAAAAGCCTGTTTGGGCTGACCCAGAGATTGGGTGAGTACAAAATAAATAAACGCATAATTTAAAAATGGTGATTAAAAATGCATATATACTATTGATTTATGTTTAGCGTTATTTTTCTTTCTACACTAAATTGCAACACTAAATATTAGACTGCAAGTTTGTTTTTTAAAAATATGATAATCATGCTCCTGATAGTATATTTCTAAAAATCTGTTTACGCTTTCTTCAGTGCATTTTCCCCACAGCTCAATTCTTTGGATGGATCTGTGGACAGGAGAAGCCATGAGGGCCCGTACCGTATCCAGAATGGCAAACCACTGTGAGTACAAATACTAGATCATCTAAATTTGTTCAATAATTGTAAAGTTTACAATGCTTGCTTTCCTGCTTGTTACTCACCGGAAAATCATCCTTAGCAATCCACATGGAAGAACTGGGTTGGAGGGCCGAGGATTACTGGGAAGGTGGGGTCCAAACCACGCCGCTGATCCAATAGTTACCAGGTACAAATATGTGTGCCGTAATGAATTGAAAGCAGCACTTAACCTGTAATCTCTTTCCCGTTTGACCAGTTCATCACTTCCATGCATGCCAGGTATTTAGTTTGTTATATGGCAGGATTTAACATGCTTAAAACTCATACCAGTTTCCTCATACAGGTGGAAGAGGGAATCTACAGGACAGCATGTCCACAACACTAACTCTCAACTACCTGTTCTGCAGTTTGTGTCCATAAAGAGGCTGGACTGCGGTGAATGGGCCATCCCAGGGGTGAGAATGTTTTTCAGTGCTTGAATGGTTATTTTGAGATGAATTCTGCTAATATGCTCACAGATGGTTATAATAGTTGTTGTGTGTTCAGGGAATGGTGGACCCCGGAGAGCGCGTTTCTCAAACACTGCAGCGCGAGTTCTCAGAAGAGGCTTTGAACTCTCTGCAGGCATCTCCAAGTGAGAGGGAGAAGATCCAACAGCGAATCACGGAACTTTTTAACTCGGCAGGTCTTCAGGTGATTACACTTCAGTGATTTGGAATAATTATGACATTTAAGTGGTTTTGAAAGAGGTCTCTTATTCTCGCCTAGGCATTTATTTGATATAAAAAACAGAACAACATGAATATTGTGAGATTACACTTTAACTGTTTTCTATTTGAATGTATTATAGGATACAGTTTATTCCTGCGATCCAACAGCCATTATTCCATTCTCGAGTGTCACATGATCAGAAATTATTCTAAAATGCTGATTTGGGTCTCAAGACACTTTATTCTGCGCTACTTCATACTATGAAAAAAAAATCACTATATATTTTTTTTTATGAATAAACACTTATCAACTTATTTAAAATACAAATAAATAACTTACAACATAATAAATGTGTTTAAACGTTGTCATTACTGAATAAAAGTATTAGGTTCTTTTTTTTACTTTACCACTACTTTGCATTGCAGTCAATGTTAAATGACATAATAAATGAAAGAAAAAAACCCTGGGGTGGTCAAATTGCATTTCACTCACAGTATTTTCCCAAGCAATGGCAAGTGTGACTGTACCTTGCATTGCAGCGCTATGTAACACACCTTTATTTTTCCTATAGGTGTATAAAGGTTATGTAGATGATCCAAGAAACACAGATAATGCTTGGATGGAGACAGTTGCAGTCAATTTCCATGATGAATCAGGTAAAAACAGAGTATTGATAAAACAGTAATATTTGCAATGATTTTTTATAGACTGTGTAAAGAACATTGTTCCATCTCATATATTTAATTCATTCCTTTCTATCTAGGCAATAGTGTGAGTGAGCTTCCATTGGAAGCAGGTGATGACGCAGGTCAAGTGAGCTGGATTGATGTCGATTCTTCTCTGGCGCTTTATGCGAATCACTTACATTTCCTAGAGACAGTTGCAAAGGAAAGAAATGCACACTGGTAACAGAAAATAGTAAAAAGTGCCTTTCTGCTTTAACATAAATGAGGGGAATGTGCGTAAATGTAAATTACTCACATGATGATGTGTAGCTTGGATACATAATTATATGCAGATTAGGAAAATCAGTTTTGGTCCTGGCGTATATTTATAGGAAGTGTGAACGGATTGCCACAACACTGCCAAAAATCTAATTCCCATAAAGGTAACCTCAATTATATGTACACATTCCTAACATCCATATTATAAAGCATGCCTACTAAAAAGTTTTCTTGTCATACTGAACCAAAGAGTATAGAAGCTCAAGAGTAAAGAGTAAAAAAGTAAACATAAAAATTCTCTCCACTATTGACTACATACTGCTTATTGTTTGCCAAGTAGAAAACTGCAAACCCTTTACTTACCCATATCTGTGTTCTATCGTACATTCCTTGTTTGTTAAATAAAACAAAAAACTTAAGGTCATGAAAGTACCACATACGTTTAGTATTTATTTAATAGAAGGAGACACAGTCATATATTTATTTACAATGTTTTAATTTTTAAATAAAAAAATACATTAAATAAATGGTTAACACACACACACACACACTATATATATATATATATATATATACACACACACACACAATGGTAGGGTTAGGTGTGTGTGTATGTATATATATATATATATATATAAATTATTGTATAGAGACTATTGTAAGGTTTCTGTCATTTCTGTTCAAGTGCACACATTTAACTGAAAATAGTATAGATCAAAATCAAATAAGAGATTTAAACCATCAGCAGCAGTTGTGTTATAAAAGAAAGTCTACTATTTCTGACAAGTGGGCACATTTAACAGAACTGTAAATAGTAATAGAGAATAAAGCTGAAGTGGTAGTGAAAGATCGTGAAAAAGAAATCTAAAAGAGATCGTAAGACATAAGATAGGAGTAGAATGGAAGCGTCAAGAATTTACTGACGAGTTCTCTTTTTTGTTGATTAGTCTAGTTGATTTAGTTGCCCATATCAGTGCAGAGTTTCACCTCTTGGTACTTCTATACTCTTTGACTGAACTAAACAATATTACATGATAATCAGCTTGTGTATGTCTCTTTCTGAAATAACAAAAACATCTTATGCACGTGTTATGTGTGTTGTTTTACCTTGTCAGTTTTGCTATATTTCAGAAATCATGCCAACATTCAAGAGTGACACAAGGGAATAACTTTTTGGTGTTAGTTTTAACCTTGGGAAAACGATCAAGTACATGCTGAGTTGTTGGTGAGGTAGAAAGATCTGTCTCCTGGCTTCAGTTTTAAATGATTCTGGGGGTGAAATCATTTTTGATCACGGCCTCTCTTGCTATCTGTTTAACAGTCATATATGATGGGATCAGTCAAGGGTAAAGAAACATCCAGTAAGGAGATAACACATTAGCACATATCTGATCTTACCCCTTTTAGGGAATTCTTTTTGAGGTTGCACATAAATCTATTACTTGAATTATTTCTTCAGAGCATAAATGTATGTAGAAGTTTAAATGCATTTTACAACACTAAATTAGAAGTTACATTATAAAACATTGTCTGATTTCTCCTCGCACATCTTTGATTCATTTTAGCTGCCCACTCTGTAGAATAAGAACAGTGGTTTTCAAACCTGTCCTACAAGCACCCCTGCCTGGCACATGTCTCCCTTATCCAACACATCTGATTCAGCTCGTTAGTAAAGACTGCAAAACATAAATCAGCTGTGTCTGATAAGGGAGACATACAAAATGTGCCGGGCAGGGGTGCTTGTAGGACAGGTTTGAAAACAACTGGATAAGAAAGATAAAACAGAAAACGGGTTACTCTCTCACATAGTCTAATCAAAAGGAATAATCTGCCTAATGTTGGTAATCAAATGCCATGTTGTACATTAAAATGGTTTTATAACACATTAACAGGTCAGAATCAAAACAGCCTCCCCATTATTAAACCTATGATAATTGAACCCAAAAAATGCAGTAACTTCAGTATATAAAACTTCAGTTTTTATAACAAAGCACATCAGTGTATACGATCTTGTTCATGATGCCATTATGACTTTTTACTTACCTCATCACAACCTTTGATGCAAGATCTCATAAATTGTTTTATGTTTGATTAAATGTTTTTTTTAGTCAATGCCAAATGATTACAAATATGGAATGTCAGCTATATAAAGACAAGCAGCTGCATATTAAAAACTAACTGAAAGTTTGTGGATATGCTCATTTCTGTAGATTTATACACACAAATATATAAACCCACACGTTTTATTCCTTTTTGTTGGAGGAAAAAAAAAAAAAAAAAAAATCACCAGTTTGAAAATACAAAACTACCACATAATTAGGGACAGTCAATACAGGTTCAAATACACTTTATAAGATTAGATGTAGATGTATTATTAGAAGAAATACATTTGTTGTGAGGAAGGAATGTGAAGGCTAATGAGAAACAGGCAGTAAATGCTGTAACTGGTCCATTCACAGAAGTACTGAATGTTGTGCAGATAAAAGATGGCCAGCACACACACAAAAAAAAAAAAAAAAAATCCCAAAAACTAAATTCAGTTCATACAGGTTGCTTTTGATGCTTCCAATTGTTCTCCCCGACTGAAAAAAGTCAAAGGAAGTAATCAGCCACAGGTTTCTTAGAGGGGATTCCTCTGGTTTCCTGAGGTGCCGCTTCAAATATGATAAACTCCTTCTGGAGATGCTCATCAAGCTCCAAAATGGCTGCCACATTACCACACCTAAGAAATATTCCAAGAGAGTAAATAAGTAATGCAAACCAAATAGCCACAAGAGTTACTGGACCACTATAAGATAGAAAAGAAACACACCTATAACAGTAGTTTGGAGCAGACCACACCGTTAGCACGGTCTCATTGAAATGCCACTTATAGCCCTCCATCACCAGCTGATGAGCTCTGCAGATCATGCTGATGTCATTGGCAGCATTAAACTGTGCCACCACATCACTACCAAACAGATATCCAGCTCCTCTGGGACTCACACCCCATCCCATGGTGTCTACAGACAAGAAAAGAAGCAGACCATCTTAGTCATTCACAACATATTGAAGGCCTTTTCTTTAGGTTGAACATTACATTAGTCACTCATACCTTCTGGGTCAGACCACAGTAGGTCACACATGGGTCCATCATGAGGAACTTCCTGTTTTCGGTCAATAGTCCTGATCTGATCCAGAGTTTGAATAGATGGAGAAAGGCCACCATGCACACAAAATATCTGAGGAGCAAAAACAGCAAGGATGCATTCAATTATCAAAAGCAACATTTATACAGTCATACAACTGAGTTGTGGTTTAATACGGTTCCTTTAAACTTTCCATTCAAAGATGATTTAAGCAGCTATATCCTAGTGAACCAAATCAGAAGGAGCATGTGACAATGAAGAATGGAGTAATGGCTGCTAATTAAAAAAACATTACATCTAAAAAGAAAGAGGAAAGACAGAGTTACAAGAGGACCTACCTTTCCATCAACAATAGCAGAGAGGGACAGGTAGTCAAAGATCTCTGTGCAGTACCTCCAGACAGTAACAGAGCCGTATTTTCTAAGACACTCGTCATAAAAGCCATAGACTTGCGTGATCTGTCTTGACTCGTGGTTCCCTCTGATGAGTGTTATTCGGTCAGGGTATCGCACCTGAAGACAGAAATATAAAAGGGCTGTAAATAAGGGCAGACTACAGAGTGGCTTTAAAGGAATAGTTCACCCAAAACTAAATAATCTGTCATTTAAAAGGAAGATATTTTGAAAAAAAATTTGTAACCAGGTTGATTTGGTCACCATTGACTTAAATATATACACCATGGAAATCAATAGGAAACCAAAACAGCCTGGTTACAAACATCTTCCTTCGTGTTTGAAAGAACAAAGAAATTCATACTTGAGGGTTAGTAAAGGATGACCGAATTATCATTTTTGGGTGAACTAATCCTTTAACACAAACACGCACGTCAGATTAACTTCAGGACAAATACTGCACCTTTAATGCTAGCAGCAACAGAAAAGTCTCCATGCTATAAAACCCTCGGTCCACAAAGTCTCCCATGAAGAGGTAGTTTGTCTCTGGAACTTCTCCCCCCACCTGAAGACCCAGAGAACAATGATTAGAGTCAAACAACACAGTACTGCTTTTTAGAAACTTCCACCAATCCATAACAGTTTGAAAGTAAAAGTTAACAAATGCCATGCTGCATTCTCAATCGCTTACCCGAAATAGCTCCTTTAAATCATAAAACTGCCCATGTATATCTCCACAGACCTGCAAATTAATTTAAATAAAAAGGCTTAAAGAGTGAGCCGACTTCTAAATTGCATAATCCTGTAAAAGGTTATGAATATACAAAAATTACACACCGTGACGGGAGAATCTACCCTCTGAACATTACTCTCTTCTATCAGAATCTCCCTATAAAGCAAAACCATGATACGTACAGCATAAATAAGGTATCTTTTGCAACTTTAATTCAAAATAAGCGGCTTTATAATGATGTACAACTTTAGAACAGTAAGCACCGGTCATTTAGATGCACATTTGTCCACAGCAGAGTAAAACTAACGATGAAAACATATGCATAGTGATAACTTGTCTCTTAAACACTCATGCATTACCTCGCTTTGGCACACAGCGCCTTGACATCATTTTCCTTGATAAGTTCACAGCGTCCGAGTTGCTCGATCTGTCGGTCCAAGTCAATGACGTCGCCCATCATGACACACATGCATACACACTCACAGAAACGCTCCTCAATATGAGGCTGATTAAAAAAACCCGACTCTCACTGGCTCTCCAGTTCTCAGTTAGTCTCACAGAGACCACAAACACCTCCTGAGAAATGACGAGGCTATGAGGTTGTGCACATAATTGCACACGCCGAGATGATCCCAAGATAAGATGATGACTGAAAACCAGATAAATAAAGAAAAACATCAGAAATGTCAAATCACTACATGCTTAAAACTCACTTGAGACAAATGTCCCAGTGAAACTTTTAGTGCATCAGTGAGTTTAACAACAACAATACATTTTTAAGTTAATAATAACATCATCAGAAGCAATACCTTCAACTTGTACTGATATAGTCTTTGAAATTTATATTTCTATGAAAATATGCAATGTTCAAACATAATATTATTATTAAGTTGTTACATTAATTTTCTTATTAAATTAGAACTGATCTTACATATGTGTGTGTGTATGAATGATTCAATTCTAATTATTAACTGTTTTAGGCCTAAATATAATTACTAAACATAATACAACATTTTAATTCTTCACTGTATTTGGACGCAACTTTGTTGGAGCTCTTTTGTATCGTAGTTTTCAATCGAGTATCTTACAATTTCAGCGCAAAAACTAGAATCGCACAGCCTGGTTTACAAAAATAGTGTAGGCACAAAGCGGGTCACTTAGCGTGAATGCTAGTCATGCCGTGCCCAGTTTGTTTGAGAGTTCTGCTAAAGTACGACTAAAATAAGACCTGCATTTCACACGTTTAAAAGTGCGTTTCAATTCATGGTAAATACCTCGCGCTTTGGATTAAATCTGTTTAGGCGTCCGTTGTTTCTTTTGCAGATGGTAAATTGGGAAAGCGGCGTACGCAAGTGTGACCATCACATCAACAAGCCAACTGTTCGACTCATCTTTCAAAATAAAGGTGCCGGTCACCTGTTCTACCTGAGAGAATATATTAATTGCTCTTAATAATGACATGGACATAACTGGGTACATATAAAATAAACATGGGTAAGTGCAAAAATCTGACAAAACGTTAAGATTGTTAAACTGTGAAGCATGATGTACATCTTTAACAGTATAAACCTTAAAAGTGAGATATGTGAAGATATTAAGCGCGATGTAACCCTTAGTTCAAGAAAATATAATTTATGATTACACTATAATTAATAAGAATTAACGTTAAAACAAAAAAAGACCGGTTCGTTTTTGTGCTATTTTCCAAATGGCTGTTATTATTTTGAAATCAAACGTCGTTTGAAAAAGCGCTTTTTCCTGTTTTAGAGTGTATGACGACACGCGCAGTGATTGGACGAACCGGCGCGGCGAAAGACCTGCATGATATTTGGCGCCATTTGTCGAAAACAATCCGACTACACTAAAACCTACGTTATTAGGGAATATGGGCTCTCAACTTTAGATTCAAATGCACTTCTGATTTTAGATCTTACATTTACACGTAAGGTGGGTTTGGGGGTCGGTTACTATCACATGTTTTGTTTGGTTTTCGCTGTTTTTGGAATGCATATCGTTGTTTGGGAAATGTGTAGATAGGCTTTGTGTTTACGTAACTTCGTTGCTGTTCTCATATTTTACGCACTGTACACTCGATAGTTAGAATATGTATCAACCTCAAGGAAGGAAAAGAACCGGTGAGTGTCTGTAATGGTTATGTATCTTGTACTAACACACGGTTGACAGGTAAACATTTAATAAATGCCATTATGGAGACGTCATTCATCCAGACTTTAACTGTAACTGTTATATGCAACTGTTCTTGTTGTAAAATATGTTTAAATAAGCTTTGAATATGAGAACGTGGCTTTACTGTTGATGCTTATGTTTAAAATCGTTACAAATCATTTGTTTTGTCTGTTCAATCTATACAGAGCTATAGTTTGTGGTTGAAAGGATGGCTGGTGCCGTGGCTATGGCGGCTGTCATAGAGGATTTTGAGGGTCAGGTATGTGTGAGAAATTGGAATGCTGGTTTGTCTATTTAAAAAAAAAAAAAACATTGATTTTTAGCAGTTAACATTATTGTTCTGTTTCCCCAGCCATGTAAGAAGTTGAGGAAGGATGGTGACGCACCACCTGTCAAAACTATTACTAACAACTTTATGCCCAAGCCGGTGGAGAAACCATTCTCACCACCACGGTCCAACAACATTATGGATTACTTCAAGAGGACCTCGCCTGCACAAGAAATAAAAAGCTCCTCTCGAATATCTAAAGAAAACTCCCCGCAACCTTCAGAGCAAGCAAGTCATGAAATCCCTGGGAAACCAGTTAGAGGACAAGGGCAGAAGCGGACCAGGAAGGCAAAACACAAGAAGTCTAAAGAGGAGGATGCACAGGTGGTCACGGATGATATGGTCTTGACAGAAAATCCCAGTGAAACCTCTGTAAAGGAAAGCAATACTCCTGTCCTTCCAGCTCAAACAAGCCATAATGCCTCCTCTCATAAAGAATCTGAACTGAGGAACAATGTCACAGAGGCTGATCCAGATGTCCTGGTGGTTGTGAATTCTGGAGAAAGTTCTGAACAAAAATCCTCTTTAAACCAGAGCAGGAGGAAAGACTGTGCAAACAGAAAATCCGCTGTGAGGAGAAACCGAAAAGCTAAAGGCGGCTGTGAAGAGACTAAGGAATGTGATGCTGATGCACAAGAGCCTGTGTGTGAGACTAAATTGGAGGAAAGTGCAGAAAAGAAAAGCAGCACTGTCACTATCTCATTTAAAGACTTTGTGCAGAATCAAAGTCAAGAGCCGGAAGAGAGCAATTTGATTCCTAAAACTGACACAGCAAGTGAAGGCAACCCCTGTAATGATCCGAGCGATTGTGCAGTCTGTCCTATACAGGTGTCACCACGAACTCTTACTGTTCAAGCAGAGGTGCATCCCATTTCCCCTGATCACCTTGAGGCGGGCAAAGTTGCCAAAGAGTTAAAAGTTGCATCTATTTTTAGTAGAAATAAAAAAAGTCAATCTAAAGAGGACAAGAATTTGTCTGATACGGTCCCACAGATTAAATCGGATACATTGATTGACCTCAAAAGGAAGTCTAACGTTGTTCTTCTTGAGGAAGACCTAGAACTTGACGTGGTGGAGTCCAGCATCATTCCTAAAAGCACTGAGGCTGAGAGAAAGCAGTTTATGAATGCCTTTAAGCAGCCTAGTCTTGATGGATTTAAAAACAAAACCAACAAAGGTCAGACCAAGCAGAACCAGGTTCAAGAGAAAGTCCCGGAGGCAGCAGACAATCAACATGAAAAATCTCTTGAGAGCAGAACTGAAGAAACATCTATTGAGGACGTAATTGAGGTGACCAACTCGGAGCAGCATGAAGAGCAGAAGAGCTGTCCAGGTGAGAAAAAGAAGCAAGTTAGGAAACCTGGCAAGAAGGGGCAAGCTAAGAAAGCAGACGAACCACAAGCTGCAACTCCGAAACCTGAAGAACCCCCAAAAGAAGCCAAGAAAGAAAGTAGCCCAGCTGATAATGACAACAGTGAAAAAGTTGTCACAGAGCTGAGAAGGTCGACTAGAGAGCTTTCACGCAGACAGTCAGCTGCTGTGCTTGATGCCGCACCACAGAAGAAAGAGGACACAAAGAAAGATGATGAGAACCAAAATACACCCTCTCCCTCTTTGTCCTCTACCCCAAAATCTCGAAGGCCCAAAAGAGGCATGTATAAAGCTGAAGTGCTTTGCCCACCAGACACGAAAGGCAGCCCTATCAGGTGAGATTCACTGTTTTACTTTCTTACTTTAATAGTTTTTTGTGAAGTAAATGAGACTAATCATATTTTTGTTTGATAGGATGAGATTCACCAGGGTATTTCCATCCTCTGCTACAAAAGCCGGGGATTTTGAAATATCGAGCCCTCTTTCAACACAGGTGTTGAGTGTTTCTATAAGTACTGTGTTCTTATGTGTAATATAAATGAAATAATTATAATTTACTAATTGTTAATTAATTGTTTTAAGATTAAGATTACTCACAGAAGCTCTTTTGTTGTTAGGAATTAAATGCAGTCAAAAAAAGAAAACAAGCTAGAAAGTTGGTGGAAAAAGCCAAAGCTCTTCAGCAAAGTAAAAAGGACACTACAAAGGAAAAAGACACTGTACGACGCTCTACAAGAAGCAAAGAGTCCATCGTAAATTATTGTGAAGATGAGGTAAGACGCTGGTTGTGTTAAAAGTGAATGTTCTATGTTAATATGTCAAATTACTCGGGTTATTTATAAATTAAGTTGTTTTTTTTAAATTTTATAATTTATATGTTGTTGTATTTTTAGGATTCTGTAGTGTTTTTAGAGGAAAGCAAAAGCACTTCACTCACCTCACAGGAAAATGACAAAAGCCAGAAGAAGCTTCGTAGTTTGAATGAAGTTTTGGGTAAAAATTCATCTCAAAATACAACATCTAAGACTCCTGCAGGTATGTTCCACTGACACGAATGGTTAAAATTCGTGTCAACACTGTAATATTATTTTTATTAATTAATTTTGTGTCAATCTGAAAATGACATTCAACTCATTAAATAAGGCATTGATATCTATTTGCATCTTTTACAGCTTTAAAGGTGGCTCCTCTGTTCGGTGAGAAAAGAGTTCAGAGACCGTCGGGTGTTATCTCCATTTTTGATGACAGCAGGTATTACACCAGTAATAACTAAATCATTTAATAGGCAAATGCCTTTTTATTTCTTTCAGTGTTAAATTCTAATAAATGACTTTTTTTCAACTCAACCCTATCAGTCGAGAGGCATCAGAGAACTCACAAGATGATGAACAG
Source organism: Enteromius afrohamiltoni (assembly GCA_034779775.1). Taxonomy (NCBI): domain Eukaryota; kingdom Metazoa; phylum Chordata; class Actinopteri; order Cypriniformes; family Cyprinidae; genus Enteromius; species Enteromius afrohamiltoni. Next base: position 13,634,089 of record JAUYWG010000033.1, on the reverse strand, counting down.
TTCAGAGCAAAGAGAGAGTTTCTGAAGAGCGGCCTTCCGGAGTCTTTTAAAAAGCAGATTGCAAAGACAGCAGCCAACCGAGAGGCATACAGTCAGGCCTGTGCTTCCTTCCAGACAGTGGTTCATGTTCAGCAGAGGGCAGCAGGTAAGCTGACATGTGTTCTCTGCGCTCATATCTGATTGTGTGTATTTGAGACTAATGTACTCCTTTATTTCCATTGTTTTCCAGATTGTTCCGTTTGGAATCTGCAGTGGCCCACAAATCCCTTTCTGAGTTGTTTGAAGGAGTCCTATAATTTACCTTCTGTACCTCTGATGTCTTTGGAAAAGTTTTTGGGTTATACTACATTACCCGCGAAGAGAGCAGGTTGCCATCAGGTTAGTAATCCTTTGGCAAAAAAAGTTAGATTAATGTGCGGATTTTTATTGAAAAAATACACAAATATTTGGGTCAGTAAAATATTTATTTCTGAATTAAAACGCTTTTACCAATGAGGATGCATTCAATTGATCAAAAAGAAGTAATTTATTTATTTTATCTTGTTTTGTAGGTGTCCGGTTGTCAAAGATCTGAGTTTTCTGAGCCAATCAGGTTGCATCTTTTGGAAGAGATGAGAATTTCCAATCCTTCCTTCCCTCATCAGCGTTTTTTTACATGGTTTGTCAAGAGACGTGAAGCCTCAGGTGACTGAAAACATTTTTTTTTTTAGTTTTGCTTACAGTAAGATATAATTCTTATGCAGAAATGCATTCATACTCAGACTTGTATCTCAGAATAATTGGTAGATTTCTTTCATACATATGATTGTCTGTAGAACCTGAAGGTGAGTCTGAGGCGTCCTGCCCTGCTGGATCTTCTGATGGCGTCGGAAGGAAACGAAAGCGTGTGGATGAAGACACAACAGGCAAAGTGGGTAAAAAACCAAAGTCCAATCACACAGACGGGGATGTCATAGTGATTGAACAAAGTCCACCATCAGGAGGCAGAGGTCGAAGAGGTCGATCACTGAGACAAAAGCAGAAAGAAGAGTCCAAGTCTGTGAAAACCCAGAATGATGATGTCATTATAGTGGATTCCCCTGTCCCAGAAAATTCAAGCACAGAAGGTGAAGATGAAACCATGTTTCTTAGAAAATCTTTCACATTCACATTTACATTTCTTCCTCTCAAAGCTTGTTTGTTAGTCACTTTGGATAAAAGCATCTGCTAAATGAATACATTTTATGTAAATGTTTGCTTGAAAAAATTCAACTAATTTATTAGCATTAGTTGTACAACAAACCGTGAACAAGACTATAAAAGTTCAGGAAGTTAATTTATATCTGTTTAATCACCAAACCTCCTGCACATTACCTCCACAATTAATAATACATATTTGCTTGCCCGTCTATTAAAACACGCAAGAACGGAGTCTCTGTCCAGTCTGAGGATTTTGCAAAGCTCTCTGCATTTCGGAAACGCCACAATGATATTTGTTCTTGTTTATTTGTTTTAATATCTTCTTGCCTCAGTTTCTATACATCTAAATTTTGGGGGATTTTGAAGAGCGTAATTATGATCCATGATATGGAAATGCACAATAAATAAATACCACTTCAGATTTGTCCACGCTTGTTGCCGTAGTTTTCATAGCATTATTTTGCTATGAACTTTTTTTTGCGGTTCTGTGGAATGTGGAATTTCTTTGAGTTAACAAATCCTACAGAACTTTTGAGATAACGTTAGCACCCAACTGCATAAAGTATATAACACTTTTTTTTTTTTACAAAAATATTACATATTGTGGCTTTATAATGTAAAAAGATTTTTATTTGTATATGTTTTTTCAGTAATTTATTCCTGTGATGAAGTTGAATTTTATACTATAATTTCTCCAGTTTTCAGCATCACATGATCATTCAGAAATCAATCTAATATGATGATTTGGTGTTGACAAATGACGACTTGTCGTACTGTTCAAAAGAACAGTATTTTTTTGTATAAACATCTTTCTGTCATTGGTGATCAAATCAAAAACTAATAAAGAAATAAGAAATTGATTAAAAAAAATAAAAGAAATTGCCAACACATACCTATTGATAAGTAGTGTATTCATTACATGGTCGTTAGTTTTTTGTCCATTATACCTCATGAATTGAATATAAGGCGTTATGAAATATTTGTTTCTCAATCTTGTTTGCAGTATGTGGTTATTTTTATTTTAAGTTTTGTAATGTGGTTCATGTTTTCATTTATAGACCGAGTGAAAGAGGATGTGCTTTGGACAGAGAAGTATCAGCCACAGCACTCTAGTGAAGTAATCGGGAATATGGAGTCTGTCCGGAGGCTACACAGGTTATTATGCTGTCTAGTTTAAACAAAGATTCTCTTTTTTTCTGGTAAATTTCTTCATATTACGTTTGATTTATTACTGTTAGCTGGCTGAAAGAGTGGAAATTAAGAGCTGACCGGGAAGAAAAGAAAAAAGAGCAGGAAAAGAAGCAAGAGGAGGACAGTAATGGTATGTTAAAGATGCTAAGTAGTATAGTACCAGCTGTTTTGCTCGCCATATTTAAAAAAATCATCATCTCTACATTACTCCTATCCAGACTCCTGGCTCTTAGGTGAAGGCCTGGATGAGACAGAAGATCATTTGTGTAACACACTTCTTATCACTGGACCCACTGGAGTGGGCAAGACCGCTGCAGTCTATGCCTGTGCACAGGAACTCGGATTCAAGGTGCGGTTCATTTTTTATTTTTCTTTACTATTTTGGAATTGTCTGTCATTCAAAGAAGGAAAGTGTTTCTAGTAACCCTTTCTCTTTCTTAAGGTATTTGAGGTGAACTCCTCGTCTCAAAGGAGTGGACGTCAGATCTTATCCCAACTGAAGGAAGCCACTCAGTCTCACCAGGTGGACATCCAGGGTGTCAACGCTCAAAAACCGTCCTACTTTAGCAACTATAGCAGCAGCACTACCGTCAAACCTGGGAGCTCTCCTAGTATGAATGTTTTCTTCCTTGGTGATAACAATACAATATATACTGTGCATAACTTTACTTGATTCTTATTGTCTCTTCCAATTAAAGGGAAGTTGAATTCTCCCAGAAGGGTTGTATCATCGCCCAGGAAGCCTCCTCAGTCACCTCGAAGTTCTTTATCTAGAAAAGGAGGCTTGGCTCCAACATCTTTGGCCAATTTCTTTAAAGCAGGTGGAAGGCCCACTGGCAAAGAAACAAACAGTCAAGACAAGAAAACACAGCCTGGTATTAATTCAAAAATCCAGTTATCAAAGTCAAGTGTTGCCAAACAAATATTGAATTGATATTGACATTTACTGTGAGCCATATTTACACGTTGTTTTATGCTTCCTGTTTGGAAGTTCTTGTTCTCCTCTATATGCTAATTTACCACTCAAGCAGCATTTCCAGTTATCACACAGCTGTGCCGCTTAATATTTTGTGGAAAACTGGTACTTTTTCCTGTATACAATGAATATTTTTGTTTTCTTTTAGTGTTAAAAGGATGTCCAAAAAAGTCTGCCAAAACAAAGGAGGCTGACATCAAAGAGTGCCCCGGGGGAACATCAGTGGACACTAAGAGCTCCATTGAAGACCAGGACAAGAGGACTGCCACATCCCTCATCTTATTTGAGGAGGTGGACATCATATTTGATGACGATGCTGGATTTCTGGCTGCAATAAAACACTTTATGACTACAACTAAGAGACCGGTTATTCTAACTACCAGTGGTGAGTAAAGTTGGCAGTGAGCAGAAAGTAACACTGTGTGCGACATGTGATAAGTAGTCATCATGTGACCGGTTTTGTGCAGATCCAATCTTTGGTGCTACATTTGATGGATACTTTGAGGAAATCCATTTCAAATCTCCTTCAGTGGTAAGTACACTTAGTTTTTTTTCTCCTTTGCCAAAAAATCTTCTGTTGACTTGTTGGTGATTGTGGATATGACTTTTCCAGGTGGATGTGTCCAGTTACCTCCAGCTGCTGTGTCTGGCAGAAAACATGAGAACAGACACTAAGGATCTGTCCTGTCTGCTTGACTGGAACAGGTGTGATATTCGTCAGAGCCTCCTGCACCTGCAGTTCTGGGCCTGCAGTGGTGGTGGACAGCAGGTGCATCGGCCTTTGCTTTCCTCAGGTATAGATATAATTGACTCTAAAAAATGTACACTAAGAACTCTTGGTAATATGTGAATATACTCATCAAAAACAACTTGTTTAACTCTGTAGAGCTCAATGGGGACATTAAGAGGAAAATTCCCCATCAGTCTGTCAAAGCTCAGGATGTAAATGAGGATAAAATGCCTCCCTGCCACACTGCATGCACAGAGAGTTTTCTGGGGATCCCAAATATGCAAACAGAAAATATTGCAGATTTGCTGCTAAAGGTTAGTGTTTATCTGCCTAATATAAATTTTGTTGTAATAGTTTTTTCAGCATTAAATAAAGATGACCGTAATGAAGTTAACGCTTCTGTTTAATCAAAATAAATGCAGACTGCTGTTTTATTTTTGTGTTGTAGTTTTTTTAAAGATGAAGTGAGTTCTATATGATTGCTAACGTAATCCAAATCCAAAACAATCTGATTTAAACGCATTTATGTTGCTACAAGAATTGTTTCTGATCAATCTATTCCTATCTTACAGGATGGGTCTTCAGTAGTAGATAGCATTAGGTGCTGGAATCTTCTCTCAAAGGTCCATAGAAGGGGGGTGAATCTTCTCTACTCAAATATGGAGAGTCTGCTTCCTCTGCCAACTCATCTTTTACCACAGTCCACACTCAAATCACAACCAACTCCAAATCCACAGTCCCACCCTGAGCAAGGACCTCAGACTGTGAGGTTGGACGTTTTAGAAGAGCCCTCTGATGACGGTAGTCCCCTTAAAGTGTCTACTAGAATGAGGGGCCGGAAAAAGATAGGCATTGGCAATAAAGACGTTTTCCAGTCTGATTCAGAGTCAGAGGATGACTTCCTCTCACTACCAAAAACCAGCCAAGATTCTGCTCAAAGCATTAAAGTGGATGCAGCCAATGCGTCTGAAGCTGTGCCGGTAAAACCAAGGCGTGTTGTGTTATCCGAAGCTGAAAGGAAGAAGAGCAAGCCAGTGATGCAGTGCCTTAGCGGTTTAGCAGAGTATATGGAGAACATGTCCTTCCTGGACGCCTCGCTTCACTACGAGCCGTTGCAGATGGAGGGTTCCTGCAGACCCCAAGTCTTTGGCTGGACTGGTGCCGTGGTCAAGAGTGGGATGACTGATGACATTCGCTTGGAGTGTGTCAGCCGAATAAAAAGTGGAGTTAATGTTGATGAAATTCATGCTGCATTGGGGCACTTGAGTTTTAGGAAGTGCAAGGCTGTAGTCTCTGAAGCCTGGGACAGAGCACAGCAACTGGAGGACGAGATCAGAAGAGAGGCAGAGGAGGAGCTCACCCTCCCTGTGCCTCCACATAAAGATGGCTTTAGTCTAACGCAAACTACACCTTGTGACCCACGGTGAGAATTAAGCTACCCTAGTTTTTTTTTACTTCTACTCCACAATATTCCAAGACTAGGCCATGTGGCTAAATACTGTGACTTTTACATCAATAATGTCCTAATTTTCTGCTTCTAAATAGTTAGTAAGGTAGTTAAGTTGTTATTAAATAGTTAGTAAGATTGTTGTGATACAAACAAGTGATGCAAACAAATCTTTAAAATGGAATTTTAAATCAGATTATTGAAATGTGCTATTTTAAATAACATCAAGTAGTATTTTTGTACTAATGTTTAAATCAAACATGCTATTAAAAAGTCTTTAATGGTCTCAAACCTAGCCTACAGGTTTAGGGCAAGGGTCACAAAACTATGCTGAAATTCTTTCTAAATTTAAAAAGTGCTTTAAATCCTATTTTTTTCACCAGCATAGTTTTTGATAAACATAATACAAATATTCAGTTACATCTCCCAGGCTTAGTCTCATTGTTTAGATTACACTGACATTTCTTTTGTCCCATGAGGTGGTTCATGCACAACATACGGTTAGTTAAAATGTAATTTTTGTTTCGTATAGGGTGATGGAGAGAAGGAGTGAGGTGATGAAATCGGTGCTCTCCTCCAGATCAGCTGGAATGCTTGGAAACCAGGCGGCAGCGGCTCTGGACTACCTTCCCTCTCTACGTGCCATCTGTAGATCAGAGAAACTGAAGGAGCAGGGAAAGCTCAAACGCAGGTGAGAGTTCAGCAGACGCATACATAGCCTGTCTGAAGTACACTCAAGTTATAAGTTACAGATTTAAATATTTAGTTACAGTTAGCACAGTCCTGATTTATCTGCATCATATGCTTCCACTAGGTGGTGCACCAGTGAGCAGTGGGCTTCACTATTTATTGTATGACAGGGCAAAGTCATATAAAAAACATGTCTTTTTAGTAATCTGTCATCTCTGATATGCAATGCGATACAAAAGGGGCTATCAGTTATAGTTAGCGCAACAGTTATCGTGCCATGACCTCCTGTGTTAAAAGTCTGCTAAAAGTCAGTTTACACTTGATGTGACAAAGCAACAGTTGCAAATAATTTGAAAGTAGAATAAGGCATCCATTTACTCATGAGGACCACGTTGCAATGTGTTCAGTGTTAATTAAGTATTTTTAAAGGAATTCAATAAATTACAAAATTGAGACAAAACAGTAAACTGAAATGTTCATTTTAAAAACACAAGGATTTGTCAGTAGTGTTCTGGTAACTG
>JAUYWG010000033.1:13597233-13618487 GCA_034779775.1 Enteromius afrohamiltoni | reverse complement strand
TCAACACATATATTATGTAAAGAAAAACTTTTATTTTGGATGTGATTAATCGCGATTAATCATTTGACAGCACTAATCTACACACAAGCAAAAACATTCCTTAAATGTTGGGTGGCAAGGAGAGAAAGGTAAATAATAATAATTATTATTATTTATTATTATGCCGCAAAATAAGTATAAATACAATGATAAACAAAAGACAATAAGGGTTACATTAGCCCAATCCCAAACACATTATGTTAGCTTATGAAAATCACACCATGAAAGGGTCTTGCATGCAATATAATCATTGGAATTTCTAGGAATATAATAATATAATCATTGGAATTTCTTGGAATATAATAATATAATCATTGGAATTGGAGTTTACATACACATCGGGGTGGGGGGGTTATGAATGTAAAATTTGGTAAAAAGCAACAATAAAGGAAAAATAATTTTTATGTGACAACTGTCTATATTCAAAAGTTATACATACATTTATTTTAAACAGAATTGTAATTTTATAATTTTTAATGGGAAAGACTCTTTGAATAGTGTTTTTCCAATTAGTTGTTTCTTTCATTTTTGGAACAATTTAACGAGCATTTACTGTTATTCCACTTTTACGTATATGTTATTTACCCATAATATGTTTAACAAAGTCTCTTTCGAACAAGCATTTGCATAAACCAAAACCTGATATAAATTTAGCGACGGACAATCAGTATTTGGATATCAAATCAGTATTATTTAGCCGTCTGTGAAGCTCTTGACAGAAGTCTAGGATTACCTCTCCAGTTCTACAGGAGTCGCTATACCATCATCACTGCGAACGGTAAACAGAACATGTCCGCGCGGGGGGAGCCGCGTTTGTCCGTAGCCGCGTTCCGTAGTTACCGGTTACTGGAGGTCAGCCGTTTCTGGCGTGAGCTTGAAATGTGAACCGAGAAATGTCATGAAGTGAATCTGAAGACAGCAAGCAGTGCCTTTATTCCGCGGAATCGCTTTGTCTCCCTGGCATGAATCACCTGTGTGTTGTAAACTGAGCTGAGCAGAGGTTTTATTCAGACAGACACGGCAGAAGTTGATCTGTCCGTTTTGTCCTACAGAGGCCTGCGCTATTACAGATACAGCTGCAGGATCAATGATCTACAACAAAGCACCTGCTCGTTTTTTCTTTTGATCACATCAAAGTTACAACGATGAGAAAAGACGTGAGGATATTACTTGTCGGTGAACGTAAGTGAATCAGTTCAGTTATATTATGTAACGTTAAGTGTCAAATGGCTGCAGTCAGTCAGTTGGTTCGCATATCTCGAAACAATGCGCTTCTGTTCACTCTTATATATATATATTATATAACATTCTCCCGTTCTGTAGTTTTTTGTCTTTACAACAATTTTTTATTCATCCATATGCGATTTAATTGACGATGACAAAATGAAAGACATTTCCCTATGGATATGAGGTGATGAGCTTTCTAGATGTTTTTGAACGTGTTCCAGACTGACTAACGTTATAATCAAAATGAAAATATTATGTTAATACACGTGCCTGTGAATTCTGTGTAGAATAACCGAAATAATGGCGATATTTGAATCGGAACTGATCAGATCAGCAGGCTTTGATATTAAAAATGGGTGTGTCGTCCTTAAGCGTTAGTTTGATCAGTTTTCAGCCGTGTTTGCCCGAGTTATTTATAAAAGTTTCAGGAGCAACTCTCACAGGCCCCCCCAGACTGTCAGAGCTGCCAAAGTTTAGAAAGGGCAGCCAAAATAGTACGTGTCTATGTAAACGTACTGCTCACCGATGCCAAACCATCACGCTTCAGACCCCTCAGCCTGTCCACTTAATATCTCTCTTTAGTTATTATTGATGTTTCAGCATTTTACAGGTGTTACAATTTAGATGGGACCATGCAGAACATAACATACTGTGTCATCGGCATGTTTTTATATTTGGAAGAATCAGAATCAGGGTTATTGTTAAGCATTAATCTCATCAATTGTTACTTTAAATCAATGTTAACTTCAACTAGTTTAATTCTGACTTCTCGTCAAGACAGCATTTCTCATTTTCAACTGACAAACCTTTCAAATCTTGACAGGGATGTTTCTGTTAATCTTTTAGATCTAGAACACTGGTCATAGTGGACTTTTTTTTTCTTTACAGCCAAAGTGGGGAAGACCTCCCTGATCATGTCACTGGTCAGTGAGGAGTTCCCTGATGAGGTACGGTCATTCTCTGAAACGACAGCTTCTTTAAGTCAATCTTATACTTATCTGTGTGCACATGAGTTGCGTTAGTATTGTGTTTTTCAGTCATGTGTTGTGCTTTTCATTAAAGGTTCCTCTCCGAGCTGAAGAGATCACTATTCCTGCAGATGTCACGCCGGAGAGAGTGCCCACTCATATTGTGGACTATTCAGGTACTGATACATTGTGCATCACGGTAGCCTGCATTGCTGTTCTTATGTTAATGCTGCAACCCTTTCATTTTTAAATCTCTTCTTCCATATTTCTGATCCCACAGAAGCAGAACAGTCAGATGAGCAGCTCTACCAAGAAATATCAAAGGTGGGGTTAGTTTTAGTCTCTTTGCTGACACAATTTATTTAGATTTTATTGTTTTATTCACCTCCCTTGTGTTTTCTGTCTTTGCACAGGCCAATGTTATATGCATCGTATATTCAGTAAACAACAAGAAATCAATCGAAAAGGCAAGTCTTGCTTGCTTGCATACCAAACACCTAATTGCACCACCATGCACGTAGTTTTACGATCCAGTTATGTATTTTGCTCTATAACTTCTGTTTTTTGTTGGTATAATGTAGCTTTCACTTGTGCATTGTGAATGGTTCTGTGTCTCATCATGCTGTAGGTGACGAGTCATTGGATTCCCCTCATCAATGACAGAACAGATAAGGACAGCAGGTGGGTGGCGTCCTGCCAGGTTTTCGTAAAACTTACTGTTTTTGAACCTTGTATTATATTATGTAAGGTTATGAAAGTCAAATGTCACATTCTTGATTTCAATTTTGGTGCTGCAGCAAAAAATACTAGCCTAACACACACACACACATGCATTATGTATGAATATATATATATATATACGTGTGTGTTAGTTAATATATAATACAAAAAATTATTATTAATCGAAAAAAGTGATGAAAGAACAATATAAAAATAAACAAATAATGAGCAAGAGCACAAATAAATACAACTGAATCCTCAGTTTAGTTTTCCACTCCGGCCCCGGCTGCTCCTGTTGTCGAGCTCTGATGATATAACTATGCAAATATTGGTTAAATATCTGCATGTAAAAATACATGCATGTAACTGTTTGACAGGTTGTCAGTACAGCAAACATCATTAAACAGTAATATTGTTTCTGTGTACTCACTGCATTGCATATCTAAACTTTTTCATCTTATATTGGTTTTCTAACAAAGCACTTAATGCAAAAATAAAACTAAATCAGCTAAGCCGAGAGCTATATAATCAAACTCTAAACGGCAATATTGGAGGTACTGTTTAAGCGCCCCTCAAGGCTTCACTCATCATGCAGGCAGTATCTGAGGAGTAGCTTACTTCTTAGACTTTTTATACTACTTTTTGGGGAAATTCAGTATCAGTCTCTGTGACTCTCTGATATCCTTCCATCTTCTACGCTGTCATCTCCTTTTAGCACTCTTCTTCTTTGCTGTTTATTGTTTTACCTCTGCTACCTCTGCTCTGCTTTTACCTCCTTGTATTCTCTTAGTAGCCTTTGTGGTTACAAGTTTTCACACTTTTTCTACAGTATAAATACAGGAAGTCATGCACATTTATCTAAGCTCCACGTCGATATCATTTAAAGCCTTTGAGGTACTTTTATATTCGAGCATATATGGCATTAACTCAGGCGAGTAAAATAAAATAACATTAAAACTACATGCATGCGTTCTTTTAACAACACTATACATTTTTACATGCAAATAACCCAAGCCAACCCCATAACCCTAAATATATATGAACTACATCTAGCTAGTTAATATTACTCGGTTCATAAAGGTATGATTACACCTTAAAATAAAGTGTAACAAAATAATCTATAATCTGTAATGCTTCACTTTGTCGTCCTCCTGGTTTTTTTTTTTTTTTTCTTTTCTGACAGACATTGTGTCTGAATCTAATCAATGTTTTAATCCTATATTCTCGTCACAGGGTACCATTGATCCTGGTGGGGAATAAATCTGACCTGGTGGAGCACAGCAGCATGGAGACCATCCTGCCCATCATGAACCAGTACTCTGAGATTGAGACCTGTGTGGAGGTGAGTCTAAACGAAAGTGGCTGTGAGACTGAGTGTGTGCAGAGGGGCAGGAGTTTTTATGGAGGAGAGTGACGTCACCATTTGGCTCACATTTCCATCGCTCTTTCCTGCTTTACTAGAGGCATTGGTTTCAGTCTAAAAGGAAATACAGAGCTCTCACTCTGATCGTCAAGTGAATGCTAATCAAATCAGTTTTTTTCCTGTGCACACGAAGCTTCACTTGATTTGCATGCCTCTATATCAGCTGCTTTTTTCACCAACGAGAAAACAACACTTTTTTTTGCCTGGTTTCTTCCTAGGTGTCTACCAGTTTTTGTTTGATCTCAGATCATCATTATTCATCCATATTATATTGATTTAAAAAATAAATAAAGTTAATTTAATAAAGTAAAATGCAAATGCAAGTATTTGACTTCGTATGCCAGTTATAAAACAATTATTTGAATGACTTTGCAGTGTAAACATCATAAAGTATGTAAATGTTTTATTGTGACCTATTGGGCCTGCTCTTATAGACCATGCAATTTTATATTAAATCTAATGTGCATTCCTTCCCTGTTCAAATTCCCTGTCTGATACCAAAACGGTTATTATTTATTGTTTACAGTTCATTTCTACTTAATTAATATTCAGTAAAAAATATTTTTTTAAAATTTTGTGTTCATTAGATGTAAGGAGGGGGGAAAGGAAGAATGCTGTGTTTTTTATTTTTATATAATTTTTTTTATATACATATGGAAGACATAAACCATGATGTACTTTACTGATGTAATGACTTTATTCATTCTTAGTGTTCAGCCAAAAACCTGAAAAATATCTCGGAGTTGTTCTACTATGCCCAGAAGGCTGTTCTGCACCCAACAGGACCACTGTACTCTCCAGAAGAGAAAGAGGTCAAATATTACTTCAGCTGAACCTGTCAGCATGACCACTTTATGTTACAAAGAAGAACATGCAAGTAATGTGTTCTTTCTGTTTATTCTCCAGATGAAGCCTTCTTGCATCAAAGCACTTACTCGCATTTTCAAAATATCAGACCTGGACAATGATGGCATTCTAAACGATAATGAGCTTAACTTCTTCCAGGTCAGAGCAGTTTTCTTTCAAATTGCTGTGGCATTTTAATACCTTTTCAAATTTGGTTGATTGTTTACAAACAGCTGCACATTAATGAGGGCGTCATGTTTTCCCAAACGTCTCAAACTGCTGTGTTGATTGTTGGTATTGCGTTGCAGAGAACTTGTTTTAACATACCGCTGGCACCTCAAGCCCTGGAGGACGTGAAGAATGTTGTGCGGAAAAATATGTCAGATGGGGTTAAAGACGATGGCCTCACACTGAAGGGTGAGTGGAATAGTGGTGTCACTGGCACAGTTGTACAGGGATACTTGGCTTCCCATTGCCAATATATATATATATCGCATGCAAGTTTGTAAATTCCTCATGTTCCTTAATTTATCAGATTCTGTTGCGTCTGTTTTCTAGGTTTCCTGTTCCTTCATACACTTTTTATTCAGAGAGGAAGGCATGAGACCACATGGACTGTGCTCAGAAGGTTTGGTTATGATGATGATCTGGAGCTGACCCAGGAGTACCTGTTTCCACTGTGAGTCCCAGCCAAGATCCAGTACTTCAACATAACATGAGTCATGTCACATCAAGCTGCTCACAGCTCATCTCTGGTTGGATCACATTTTTTTGCGGATCTGTTGCACTGCGCTATTTTGCAGTGACGCGCACAAATTCAAATTGTGACTTTATAATTTGGTAAGAATTTCTAACATCGGTTTGTTTCCCTAGGTTAAAAATACCTCCGGACTGCACCACAGAGCTGAACCACAATGCCTACCTCTTCCTCCAGAGCGTCTTTGACAAGCATGACAAAGTGAGCTCAGACAAATACAAATATGTATAAGGGTGGTTATCTAGCTTCAGTGTGAGCGTGAGTGAATGAAAACGATTGACTGACTGTATGCTGCCTTGCTCTTTGTTTGATTGCGTAATTCAGGGGTGTGTTTTACAACAACGCCTTGTAGAAGGATGTGTCAGGGGCCACTCATAAGCATTTGAGTTTTTAAACGATGGCCGAAGAAAAAAATGTCAAGATTTACAAACACAAGATTGGCTTATTGAATTAATCTGTACTTTTTTGTGCATTAGGATCGAGACTGTGCTCTGTCTCCAGATGAGCTGAAGGATTTGTTCAAGGTCTTTCCCTACATGCCCTGGGGTCCAGATGTCAACAACACTGTCTGCACCAATGAGCAGGGCTGGATCACTTACCAAGGCTACCTTTCACAGTGGACGTGAGTGCTGCCTTCATCCTACAGTTCATGAAAATGGAAATAAAGGAACTTTCTGAAATGACTGGAACATGATTTATCTCCACTTCAGGCTAACAACATACCTAGATGTGCAGCGATGTTTAGAGTACTTGGGTTATCTTGGTTACTCTATTATCCAAGAACAAGAGTCACAGGCAGCTGCTATCACAAGTAAGAGTGTTTTAGTGGGTCTTGATCCGTTCATTCGTATACAGGGGCAGATTTCTAAAACATTAATGTGTCGTTGATGTGCAGTCACGAGGAATAAGCGCATTGACCTGCAGAAGAAACAGACCCAGCGCAGTGTTTTCCGCTGTAACATCCTAGGAGCTCGAGGCTGCGGGAAAAGTGGCTTTCTGCAGGCTTTCCTGGGCAGGAACCTTGCAGTGAGTATAAATGCCTCACAAGAACATGTAGTGTTTTGACTTGGACCTGGTTTTGACTATCTCCTCCTTCACGTTGCAGCGTCAGATGAGGATAAGAGAAGACCACAAGTCTTACTATGCCATCAGCACCACTTATGTGTATGGACAAGAGAAATATCTGCTTGTAAGTTAAAGTTCCGTTGATTCGTCCACTAATATACAATCATCTTCGTCTGGTCAGTGCTGATTGTTTTTCTCTCTTTCTCAGCTGCACGAGGTGCTGCCGGACTTTGAGTTCCTGTCTGAGGCTGATCTGGCTTGTGATGTTGTTTGCTTGGTGTATGACATCAGCAACCCGCGTTCTTTTGAATATTGCGCTAAAGTCTACAAGGTTAGCATATTTACAATTTGTTTTTTGTTTTTTAATTGTCAGGACTTAGTCAGGAGCCAGTTTAATTCTAGCTTGGTGCGCTGGTTGTGTCCTGGTTATGCAATTATGTTTTTTTTAATTAAATGTGACGTTGGTATGCTTTATAAAAAAAATTCTTGCATATGAAAAGTTAGGGATGGTTAATGCTCACTAAAGCTTAGTTTCTTTGATTAAAAATAAAGAACAACAGCAATATTGTAGAAATATTCGAATTAAAATTAAATGTTTTTAATTGTAATATATTTTAAAAAAGTAATTTTATTCCTGTGACGGGAAAGCTGACTTTTCAGCAGCTACTACTCCAGACTTCAGTGTCGCCTGATCCTCCAGAAATCATTCAAATGATCTGATTTAAACATAAAACATTCTTATGAGTATTGATAACAATGGCTCTGCTAATATTTCTATGGAAATGTGATGCTTTTAATTTTTTAACATTGTGAATGTTTTTTTTTTTTTTTTAAATCAGTTTAATGCATCATTACTAAATAAAATACCCACCGCCATGCAAAAAATTCTTACTGACCCTAAACCTTTAAATGTCATTTGTGTGTGGATTTCTCAAAATGCCATATATATATATATATATATTAGGGCTGTCAAAAATAATGCGTTCATTTAATGCTTTTTTTTTACGCATTTCACGCATGCACAGTGTTAGATGAATTATTTGTCAGTAGAAGTGGGACAATTACCTCTGCACTTTAACTGCACTTTGCACCAGTGACACGTGGGAACTGAAGTCTTTACACTGACTATATTAAAAACTGAAGAAGAGCGTCATTTTGCGGTTCACTGTTCACACTTGCACTTTGTACTGTCGTCCTTCATTCGTCTTAAGCCTCGACAATATTCCGTTTTGACAACCTTTTTGCCAGAGCTTCTCAATAACAACACTGCATACACTGCGACTCACTCATACACCGCGCTCTTCGTTTTTTTCTGCTGCGTTTTTGACGAGCAGATCGCTCGCCAAAATAATATACCCGTTACATATAGCTTACTGCAGTGCAAGTTGCGATTCAGCTGCTTCTGCCCTGCATATGCGCTGCTTAATGCTGTGCAGTGTGAAACTGGCGTAAAGGTAAAAGATTGTTCTCATTGCAAAGACTAGTATTATGGTATGTTTCAGCTTGATTTAAGCCACCATTATTTGGCTGTAAATAAACAGACATATTATGAAAATTATGTATCTGTGTCCTGTTATTTATCGTTTGGTATGTATTTCAGAAAAAAGAAAGGTCAGGGTTCAGGTGTAGTTGCAAATAGTGATTAATCCACTGAAAAAAAATCCTGATTAATTTGATAAAAAATGTAAATCATTTGACAGCCCTACTATATATATGATAGTTTGTCAGTTTAATGTGAATCGGTTAAAGCTCAGTGGGTGTGGTCAACTGTCATCAATCAACAACAACAAAAAATAAGTTCCATATGTGTGCTGTTCTTTCACAGAAGCACTTCTTGGACAGCAAGACGCCCTGTGTGGTAATTGCTGCCAAGTCAGACCTGCATGAAGCCCGTCAGTACTACAGCCTGTCCCCGCTGGATTTCTGTCGAAAACACAAGCTTCACCCGCCCCAGATGTTCACCTGCAACACAGCCGAAGCACCCAGCAAAGAAATCTATACCAAACTCACCACTATGGCCATGTATCCGTGAGTATACAGCCCCTTCAACCAGACCTACCTGCTCTCTTCCTGTTCCTGATCACGATTGGCTCCTCTGACTCTCCCTCTTTTGTTTCTAAAAGTTTTTTTGGTCTACATTTGTGCTTCTAATGCTGTTAGGTACATAGTCTCAGCTAGCCGCAGTACCTTGGAAAGCTGGTTTTTCGTTTCAGAGTTTTTTGAGTATTATTTGTTCAGTGTCTTGTAATGTAGTGCACAACAATTTCAGGTTTTATCTGTAGTGTAGTATGTGTGGTGATGCAAGCTATACGCCAGTTCTTTCCTGTAGAAGGCTGTAACTGATTGTATTTTTTTGGTGTATGTGTAAAAGCTCCATCTGCTGCTCTGAACTGATTTATTAAAAAAAAAAAAAAAAAAAAAAGTACTAAAAAGCTTAATCTTTGGTAAAATATTCTGCACAATTTGGCCCCAAAACTATAATTTACAGATCAATGTAACAACAAAAACAACTATTTTACAGTACACCTGAAGAATTGGCATACTTATATTTATGTCATATTTATATTTATTTAATCTCATGTTTTGAAAAATTAAGTCATTGAGCTTTAATTTTGGTGTGAGACTTCAGGGAGCCCTTCTAGGGTCTTCATTTATTCACCCTCAGGTTGTTCCAAGCTTGTATGAATTTCCTTATTCTGCTGATCACAAATGAAGTTTGACTTCCATAGCATTGTCTTTTTTTGTCACTGTTGGAGTCAATGTGTACCAGCAACTGTTTTTACTTTTGGGTGAACTGTTCCTTTAAATTACTTGCTTTAAGTTATGGTTTATAAGTGCTCCTCATTACCAGATTGTGAAGTTAGTTGGTTCTCAAATGCATGTTACAAGGGACCAAGGGGTGAGTCATAATCACACTGGAACAGTTTTTTTGGATTAATCTTGCAGTCCTATTCAAGCTCTTTGCTCAAGTTGGTTTTGCTAGCTTCTAGGAATCTCTCCTTACATGTTTCACTTGTGATGTTTCAAGGCTTCCCTTACGCATACTTTCTTTCCCTGTTCTTTTCTTTTGCATCACGTGTCTGTAGATAGCCGGTTTTCCCAAGAATATGAATATTTTTTTTCCCCCATATATTCCGTTTACTGTGCTTACCTCCCTGCACTCCTCCATCTCCAAGCTCAAGCAGAGAAGCAGCTTTGGGATCCAGCTCTTCTGGATCTGTCACATGATACTGACTCTTACTGTCTGTGTGTGTTTCTGCAGCCACGCCAAGTTACGCTGCATGTGCAGCTGCAACAGGTGTACCTATTGCATCTGTCACAACCTCCTGAACTCTGAGCTGGTGCGCTCGGTAAAGGCCAAATTCTACGGTGCTGTTCTGAACAGGTCTCTGAGTATAGCGCTATATATGTCCCCCATTCACTCTCTCCACAGGGTGATCTCTCTAACCTCGGCTTCTTAACACACCACCTTTCCTCTTTACTTGCTGTTGACCTGACAGGTTTACGTTGCATATCCACAGAGAGATGCTTGAAAGTTTTCAGGCTTATAAATAAGGTTCTTTCATTTTAAGGTCAAGATTTATCAAAACTATCATAAAGTCAGAGATGTGTCCAAGTAGACTTGGCCAGATGCTCCCATTGACTCATTTTATCCACACAAAGCCCAGACAAATGGCATTCTAGCAGCTCGTGTTGATTAACATTGTACTGGAATCCAGCATTTGCTATTTAAGTCTCAGTAATGCATACGAGGCATGTTAGCGCACTTTTGCTTCTGCTTCAGACATCTTAGGAATCTTTTCTTAACCCAGCATGTGAAGCTGACTAAATTCTGCTTGTGTGTTTGAGCTTAGTTGTTGTTTTTTTCTAGTTGAAACTAGAGATGGCAATCTTTCTTTTTTTTTTCTAGGCTACTAGATTCGATTTAAAGTTTAAATCTTTGTTTAAATTTAGTTTTGATAACTGTTGTTGAACACCTGAAAACATCCAGTATTAGAGTTCTTTTATCAAGTCTCTATCAGCAAAGGATTGAATAATTGATTTTGAACTGTCCTCATTCACAGATGTAGTTAAGAGTGGTTTTTCACTAGAAAGTATTGTTTGTTATTGTTCGCTTGTTAGACCTTGTCGGTGTACTAAGTCATTATTCATATGGCAACCTGTATTTATAAGATAAGGATTATGTGGCGCTGACAACTGGTGTAGTGGATGCTGAAAATTAAGATTTGCTATGACCGGGGAAAGAAAAATCTAAATAAAATAAAAAAAACAAAAATGTAAAAAAAAAAAAAAATTTATTACAATAGAAAACGGTGATGATGCTTCTTTAACAGTCGGATCAAATAGTTTAATCTGTATTAAAATCTTTAATTGTTTTGATTTCCATCTCTAGTTCAATTGAATTTTTCATCCTTTTGTGTGGCATACTCTCATTCTTACAACGCCGTTTTAGGGCCTGCAAAAAAAAAAAAAAAAGAGAACTGCGAGATTAAAGTCGAAATATTACGAGAATAAAGTCGGCCTTGATTGGGAGCACCTGGAGATATTCCATAATGTCAGCTTTTAAAATATTTTATAGCGGAATACAAACAATATGTATATAATGACATGATATATGTATATTAAAACCTGACATATAGCTAAAATCGCTTTAGTTTAAGCAGATTTAAGTCAATCATTTTCCCGATTACAATGAGACTTTATTATACATAAGTCTGTAGCCTGTTTTCCCATGCCTTCTGATATTCCTTTGCTTTTTATATATATAGCTATTTCGACTTTATTCTCGTAGTTTAGATTTTTTTTTTTTTTTTTAGGTGGCACTAAAACGCCGTCATACGTTCTGATTCGTGCAGCATTGCTTAGAATTTTTTTATAACCTTTAAATGGATAAGTTTGTTCATAAACATGCCATACGCATTAAAACCATAATATGTTTATAAAAGGCATCCTTTACATTTTAAACGTAATAAGACAGATTTGTCAGATATTTAACCCTTCTTGAGTGAGTTGAGGTGGATATGCAAGCAGTAAATCTGCACTAATTCACTCATCCTTGCTCCAGGGACGAATGTGTCCACCTGGTTCATATGAGCCCTTCTTTTTTTGGTTGCTTTTCTTCCTGAGTTGTTTTTAGATACTGAGCAGTTGATCTCTTTCATAGATTTCATAGATTTTTTTTTTTTTTTTTTACTGCTTATAAACTGTAACACCAGAAGAATGCATGGGTGTGAGGTCAACGATTTACTTACACTCATTTACAGAAAAATGAATAAGTGACCATTGATCTTATTATCTGATTATATATATATATATATACACACACACACATCAAACTTTCTTTAAAGCATGTGCCTGTCTTACACACTTTTGGTTTTTCATCTCATTCTCATGCTGCACAAAATTTTGTTAAACCTCTTTTTATAAATATATATATATATATAGAGAGAGAGAGAGAGAGAGAGAGAATTTTAATTTATTGAGTTTAATCTTGTGATTTTGTTTTGTTCTGTCCCTCCATAGGTGTACCTTTACATTTGTTTGGCTTGCCCTTTTTGTCTTTGCCTTGCACCTCTTTACATCATGTTAGCAGCATCCCATCTGTCCCTCCCTCTTTACCCATCATCTGTTTCTCAGCATTAGCTATAGCTGCAGTCAGTAACTCTGTTACCCGCTCTGGCGGGTAATAAGCAGAACTGTGTGTCTTGTCTGAGCTACTTCTCTCTGTCTCACTCACCTCAACCAGTCTAAATAGTACAAACACTAATTATAGGTGTACGGTAGAGAATCAGGATAAGTCAAAAACATGCTCTGGAAAATGGGTTCATGGTGTACTCGCTTGTTTTATACATTTTGAACACACAAAAGTTACAGACTGCAACTTTAAGCAACCCTCCTCAGGACTAATGGTTATATGCAGTGTGTTGGAATGTGTCTCTAATCACTAACATGTCTAACCTGTTGCTGCTAATTTAGTGTTTAATCCAAAACACAAGCTTCTCTTGCTATTGTTGTTTGGTGCTTTGATGGATAGTATTTCATGTATTGTTCTTGACTGTGTCATAGTTTATGTAAGGGATAATGTGTCAGGGCTTATTTCTGTGATAACTACCGGCTGCCTCGGAATATTTTCCGCTTATTATACGGCTACTTGCCACATAACTAAAAAAAACTGGCCATGAATATGAATTTGAAACATTTTATTGGCATATTTGTTTTAAATTAACAGTTTCATCCTTCCGCAACACGATATAGTAACGTTACCACATGACTAACATTCAAACGTTAGTAAGACAATTTATAACATCTACATATGAATATATAACAACAGATGTATTTTAGTTATTTACAAGTATTAAATTGCACTTTATGTTGTCCAGTGTTTGTCACAAGATGGCGCCAAACGGTAATCTTTGTTGGCGCTGAGGGATTTTAACAAATAAGTAGTACCGGCTATGCATTATTACTTTGGAGCGGTTATTATTTGAAAAGAACGAACCTGCAAATGTCTCAACTGACCAATCAGAATCAAGCCTTCCAGAGAGCCGTGTAATAAAGGCAGTTAAAAACATAGCACAAAAAATACAAAATAAAACAGATTTGCTTGATAAAGCCACCAAACACTACTTGGTAAATAGTATATTTTTTATATTTTTTTATATTTTTTGTGTGTGATATTTCACATGAATAAGTGGGTGTGTAAGAGTGTGTGTTTACAGCATGTGGTGAACAGTGGGGTGGTCCTGTCGGGTGTGCGGTTGTTGAACTGCCATGCTGTGTGCATGTGTGCATAAGGTTGAGAGCTTTTATACAAGATGTGGGCACGTTTCTGCTGGCTGACGAGGAGTCCAGCCTCACCCATCAGGTTCATGCAGACAGCTTTGTAGAGGACTCGGTCTACATGGAGTCGTCTGTCGACCCGTTTGTGCCCATTTGTAACAGGTAAAGGCCCCGCTTACTGGAGTACAAGGTGCCACGATTTAAATGACATTTTAAGTTCGAAGAAGGATTCTCTTTGACTGGTTTTTAGTGAGGTGTTTAAATGCAATTTCCTCTTTACGTCTCTTATTTTTCTCACCCTTAAGGTATCTGCAGATGTCATTGACTGATTTGAAGATTACTCAATATGTACTTTTTTGTGTTGTGCTGTGCATACCACCTTTTTTTCAGCCACATGTTTTCATAGGTTTCTCACACACGCACACACACACAAACGATGAGTGTTGTCTCAGTCTTGAGTTTGAATCTGCGGAGCTTTTTGAAGCAATTTAAACCTTCTGAATTTGTGTTTGATGGGATTCATCTCTTTCTATGTATCTTTATCTTCAGTGTGTTTTTAAACATGTTCGTCCCTTGACAACATTAGCTTAGCTTTCCCCATTTCAACCGCTTATCTGTGTATATATCATGGGATCTCCAATCAAAACGAAATAATTTTTATTATTAACATTATTATAAGCTCAAAGAATTGTCTATCAGTTAAATGCCTTTTGCCTGTGAAACAAAAAATTGTCAATATTACATTATTAATATGACATTATATTGGTAATTACATTATTATGAATTCTCTTTTTCGTTTATGCATGGAAATGGGAATTTGGGAGCCATTGCTCTTTCAAATAATTCTATATAATATGTGTAGATAATGAAGGATAGTTGGTTATTTTAGGGGATGTTAATTGAAAATCCTAGTCGTTTGTCATCTCTCAAACCGTCATAAGTGCACTTATTAACAAACATCCACCTTTTCCCTTCACTTTTGCTCTTTTGCAGACACATGACCCAAGCTGACCTGAAAAACTCTACGTTTTGGCTGAGGGCGAGCGTCGGTGCCACTGTGTTTGCTGTTCTTGGCTTCGCCATGTACAAAGCTCTCCTCAAGCAGCGGTGATCAGTGCATGTTACAGCAGCCCCGGCCCTCTACAAATCCCATGATCCCTCATTCCATCCTTATTTCATTTAGGAGAGAAGATTCCTAGTTAATAGTTAGCTACATTTTGTATAGTTCAAACTGCCTTTCCCGAACCAAGTGTTATAGGAACTTGCCTCATCAGCCATGTGGTGACTCAGGACATCTACAGTAACGGCGGGAGCTGTAAGCATGTCCTCTGCTGTTCCGACATGAGGTTTTTATTTATGCACACTGATGTTTTCCTCAGGTCAGTATTAATTGGTGTGACCTATATTGAAGAGACAGCAGAGCGTGAGGGTTTACTGATAGGTGACTGAACGCTGTTTATATGTGTATATATCTTACCGGACATTCTAAGATTGTCTCTAGCTAGTGAACAAACTGTAACAGATAACACTCGTGCTTGTGGGAGAAGCACTGAAACAAAGCCATTTTTCATGTAAAGGTCATTTTACTCTTTGCACATCTCTGCTATGTTAATTTATTAGCCTTATTTTTGTCATTTTCTTCTTTTTTTGACATTGCTTGAAGCAGTAATGAGCTACGGATTCTTTTATGCAATGTTTGGATTTTATTTAGTTAATTTGTGTTTGTTTTTCTGTTCTACCCATTGCCTTTATTAAGATTATGCACAAGAAACCTTTTTTATGTTCAGTATTGAGTAATGGCCTAAATTGGTTTATTTCAAACCGGACTAATAAGGACCTGCTTGCCACATTACAAAGACCGTATGAATTCCTCCTACCTAACAATCATGTAGAGACAACGTCATGTTTGTTCTGATGTTTCAGCTCTTATGCATATGTAACTTTCAATGCAGTTTCCCTGTTCAAAACCATGGGATTATTGCACATGTGGGTTTTCAGACATTTACAATAAATAATGGTGTGAATAAATCGGTCTTGTGTTTGCGTTTGA
Source organism: Enteromius afrohamiltoni (assembly GCA_034779775.1). Classification (NCBI taxonomy): domain Eukaryota; kingdom Metazoa; phylum Chordata; class Actinopteri; order Cypriniformes; family Cyprinidae; genus Enteromius; species Enteromius afrohamiltoni. The sequence goes on along the minus strand of JAUYWG010000033.1, from coordinate 13,602,612 downwards.
GATGAATGTTGCATCTCTTTGAGTGTTGCATCATTGGGATCATGTGTGGGATTTTTTTTTTGGCTTTTTGCAATAAGGGAAAATCCATTGATTACAAACTGAATAAAATTGAGAACTGCAAAGCAAATGAACAAGAACCTCCCCCGTATGTTGGCATTTGACTGAAGACAGCGTGTCTTTATTACACAAAGATCAGAAGTGAGGATGTGATGGTTTCAGGGGGAAGTCATGATGGTAATTTATGTTTATGGTGAAGTGGGAACACTTTCAGCATACAAAGAGCCATGAGCATGTCCACGGGAGGAGTGCCTGCTCCGCTCTGCCAGGGCTTTCTGAAGAAACGGAAAGACAAAATGGTATGGCTATATTTTTAATATACCTATATATATATATATATATATACATACAGTTTTGGAAGAAAGTAAGAGACCACTGCAATTTACTCCTAAATCAGTATCTCTCTGAGTATGACAAGCATTTCATGCCGGTCTTTGTTTGTTTCTACACAAACATACTTCATTCTGTTTATTGAGGTACTTACTTGGTGAGCACCTGAATCCAAATGCATTTAATGGGAAAAGTATAAAAAGCACTGCCGTAATCAACACTATCCTCTTGCAGTGTGACCAGTCGGATGGTAAAAAATGCTAGAAGTCTTCCAAACGTAATTAGAAATTTAAAAATAAACAATAACATGCCGAAAACAGTGAAAAGAAAGTTTTTAAAGCAAGAAAAAAAGGGCTCAATCCTAGCTTTACTGGAACAAGGATTCAATGAGCGTCAAGCTGCTTCTAACCTTAATATTTCAAAGATGGCAGTTCACAAAAAATGAAACAATTGTGCATTGATTTGTATTGGTGAGATTAAGTTTTAAGAATAAAGCCCAAAAGAAACAGATTTTTCTGCAGTGGTCTCTTATTTTTTTCCAGAACTGTATATATATATATATATTGATAGCTTTTCGTGTCTGTTATTTGCAGGAACCATGTGAATAAAACTAGCTGTTGCTAAATACTTGTCAGGACTGTTGCAGAATGCTCTATTTACTCTTTATGTTTTTGCAGAATTGATGCAATTGTTACATATAATCTCTTTGCTCAGTGGTTAAATGTGTTTTCCTCAGAGGCTTCGGTGGGTGACTTACTGGTTCAGACTTTACAATACAACTCTCTTTTTCTACACTAAAAAACACGGGAGTGCTGTAAGTATTCAGCTGTTTCATTTAATAATGCTTATGATGAGGACCCTTGCTTTAAATACAGCTTACTGGCATATTGGCAAAGGTTCTTGTTGGCATGGCTTTTAATCCATTGTTTCTCTCAAACAGTTGGACCTCAGGGGCCAGTATTACATATATGAGGTATATATATATATATATATATAAGTCTGTTTGTAATGTTATCTGAGATTCATTGTGTGGATGCTGGTAAACTGATTATCAGAAGGCCAAATATCTCATGTTAGCTGCATGCCCTCTTCACACGGCTTAACAGGTTCAGTCTGTGCGGGAGGTCAGCAGATCGGAGAACAATCGCTTTCTATTTGAGATCACAATGAAAAATGGGAAGAAGAAAATGCTGGTGAGTGTGTTGTTTTTTTTATGTTGATCAAGAGAGTGTCTGCCATCTGTATTTGAGGATGTGGTCTACAGAAAAACCACCTGTGAACAAGGTAGGGCTGTCATATAGTTTCAAAAAGGAACGTTGATTGTGCTTTTTGTGACTGAAATAACTATGAATGCTGTCTTTATGTCCTTTCTGTCAGGCAGCAGATACAGCTGATGTGAGGCAGGAGTGGATAGACCAGCTGTGGAAAGCCATGCTGCTCAATGGCCCAGACAGATCTGGATCTATCACCAATGGGTACCGCTGCTCTTTAAGACACTTCACTCCAATGGGTGTTTTTGTATGAGATTTATAATGCTCTGAATGTGTTTTGTATGTGATTGAGATTAGGAAGCTGGTGCCAGATAACAACCCTGAAGTTCGGTCTAGCTGCTATGAAGAATCAAACACTGAGACAGGCAGCTCCTCGGTGGACAGCAGATGTGTCTCCGTTGATCAGGAGTCATTCCAGTCCTTCGTTGGTACGTCCCACATTTGGGATGTGACTTTTTCCTGTTTGACCTCCCGTTGCCTTTTACAGCTTTGCTTTAATGCCTTTAACAGAACTGCCAGTCTCAAGTCAGATCAAGACACCTTTATATCTGTAGCGCTTTATATACATTACATATTGTCAAAACAGTTTCACAGAGATAAAAGGAAGTAGTAAATTCTATGAGCAATTATGGAAAATCATCTATTCTACGTCATTTAGCTGAAGTCGGTTGAGATCAATAACAGTGTGAAGTGAATTGTGAACAGTAGGCAGCAGTGTTGTTAGTCAGCTGAAATCCAATTCAATACCAGTGTGGATGTCGCAAGATGAGATTCAGCTGTAAAGCATCTCTACAGAAAACAATAGGGCCATCATCCAGCTTAATAAAAAGGTAAGTGTCTTTTAGACCTCAACTATGTAAGCCAGAAAGTGACAGTTTAAATGATAAAATGTTTAAATGGTAAGTTCACACAGAAATGGTTTGTTTTATGTTGGTTTGTCATATTTAGGTCTTTTATTTTCATTCACATAACACTAATTAAGAAATGCACAGGGCATACTAAATATGGTGTAACAATGTGAAGAGGACATCGGAGATCTTGATATAATAAGAATAACTTTTTATTACAACGTAGCAGTGACAAAGTACAGAGCAGCACTTTGGATTCAGAGTGAATGGGTCAACAGATGGTTCTTGATAGCTTACTGCTTCTCCCACATTCTAGGTGTGAAGTAACACCCCGGAGAGTGTGTTTACATATTACTGAGATTGGAAAGAGCTATCTCTATGATAATTAAGCCTGTAGGATAATTAAGGAGTATAGTCTAACTAGTGAAAGTTTTGGTTGAGGCAGACTATCATTTCTTACAATGCTGAACCGCCATACATGTTGACTGTGTATTCAGAAGTCTTGAATTCAAATCTCTTTTTAAAGTGTCAAATGGACTTTCAGTGTCTAAGAAATGTCTAATTGTTCATTAAAATGTCATTATTTGTGTTTTGATTAAGTATTATGGGGTTGGAAACGAAATGTACTGTAAATAGGGCAGACCTTTAATTTTGGGTGAACCATCCCTTTAGCAGATAAATATCCTTGTCAATCTTCCCAGGCAAAAGAGTATTTGAGGTACATTTATGGATGTCTATGCTTATTCTTACAAGAATCATTCTTAAAATTTTTGTCCTCAGTTGCTGATGAAACACAACAAAGTTTGCTGACAGACAATGAAATGGAGCAAAATACTGAGGAGTTTTTACTGACAGACTATGACTATGATGTTTTACCATCTCGAAAAGGTTTTTAAATGATCTTTTTTCTGGAATGCTTGTTTAAATATAATATGGTAAATTTAACACAGTATGTTCACATGTAGGTATTTTGGTTTGCCTTGCCAACTGTATAACCTTGATGTATTGCTAAAATGATTGTATATTGATTTAATCTGTTAGAATAAGTACTGATTTTTATTATTTCTAATGATTGACTGCAGTTACTGAATTGCCCATCTATGACACTCCCCTCTCTAAATGGTCAGCCAGTGAGGAAGAGCATGGTAGGCCTAATTCTCCACTCACTCGTGTTATAAAGTTACACTGTAAAGTTCATATGTTCAGCACAGTGTGCCGTAATTGTTCTTCCTTTACAGGAGTGACTGATAGCATCTATGATTTCCCAAACCCTGTGATTAGGAAATTGACTGAACACACAATTGGTAAGAGATGAGAATTTACAGGAAGAGTGGTCATTACTCTTGGTGTTTACTCAGCGAATAGAGAATATATGATTTTCATGTGTCAGAAATAATAACTAGGTCAGCTTAACTTATGGAAATGTAATGTACCTAACAAACCAGTGAACCTGTGATTTCTATTTTTTATTTTTGTTTTGCAGAATCTCTTAGCAGTAGTGAGAGGCCTGAGAGAGGTGGTCTTCTGAGCGACATGATTGCCTGTTTGGACAGTGAATCTGCTGCCTGGGTCAAACCTGCTCCTCCTTGAACCTCATGGGTCACTTTGAGCCAGACTGAGATGATAATAAATATTGTTGTTGTAAACTAATATTGTTCATGTTAAATTCCATCCGGACTATAATCAGAACATAATGTAGAACAATGATTAAATGTTGATGGTGTCGTTTTAAATTGTCCTTAATCATCCAGTAATTTGTGAATAACGTCTTTTGTCCTATCATGATGCAAAATTAATTTTAATTAATTTTTCAATACAGTATTCAAACCTCTTGTTTCACAGTTTAAGCTAGTCGTTTCGGGTTAGGCACAGTTTGGCACAAGGGTTTATGAAAATTATTACAATTTTTATTATTTTCTAACTAAAACTACGTAGTTTAGATCCACAGATTAGACGCCCTCAACTCCGGATACTTTTTAGGGCGTTGAGCTGCGCCATCAGGTCATGTGACATGTCTGCCTGCATCGCGTTTGTTTTCAGTCATTGGAGCCTTTGGCTTAATTTTGAATGTAAGTGTGTTGTTTTTGCCATTTCCTTACGTAATTAGTAAACCCGACAAATTTAGAGGGTCTGTTGCATGGTGTAATACTCTTGTGAAGGAAGCTTGAATGTGTATTTGACTATATTGTCATAACAAATATTTTAGGTTGTTTCTTAACCAATAGTATTTGCAATTGATATGTTTAGCACTGTAGTGCAGAGGTCTCAAACACGTCGCCCGCGAGCTACCAGTATTTAATTATTTTTAAATGCTGCTCTGCTTTATTCAAAGTTATTATTATAGGAGTCTCTCGCGGGAAGCAGACGCAACAGTTTCGTTTTGTGTGAAAACACGACTGAAGGCAGTGTTTTGAGTGAGAGAATGCGTAGGGCAGGCTATGTGTATAAAAGAATGTACGATTTAATAATGTATCTCTTTGTTGTGAAATATCCTTAAAGAGAGGTTTATTCTGATAGTGTACGTCATTCTTCTTGCTGAGCAGTTTCGCGCATTAAAAGTACTACATGTAAATCAACCATAGCCCTTTAATACATCATTGAAACCCATTCTACTGTCTCCTCCTCCTTAAATAATAATGTGCTGTAAAGCACTCAGAGGGGTTTACACAACCAATTGCAAATCAGAGCCTGACAGTCAAAAGTCTCTCCAACACTCTTATCTCATAAATAGGTTCCTTAATTGTAGTATGCATTGCATTACAAAGATTTGTGTGTTTAGAATTTTTTTTATTAATATATACAGGTCCTTTTAAAAAAAAATAGCATATTGTGATAAAGTTCATTATTTTCTGTAATGTACTGATAAACATTAG
>JAUYWG010000033.1:13546103-13568270 GCA_034779775.1 Enteromius afrohamiltoni | reverse complement strand
TACTTCAGTTGTTTGTAATGAATCTAAAATATATGAAAGTCTAATGTTTATCAGTACATTACAGAAAATAATGAACTAAAAAAAACTTTAAAATCAAATTCTTTTGCTTTTTTTATGAACTTGAATACAACAAAAATAAAAAAATAAATTATACAAAAAAAGTGTGTTTGACTTGAAGGTACTGTATAAAATGAATTGACTGATTTAATTTGACCATCGATGCAGAGGCTGCATCCACTAATTGTGTTACAGACTTCCACTTTACATGTTTACCTCAAAATTTAAACATCGTTCATGTCTGTAGCACAGATTTAAGAGATTAGTTTAGGACTAAGTGTTGTATTATACCTTCAATACTTTCAATATATTGTGAACGTCTGTTTAATGACCCCAATATTTTACTCATCAAACTCCATAAACTGAGTTTTGTTAATGTCTGTAGCACAGATTTCTGGGTTATGCTGTAAAGTTGAATACTTTGGGTTAAGGGTTTTATTCTAATAAATATGTGCAGTCACCTAATATTCAGTAATGTCTCTGTAGAGCAATTGTGGGCGGCCTTTTAAAATGCATTTTTTGCTCTCATACCAAAGATGCATTGCTTTTATTGCTGTATTGTCCGGGTACCATTCTGCTAACATCTCTCTGTAGCAGACCGAGTCCATGAGCTTGCTTGACTGCGCAGATCTGGCTTTTCTGGGAGAGAGATGAGACCAAAGTAGGAGCTGTGCTTCAGCAGCTGGTTGTGTTATCTCTGCACTGCTCTCTCCCTCAGTGCCGCCCCTGGCATCTCTACATCTCTGCAGATGACACTGCTGGGAATTGCTATCAAACCTCCCAGATGCCAGCGTGTTTATCATTAGCTTGAGTTGGGAAAGCGAGACCATTGTCGTGGAACTGTTTCACACGAGGAGGTATAAGAGCAGCTGCTGAAGGCATAGCCAGACGTGCAGCGCCCAGAAACACTCCCTTCCAGCCCATTTGTATCTATTCTACAGCCTGAGTTTGCAGCTGTAGCCAATGATTTTTAAGCACGCTCGAGCGTGTGTGTGTGTGTTTGAGGCAAATATAGGCCTCCCTCAACAAACACGTAGAAGTGCTTTTATGCTTGAATGAGCATCTTCACATATTTAACGTCCATATTGAATTTCATTTAACCCGATGAAAAAAAAAGCGAACAATCCATAAGCAAACAATGGGGCACACTATTCAAACAGCTGGGTGGGTACACTAAGGCCTCGGGGGATCCTACATGATCACTTTGTAGCAGGAGAGCAGCCATTACATTTAGGATTGTTGAATAATTTATGTAAATGAAATATCCATGCAAAATTTTTAGTATTTTAGTAATTTTAAGTATATAGCAAACAGAATATGAGGTATAAAAGTTAATTTATTGAATTTTTATGGCTGTTATGGATGTTTTAGAAATACAGCAAGAAGAACATTGTAGCAAAATTGTTACTGTATGAGCCTTAACTTATATATGTCTTGAGTAGCAAGTATATTTGTAGCAGTAGTCAACAACGCATTGAAGGTTTCTTTTTATGCTAAAAATCATTATATTAAGTAAAGATCAATTTTCCATTAAGATATTTTGTAAAAATCTTACCGTAAATATGTGAAAATTTCATTTTTAATTTGTATTATGCATTATCAAGAACTTCATTTGGACAACTTTAAAGGTGATTTTCTCAATATTAAATAAATATTTGCATCCTCAGATTCCAGATTTTCGAATAGTTGTATCCTGACCAAAGACTGTCCTACCAGAAATGTTCCCGTCGGGTTTTGTGGTCCAGTCCACATATGAATATATATATATATATAAATATATATATATATATATATATAATTTTTTTTGTTGTTGTTATTATTACCCATGTTTAAAACAGTTGTGCTGCTTAATATTTTGTACAACAAAAAAGCTAAATATGCATAAACTGTTTTTATTTTTTTATTTTTTTACATACCTGTCACTTTTTATGAATAAAAAGTATTGCTTAAAACATACTATATATCAGTTCTGGCCCTGGCTTTATCTGTTTTTAATATATCATTTTGCAAGAAAAATCATTAGCAATTCCTTCTGAGAAGAAATATTACTCAAATATGTTACTTCATTATTTGAAGTAAAGCACTGTGACAGTTATGCTGCTAATCTTTTTTTGTGCAGGTCATACTGGGGTCAGCAATAAGTTATCCATTCTTCTGACACCCTCCCGGTCAATATTTGAGCGGGTTATCCTTAATCAAAGAAAGAAATAGCATACTGTTTTTTAAGCAGAGTTGGTTTGACCCCAGCAGTGAGATCTCGTTCACAGGCCTCTTTTCCTGTTGTGTTATGCTGATGCGAAAGGCTTCCCTGGACTGCTGTTCCACATTTAATGCAGGTCTGAGATTGAGTCAGTCAGAGTGACAGAGGAGTCATGGTTATCTCAGCCACCTGTCTCATAACGACACTGAGAGGAGTCTCATACGAGGCCCTGGCACAGCAGCAAGTAATTATACTGCCATAACAGGTGATTTGTAGCAGATTGCAGCAGTGATGTGCCATGTGTGTGCATGCATGCATGTGCAAATCTCTACACTGTGGGGGCAGTTAGAGTGGAGCCTGGCTATGCTGAGCAAGCATTTTCCTTACAGACAAGTCTGAAATAACTGGACATGCAACACAGCTCTCTCAAAATAATATAATATGGTCACTGCTAGATACATTTTATACATCATTTCAGAGAATTTAGAGGATTTTTGGAGCCCCCCCCCCAACATTATAAGCATGCAGATATTTTTAGTGTGTTCTAGACATGATTTTATTCTACAGGAGAGGAAATGTTGGGTAAACAATCATTATTAAATGATTAAATATCTATTAAACTAACCAACTAATAAAATGTATCAAAAATATAACTACTAAAACAAATAATTACATAAACCTAATTATTAAAACAAATCAGACTAATTAAATGAAATAGTATGATACTTATTAAATGAAACAACAAAATAAACATAATTAAATAATAAAATAATTATTACAAGATATTGTGTTTTAAAAACAGGTATAAAACTTAACTTAAATTAATTAAGTTTAAAAATAAAAGTAATTATTTAAATAAGTGGTTGTTTTAAAATAAAAATTATTATTTAATAGTATTATGGGATGTAATTAAGCCTTAAACAAAAATACATAATTAAAAAAAAATTAATTAATAAAGTAATTCTTAACAACAATTACATTATTAAATAACTATATAATGTAATAAAAAATTAAATAAGCATTAAATGGAAACAAAAAAAGGAACTTTTGAATCAAATAATTAAGCAATAATATCATTTAAAAAAACATGAATAGATATTAATAAAAAAATTCTTACAAATAATTGTTTTAAAATACAAATAAAATACATTATTGAAAACAACATTGAAAAAAATTCTACATAAATGATTTTCTGTTTAAACTGGAGTCGTGTTTTAGTTTCCGGTTGCATTTGCTTATGAACATGGTGTAAAGCAGACCTAGGAGCCAGTGGAACATAAATATAAAATTCCTTTAAGCATATTCAGAATGATTAATTTTGGAGAAGTGCTATTTCTGGATCAGTTTTGCCTTCTGACACGCAATGTCTACAAGCAGAGAGAGCTGGAAGCTGATCCTAAATGTCTCAGAGCTCCTGCTGTCTGGCACTGTGGGACTATAGGCAGGCGAAGGCCGTGATAGATTCCAGGCATGGGCTCAGCTGCTGCAGTCTTGTTGTGTATTGATCATGGCTTTAATGCTTCTCCATCTGCCAGGTGATGATGGAGGTCCAGGCTGAAGGAAGCCGCAGTATGCTGCTATTTCTCCTGGATCTGGGCCCGTATGCGTCGCTCTCTAACCCCACCAGCCGTGTCCCTACACGCTCCCTTCCGAACTCGCTCGAGATAGACTGCCCTTGTTCTTATTAAGAAAGTGGATGTGTTTTTGTGTGTGTGTTAGACTGCTGAGTCAATGGGGTCTGTGGTGAGTCTGCACTGCTTGATCCTGCTGTCTGCTTTCAGAGAAGTGGAGTGTCACATAACCGTGTAGAGCAGGCCGTGTGGTTGGAAAACTGGCTCTACTGAGGATCTAAGACACAGCAATTGAAAATCACTGTATATTCAGCTGCCTGAACTCTCACATTATTAACCATCAAGGATGAGTTTAGGAATGGAGTAAGGTGTCCCGAGCTATCTGTCTCTCATTATTGTTTACATTTGAATAACAGCAACTGTCAAGGTGACTGTCTTTTCTCTGAGGAGCCTATTAAATTTTCTGATGGGCCGCCAAGATTGCAGACTGTTCAATATGCATATTCCCGCTCATAGAATAAAGGTGAACTCATGGATTTGAAAGAAAGGGCCTGGAATCGCTCCCTGGGGCTCTGCGAATTGACGCCTTGTCCTTTCTATTAATGATTAATACTTTAATTTTAATTTTAAAGACTGTCTTACCTGCCCTTCAGTAAGGTGCCACAGCATATCCACCCTCTTATGCTACAACCAGGCTGTGGAGCTAAACCCTGTGTTTTATCTGCTTTTTATATGTACTGCTCTAGTTTTGTTTCCAGGGACAACTGATTTAAAATACATTGGCTGCATTTTGTTTCATGTTTTAGTGTTTCATTTTGAGTCAACATGAAGTGGCACTTTAGCGCCTCATATATGCTGTAAGCTTTATGTTAAACAGTATTATATAATGGTAATCATGGTGTCCTTGATTAAGGACTACCATTTAAAAGTTTGGGGTCAATTTGACATCAAATATTAGCTTAATCAAGACTTAATCAAGATGCTGTAACATAATTTAAAATTTCAGTGGTAATATATAATATAATTTAAAATTTCAACATATATAGTCAAAATACTAATGAATTCATTGAACATACATATTTTACGAGGTGGCTAATTCATATGAATTTGTTCGACCACACTTGTACGAATTAATACGATTTATTCTAAATCATACGTATTTTATGAGGTGTCAATTTGTAGGAATTTGTATGAATGACCTTAACGTAACCCCTCCCCTAAACCTACCCATCACAATGTTTTAGACAAATTTAGAGTGAGGTCATAATAATTAGTACGAATTGGCACAAATTTGGCACCTTGTATGTATATGTACGAATTGCTTGTGAGACTGTGTTGCACTGACATGATTTAAGATATGTCAGAGCATGATATTTTCATCTGAGATAGCTCAAACATGCAATTTAGTCTGGGACTAGCTTAAGTCTAGCTTAAGTTTTTCTGTGAAACTGGGGGGTTAAGTTTTTGATGTCTGTTTGATTTACATTTTTGACCTTTTAAGTGTTTTTATGTCAATTCTGATGTTATTTTACATCTTTTCAAAAATTTGTTAATTTTTATCTAGCAAGGATGTGTTATTTTGATTACAGTGACAGTAAAGACAGTAAAGATGTATAACACTACAAAATTTTTCATCAACTTTCTAATTATCAAAGAATCCTGAAAATTCAATTTCAACAAAAATATTAAGCAGCACAACTGTTTTTAACATTTACAGTAATAAGGAAACCGCATATTAGAATGATTTCTTATTAGAATTATTTTTTAATCTAACTGCATTTTAAAATATTTGATAAATAAATAAAGCGTTATTTTATATACACTTTATTTCTATAGTCCACTTTAGACAACATACTGACTATGAGAAACTTTTTTTATGACGGATAAAAATTTTAAAAGCAGTGTGTAAACGGGATTGAAAAGTGAGGTCATGTGAAATGCATTCACGTTTTACATGAAAAATTTAGCTGAAAATTTCAGACTTGGTGTGCAATGACCTTTAATCTTCCCTGTTTGACCTAGTTTTCCCTGGTGTCAGACTATTTATCTCCCTCACCTGTCTATGCTAATTATCTTGTTAGTCCTCAGTCTTATTTACAGCCAGTATTTGTCATATCTGGTCAATGTATGGTACATGGTGAGCTCCTGTTATCTTGATAATTAAAAATATTGAACTCGCTTTCTTTACCTTGTGGATTAATAAACATACTCAAGTGTGGCAGTAATAATACTCAACAACATCACTGTTTTAACAGTGTTTCTATATTTTTAATCAAATTAATGGAACCTTTGTGAACATCTAAAATACTTCTTTAAGAAAAGTTACATTTAATTATTATTTTTGCACATATATGAAATTGTAAATGCTAATTTATGATGTATAATGATTAAAATACCCTGGAGTAAATGTCATGTTTAATGTATTGTTGCACATCCTATACCAATACCAATTGCAACACCAAATCTATCTACAGTTCTAAGAATTGACCTGCACATTTGTACAATGCCAGGCGTATTTTATTTTATAAACTTGTTTTTAACAGGATTGGAAATGTTCAGTGCATCAAAATTACAGTGTTTACCCACATGGACCTACACCATATTTTCTTTGGTTTAGGGTACTTTTCCAATAAGACACTAAACCATCTTGTGTCACTGTACTTCCTGTCTAGGTGATCAGGATCAAGGCTCCACAGGCTATCAGTTAGACGTCTATCAATATTGAATTCAGCGCCTCAGTAACTGTGTCTGTGGACGTCCTTGACTGCATCTCTATGCTGTTTAGGGTTCAGGAGCAGGCAGATGTCTGTACAAGACGTTTCTAAAACAAACACAGTTTTACAGATCCCAATTTGTATGAATGCTAATATATATATTATATGTTAATGTTAATCCACAAGGTAAAGCAAATTCGCCACTGGAGCCCTGTGCTCTTCCCAGATGAAAGCAGGTTCACAGTGAGCAAATGTGGCTCTTGAGATGCTGTGGAGAACGTTCTGCTACCTGCAACATCGTCCAGCATGACCGGTTTGGCAGTGGGTCAGTAATGGTGTGGGGTGGCATTTCTTTGGAGGGCCGCACAGCCCTCCATGTGCTCGCCAGAGGTAGCCTGACTGCCATTAGGTACAGAGATGAGATCCTCAGACCCCTTGTGAGACCATATGTCAGTGCGGTTGGCCTTGGGTTCCTCCTAATGCAAGACAATGCTAGACCTCATGTGGCTGGAGTGTGTCAGCAGTTCCTGCAAGACAAAGGCATTGATGCTATGGACTGGCACGTCCGTTTCCCAGACCTGAATCCAGTTGAGCACATCTGGGACATCATGTCTCGCTCCATCCACCAACACCACATTGCACCACAGACTGTCCAGGAGTTAGCAGATGCTTTAGTCCAGGTCTGGGAGGAGATCCCTCAGGAGACCATCCGCCACCTTATCAGGAGCATGCCCAGGCACTGTAGGGAGGTCATACAGGCACGTGGTCACACACACTACTGAGCCTCATTTTGAGTTGTTTTAAGGACATTACATCAAAGCTGGATCAGCCTGTAGTGTGCTTTTCCCCTGTGTGACTCCAAATCCAGACCTCCAGGGGTTAATAAACTTGATTTCTGTTGATAATCTTTGTGATTTTATGTCAGCACATTCAACTATGTAAAGAACAAAGTGTTCAATAAGAATATTTCATTCATTCAGATCAAGGATGTGTTATTGTAGTGTTCCCTTTATTTTTTAAGCAGTATATATATATATATAATTTTTTTTAAACTGTGTTGTACAGTTTTTCTTTTCTAACATATCACACACAAAGTACTTAACACCGCTTGTGAGCCTCTTGTCAAAACCAGTCAGCAGTGGCCTTTTATAACCAACACCAGCCCAAATGTAAGCAGCACCTGTGCCTGCAGCGGTCTGGACTGTCATGACACTAGATCTGCTGCAGAGCTCATTCGCTACGCAAAGATCCATCAGCTGGGTCAGTGTGAAAGCGTTCATATGTTACGGCACTTAATTCAGCCGCTGAAGGATTTACTGGACAACAGCTGATTTACTGATTCATGCAGATGCAGTTTTGGTCTGCAACTTGAAAGACATCATAGTTCATGCTTTATTATGTTGCAAGCTGCAGCTGATTGACAGAAAATGCCCTTGAAGTTGCTCACGCTGTCACAATTATTTCAAACCTGCCTTTGATCTTGCTGGTATGGTCTCTCGCAGCGGTGAGTCGAGTCTGTTTTAAATGGCAGGAGATGAATGAGGGGTGGGATTGGTCCCTTGCTCCTTCCATTATGTTTGCTGGATTTATTAGCTTTTATCTATGTGCTTGTAATTAACCCTCCTTGTAGCAGTGTGCAGCCTCAGTACTATATAACTAGTACTGGCAAATGTTCCAATTCCTCTCAGTCAACCCTGTGTGCCCGCAGTCATTATTCAGAGGGACTCACAGAATTAGTCTGGTGTCCCTGGGGCTCGTACAGAACCTGGATCCGCTCCATCATCAGTCTCAGAGACCGAGGGCACTTTGTCACCCCATACACTCTAAAAAGGCTGGGTTAAAAAAATAACCCAACCTTAACCCAGCTGCTGGGTAACTGTGGGTTGTTTTGACCCAAGTGCTGAGTTTAACTATTTGTCCCAGAATGCTGGGTTGTTTATTTGACCTAGTGAGTCAGGTTAAAAGTGTTGCTGGGTTAAATATAACCTAAAAATTGGGTTATTTATTGTCGTATTGCCTCTGTACATTTATATATACCAATATTAGCAATTATAAATACATAGTAATCACAAAGGAATGTAAAATATTATTTTATTATTATATTATGTTGTTTTTCTGTAATACAATTAGACAACACAAATGCAAATAAATGTGTTTTCACATTTAGGTTTCAAATTTAAGTATACGTAAGTTTATTTAAACATTGTGGGCATTTTTTGCAGGCTTTTTATTTCACATTAATGCTAACCCGCACAGCGACAGATGAAATATTACATTAAACAGTGAAATATGTGTGCTCTTACTACAGCTTTTCAAAAACAGAGGTAAATAATCATGCCATCATATTAAAATTTACCTTTATCCTTCTTTCTGCAATGTGCGTGACCATCTGTGGACGAGACGAGTGAAGAATCCAGAAAGTTTGATGAAGAGAAAAGATTAAATCAAGCGGTTGGGTTAAAATAACCCAACCCAGTGGTTCAGTGGTGAAAATGAATTTGACCCAGCACGACTTTGTGTTTACATTACCTCAAATAACCCAGAATTAACCCAACAATGTGTTTACAGAAATAACCCAGCACTTTTTAGAGTGTAATTTAATTGTCCGTAATTTAATCAAATTGTGAAGTATTGTTACAATTTAAAGTAAATGTTTTCTATTTAATTATTAAAAAATGTGATTTATTCCTGGGATGTCAAAGCTGAATGATTTGCATCATTACTTTACTAGTCTTCAGTGTCTCCTCCTTCAGAAATGATTCTGAAATGCTAAAAATGGCTTCTTAAACACTGCGTCAAAGTTAAAAACTGCTTAGTATTTTAGTTTTGTAAATATTTTGTAAGAGTTACTTAAATATATTTTATTCAGGACACTTTAAAGAAAGGAAGAAATAAATACACAGCATTTATTTAAATTAGAAATCATTATTTTCATACTTTTAATCAGTCTAATTTATCATTGAATAAATGTTTAATTTCTTTCCTAAAAAGGACTGACCCTGAAAATTTTTTATTGTAAACAAAATTATAAAATGTTATGTGGAAAATATATATTTGAGATATAATTCACTGTGCCTTTTTTTGCCAAACACTATGCAGATTCTCTCCTTCTTAAAAAATGCCATCAATAGAATAAAATAATCACAATTAATCTGATGATTTCAGATGATTTTAGGTAAAGGATGTGACATGTGGCACGTCCAAGTGCACACACACGGCAGTGAGAAGGGAACAACAACACACACACACTGTGAACACACACCCAGAGCAGTGGGCAGCCAGTGGTGCCCATGGAGCAGTTAGGGGAACGGTGCCACCACTTACACACTCCGCTCGAGCCCACGATCTTAAGGTTACAGATCAGGTAAGGAAAGTATTCAGACCCACTTAAATTATTAATTCTTTGTTATTGCAGCCATTTGACAGAAAAACACAGAATTGTTGACATTTTTGCAGATTTTTAAAAAAAGAAAAACTGAAATGTCACATGGTCCTAAGTATTCAGACCCTTTGCTCAGTATTTAGTAGAAGCACCCTTATAAATACTTTCCTTACCCACAGTATATGTGGAAAATTATACAGCCATTATGCCACAGCGAGACATCTGTCTGCAGGCTTTGTGACTCCATAGGGAGGTGCTGCAAGGCCTCGACTGAGAAACAGCAGAGCTTTTCCTGTTTTCCTACAGTAATGAGCATTTCCGCTCTTTCATTTCAAAAGTAAGAGTTTGGCCTCAGCGTTTAGGCATTTCTCAAACTAGTGCCACAGTGTGACAAAATGCCAAAAACTCGCAGAATAAGCTGCTTTTTAAGCAATATATGGGCATAGTTTTCCATGCAACTTAACACTTGTCTTTTTAGGTGGCATGTGATAAACTGAGCCGCTCTCGGTGTTGCTTCTTAGTGAGGTGTTGTGCTTAATACCTTGTTTAATATGCCAGTGTGTGCCCTGATATGGCTCTAATTGATGCTGCCGTGTGATGCCACATTTGCTCTGTTGATAAATTGTTAAATAAGCAGGGCTCTCACTGCCCCCAGCCCCCTCATCCTAGGCTTTGTTTGTGTGCCAAGTGAACGTTGTGCTCTGACAGGCGTTCTGCTGGGGATTTGAGTTTGTGCATGGCTGGTCAACCTTATTTGTATTGTTTGTCACGAAGACACTGTTGTTCTAAAGCTCTGCGGGGAGTTTGTTCGGCCTCTATCTCCTCTCTGTCTTTTATCTCTCTATTCGCACACTTCCACAGAGCTGAGATCCACTGTCTGTTGGCTCTGTGATGATATTGTTAGGGATTGTGGAATTGCATCCTAGAGCTGTGACTTTCATCCAAACCCTGAGAAAGGAGTACTTCGTCTCCATTGGAGCAGATTAGCATGCTCTGCACTCTGATTTTTTTTTGAGGTGGAAAGAGGCTCATTGTGCTTTGCCTAAGTGTTGGCTCGGTGAAGGGAATTTCGGGGTTGCCCTGACTTCCTGTTGGCCCTTGATTGAAGTGAACCCCGATTTCTCTTGCAGCTCTCTCAGTGTCTGTGCACTTAGTTGGAATGGTACCCGGAGTTAGTCGCACGATTAGGGATGGAGCAGTTAACTAACCTGTTACTAACGAGAAGAAACGCATTAGCTTTGTGATTTTCCACAATGGCCACAATGGTCAATGGATATATTTTTGGCCACTTGTCAGGATGTTTTATATGTTTTTCATGCAAAAGATGGGCTTTAGTCTTTAAAATATAAAAGCTGCTAAATATTTTTATGCATGAAGACTTGCTCATCCTCAGAGAGAAACAGTGTGATAAAATTACTTGTTTTTTATTCATAATTTACTTAAGGCAAATCAATGTATTCAAATAAAATAAATACTGAATTTGTGCATATATTGGAGCAATGCTATATGAAAAACCTGTGTTGAATGCACTTTTAACAAAAAAATATTGTTTCAAAACAGTTTTACAGTTAAGTCTGACAGCTCAAAAAGCACATTTAAAAAAGAAATAAAAATAAAATTTAAATAAAAGATTTTTTTAAAATGCCCTAGCCTGAAAACTGGTTTAGATCTTTTCAAGCGTACTCCACCACTATAACATATTAATATTGTTTATATTGAATTGAACAAATTGCCAAATTCATTAGTATGATTATTATGGCAAGTAGGATTTTATAAAGACAATTCTTCCCCCTTTAACTAAATTACTGGATTTAATTTTTACTGAAGCCAAAAAAATGTACGACATAAATAAATAAAATATTTTTATATAATTTTTATAAAGCATTTCAGTTCATTTTCTATTATTTGTATAGCGCTTTTCATGGTAAAAATGGGTCAGAAAGCAGTTTCCCTCAAATTTTCCAGCGTTAACATCCAGGACCTGTATTCACCACACACAAATTATTTGTTTAAATTATTTGTATTATTTAACAATATTATTTATATTCTAATTAAATTATATACAATAACATTAAATGTAATATATAGACATTTTCTTAAATTAGTATATATTCATATTATTATTAAAGTATTTTATATATAATCTTGCTGTACAAATCATGAAATTGTTATATGGAAAATACTGAATTTGTAGTAATTGCATTGTGCTTTCACAATAGCTACAAGGCAGTTTTTATTATATGATTTTAAAACTACATTAGGCAAAAACAAGCCTTCTCTAATGTCCCATGCACAGCAGTGTGAAGACCACTGTTTCAAGTGAACACGACCATTTTTGTCAATCTGATTTACCAACCAGTACAATTACAAAACTGAACCGGAGCTGACTAAAGACCCAGCTACACTTTGTGCTTGAAATTTCACAAGGACGAAATGAGCGATATCATCCGGCACAGGTGAGTGACCTCCCTCTGGGCATGTGTGCACCTTGTTAGGACACCCACATGATTTCACATTACACAGGGACATATTTTAGTCTCTAGGCAGAACACCCTTGATAAACTACTTCCCCTGGACAGCAAGCGTTTGATTTCCCTGAGCATGCCTCCCGAGCTGCAGACACCGAACACGCTCAAACTTGTTCTGAAAGAGATTAAAACTAAAGCCTGTTCCCTTTAACAGTCTCTCATTTAGAAGCAGTGCTACACCTTGATTGTGGATTTTGCGGTTGTAGACCCTCTGAACTTCACTTCAAAGTCAGCAGACTGCTTGGTGATCAGAGATGTCAGGACTTCAAAGCCCCAGAACGTCCATGTAATAACCTCGCCTTTATTAAAACATCTTCTCCCAAATTTGAAACACAGCACAACAGAGACACTACTATGACTTTACAGGACATTATTAAGACCCTTCCTGGCTTCACAAACAGAGCTGCTCCAGATGCACCGTGCGCTTTGTGTATCAGGTCAAGTAAATTTAGCACCCGCTCCTGGTACACAGGGACATGTGCAGTGTAAAGTGGTGTCTGCTTCTGTGTTTTGAGGTTTTTTTTACACGCCAGGCTGAAAGCAAGGGGCTCTCTGCTGGAGCATTAGTGTGCTGCACTCCAAGACGTAATGGAGGTCTGGGACCCCGGCGGCACACGCTACGACAGGGTGTCTAGAGACCTGTCCAGTTTAGCGCACATCAGCGCAGCCAGAGAGAAGAGCTTCGAGAGAGACACGCTGGTAATCTGTTGTGCTAAGTGCCCCTGTCCTCTGCTTCCACCGCGCACAAGAGAGAATAAGCGCATCTCTACTTCTAGAAAGTAGTATAGATGCACGAATGCTTTCTGGGAAAAGTCAATTCAGTGAGTTCACGTGGTTGTGGCCCAACATCTCTGATGATTTTCTTCCATGTACAATGAAGCTCGAAAAGCAGAGTTCCAGATGTTAAAATATAGACAAAGTGCCAAAGCCGAGATAACAGTCACAGCATCTGAAAACTCTGTCCATTGGGTTGTAAATTTATATCTTTTTAACCATAAATGGTAGTTACGGTTTTTAATTGGGTGTGTTTGTTTGGTTTAAATCACTTTCTTATCAGCACACCTGGCCGATTTTAATTGTTTGCCAACTTTCCCTCCCCTGGCCATTTTGGTGATGGAATTTGGCCAAATCGGCCACCTCTGTTCTACTGCCAATAAGGTGGTCACATGGGACATACACCAAACTTGTTTATATTCTGGAACAAATTCCACCCAAAATTCATACGGTCATTAAGTTCTCTGGAAATCACCAGTATTCACCAGTATTGCCCAATAGCTGGGCCCTCAAACCTTCAATGTACATTAGGACATCCAGTATTGGAATAACTCTACGTATTAATTGGTATATTTATTACCATACATCATATTTTAAATAATACCATACAAGTAAATAGCATAATATAAAGTAAAATAACACAACAACGTTAGCCTTAAACTTTTAAATGAATGAGAAATCCAGACGGATTCATTTTTACTAAACATCTGCTGGAATTGAGCAAATTTTTCTTCTATTGATTGCTAAAATGTTAGCCTGGGCCCGCCCATACTTCCTTTGAAGTTACATTCATTTCACGAGCAAAGTTTGTCTGGCCAAGCTACCGTTTTAGAGCATTTCTGTTCCCAAAAAAGTGGAAAGCAATGAGAAACGAGTTGTAATGTTTTAAAATACAATTTATTCCTGTGTTGGTAAAGCTGAATTGACATTACGTCATTACGACGGGTCTCATGATCCTTCAGAAATCATTCTGATATGATGATTTAATGATTTAACAGCGTTTTATATAAACTATAAATATTTTATAGCATTATAAATGTCTTTACTGTTACTTTTGCCAATTTATTGTGTCATTGCTAATTCTATATTGATTTCTTTCAATAAATCACCCAATCATCCAAATCACACTGACCCCAAACACTTGAATGGTAGTGATATTTAAATATTAAATTAGTTTTATTATACTATTTTAAATCTGGCATTTGTGTTATACAATCAGTTAAATAATGGTAATAATATTAATTGGCATTTTTGTATTAAGTCTAAATAGTATATATTTTATTTGGTATGATGTCATTTAATAAAAGTCATTATTGTAAATATTACATTGCAGTAATTTTTTACTTAAGTATTCTTTTTAGTAAATAAAATGAAAATTACAATTAATAAGTTAAGGAAACCCCATCAAATTAAAAATAACTAAATTAAATACATTTCTTTATATTTTTGGTCGCTAATTATTGCATAAAATAAACCTCTTAAGGGTTTAAGGTCCTGATAACCCTGTTGTTGGTTATTTTGGTCTGACTTCAGCTGCTCATACATCATCCTCTATGTCTGCGTGATCTTTCAGTGTTGCATGTAAAACATTTGCATCACTGGATTATCTCACGGTCTAGATTGGTTTAAAAGCATGTGTGCGTCCTAAAGTGCCGCTGCCAGGCTGCAGATGGAGGGTGAGGGTGGCGACAATTAACTACCCATATCAGTGTCTATCTAGCCCTGCAGGATTACATCAGTACACAGTGTCAAAGCAGTGACAGACACACACACACAATGAAGACAGCTGTGTTTCCATGCTGCAGGTGAGACAGGTGTGCACCGTATATCCACTAATTAGGCTGCCTTTTCCTATTCAGTAAATCAGTGGAAGCAGCACAAGATCGATGGGCTAAAAGTGGCTCTTTGATCCCAGATCGAGGGATGCAGGGTGTCCTGAAATCAGCCTCAGGGGACCACACACAGCTTTAAGGACCCCCGCCAGCTCCAGATTCTCATCTCCACTCTCTTGTAATGGCGTTAAAGAACAGCGCTCTACCTGTCAGCGGCTTTATCTACTGCTGATGTGACTGTCTCTAGAAGCGCTTCTCCTGCCTTGTTACTGGTGAAGCATCTTGTCTGATGATGAGAAATGAGATGACAAATGTGTTTTTTTTTATTCAAAAATTCAGTATGAAGAAAATAACAGCAAAACCAAAAGAGCATTGATACAGAAGGCATTTACAACAGCAGTTTTTTGGTTTCGTGGAGAAATGAAAGATACAGAGACGACATGTTTGATGCTTACAGACACAAAGGTTGGGAACAAAAGCTAAGGCACAGAGGTCCCTTCCGACTGAAGAGTAAAGAAATTGTGCAACAGTTGCTCAACAAAACATTCCAGCACAGAGAACGGCGATCTGGCGTAAGATTCTCTGCAAGGCAAAAAATGTTCATTAAGAGCCACACACTCAGACTTGTACAGCCCTTCACAAACCCTTCACATGAGAATTCTGATGGTCTATACAGTGCCAACCAACACACCAAAACCTGACCCACTTAGACGCTTCTTTAAAAACAAGGTTATTTACAATACGTTATGAACATCAGTCCAATACAAAATACTTTACATGGTCATTCCTACCAAAATAGCTATAGTACAGAAGAGATGTCCAAGTGATGTGCTAATAAATATCATTTCAATGTGAATGGCAGATTAGATGTCTCTGTGAAAGTGATGTGAAAGAAAGAGGTATGTTGCTGTATTTGTGAGGTCAGGTTCGCCCACTGCAGACTTCTCTCATCATTTCAGAAATGTTGCCTTGTTTTGCATATACAATGAAAGTCAGCAAGACCCAGAGTTATTTCAAAGCCTACTGACTTTAATTGAATTGACAAATTTAACATCTTTTGTGTCTCACAGAAGACTGAATGACAAAAGGGTAAATCATGGGTGAACTATCCCTTTAAAAGTGAAGTGTGTTCTATTCTAACAAGATAAATGGTTAGAAAATATGTTCCTTGACTCCATTAAGTACTATGCGACTTCACCAATGAGTTTTTTTCCTTTAGACACCTTCAGTTGCTCATATATCTTTGAGCAACGCTGACAACTCTTTTCATGGTATCTTAATGTGATGGCATGTTTCTCACAATACAATTGATATAAAATAAAAAATATAGACTCCAATTGAACGTTTTAACAGTGTATGCTTACGTTGAACTCTTTCTTGTACACAGGCTCTGTATTAAGAAGTATATAGTGTATAAAGTATTGAATGCAAAATGTTTCTGTCTGTAATGTCGGTATATTTCACAAACATTGCATCTAATGCACTTCATCTGTAATAACATCGCAGGAAGCAGATAGTGTCTGACTGGATGTCTTTGTTTGTAACTCATTCCCTGATTACAAGCAGCCAAACGGTTAGATCTAACCGAGGTTGAACACATATCGTTTTATCTCTAGCCTGCCCCATACTCAAACAAACAGAGCAGTTTTAGAAAATAAACAGTATTTGCACTCATTGGGAGGAATCTGCACACAAGGAATAGGAGGTTATTTGAACATGACACACTTCACCTTTAAACGTAAAATGGCTCTTAATATTCATATTTAACTATCCAGTGGCTGAATCCTCACGTGCAGCCAAGATCAGAAGGAGGAAGTCAATGAGATGTATGTGAATAGATAATTTCATACAGTTTCTCTTTTAAGAATATCAAATAATTTGCACTTTCACACGTACAGTACGGATGTAACACCACTTAGACAAGCATTAGACGCTCTATTGAAAAATTTAAATAACAATGCATTCCCGTTTCGCACCCCGCTGAGAACGCATGAATGACAAGAGTGCTTTATTGAAATTTTAAGGTCGCATTCTCCTTTAGATCACATGACAGCAATGACATTTCACTGTTTGCGCCCCCCGGGCGGGACGCCACATCTCCGAGGACCAGATAACAATCAGATTGCATACAAAGTGATGTCTAGGCCAGGGTCACAGAGTCCCGGAGGAGACGTGTTCCTCAAATGAGAGAATGCAACAAGCCACACTAGCCCAGTTTAAATATGGAGACTTACATTTGCAATGTAGAACCATAAAAGGGTTTTGTAAAAATGTTGGTCCAATGCAAACTGTAGAGTCAGTAGAATCTTCATCACTAAAAATACATCTCAGTCAGATCTGAGAGGCCAACCTATCATTATTACGGGTGAGTAATCTGGACGGGCCCGATCTGGAAAATGTGACGTCCAAACGGCGTATGTGCAGAAAAGAGACTGAGCCCGGGAACTTTAGGAACTGTGCTGTAATTGCATGGATGCTACCAGCCAGTCCAGGCGATGTCCGCTTTTGTTCGTTTGAGCAATAAATGGTGAAAGTACCAAACACTAGCTCATATAAAAACACTAGAATGAAGAAAATGACAAGCAGCATGACTGGAATCTCAGTTCTTGAGGTCATTTAAGATCATTCGTCCAGTTAGTTATCCCGATGAGCTCAACATTTGTCGAATAAACAGATGGACCTCAGGTGGGGGCAGGAAGGTATTTTTACTAACTCCTGTACTAGTACCGTAAATTGCGTTTATAGTTGTAATATGGTTGGGATGATAGCCTTTGTAAATAAAGGCAGCTTGTTTACAAAAGGTATTGAATGAGCTGCAAAAACAGCATATAGACATTAGTCATTGACTAAAAAATATCTATTTCATTTATATAAACACATGAATAAATAGCCAACTTACAACCCAACTCAGCTACCCAGTACCTCGGTTCAGGGAAAAGGAAAAATTCTAAAACAAAAAGGCAAAGAAATTACATATCTTTTCCGTGCTGTGCCAGCACAGCTGGCACCTTTCATTTCAAGTTTGGACAGTCTGAAGGGGAACGGCGTACAGACAGAACAACACTTCAGACCGTCTCAAGATCCTCCAGACTCTCTCACTTACAGAACTGGAGCTTGGCATCGTGCAAGTTTTGACCTGTCCACAGAATCCTTTACCCTTGCACTAACTGACAAAAACAACTTTATCGAGTACTCTCTTTAATGCCTGATTAGAAATGCTAGTAAAAAAAACAAAACATGTCTTAATATATATATATATATATATATATATATAAAGCAGATGTTTTCAACACTGATGATAATAGGAAATGTATCTTGAGCAATAAATCAGTATATCAGAATGATTTCTGAAGGATCATTTGACCCTAAATGACTCGAGTAATGATGCTGATAATTCAGCTTCACCATTAAAAGATTTTAAAATAATTTAAAAATATATTTAATATTTTAAAAATATATCATTAAAAAGTCCTTTTAATTTGCAGTATTTCATGCTATTACTGCATTGTTGATCAAATAAAACATCCTTGGTGAGAATAAGATACTTTACTGACCTCAAAATGTTAAATGCTAGAACGCATCACCTATCACATTACATAACTAAAGCTAAAAATGCTGTTTTCCAATAGCTTGCAAGCTCTCCAGCATTCGCATGTCTCTAGCCTATAAGCCCGTTAGTTTAGCCCAGCACTAAATATTTATCCTGCCAGCTTAGCAACCAATCAGCCTGCTAGCTCCACATACATGCAACCACAAATTATTTGTATCTACCATTACTACAAAAGTATAACTGAAAAGGCCATTTTGATTATACAGAAGAGTGAAACATTTTTAAACAGGCTATAACAGCTACCTCTTTGCCTCCAAAGGTCAAAGAATTCTGTGGAGGTTGGCATCTTGCACGACACTGGATCTCTTTTTCTTGTCAAAAGCAGACTTTTTTTATTAAAACCAGATGTTTTTCAACCGATAACTAATTAAAACTAAACAGGAAACTTTATTAGGGGATTTTGAAGGCTTTAAATGCCTGTTCGACTGCTTTTGATCCAGTGAAAACCTTATAAAAATGGAAAAAAATTAAAGAAATGTTGTGCTACAGACAGTTACATACGATCTGAAACATTGGTTTTAATAAGTTATAGGTTGAAAAACTGTTTTTAAATATAGAGGCTTACTGTACAAACATACCTTTTGGTCTTACAACCAGTGTTAAGGTCCATTCTGTGTTTAAAATCCCAACCCCAGCATTCAGCTGTGACACTGACGTCACCTGCTGCTTCAGTTGACAAAGATT
The DNA here is from genome assembly GCA_034779775.1 of Enteromius afrohamiltoni. NCBI lineage: Eukaryota > Metazoa > Chordata > Actinopteri > Cypriniformes > Cyprinidae > Enteromius > Enteromius afrohamiltoni. The sequence continues at coordinate 13,548,918 of JAUYWG010000033.1, read as the reverse complement.
CAATCACAGTAATCAAAATAAATTAAATATAGAGAAGCCTGACAGCACTCACATCACTAGAGCACTAGAGTTTGAGAGGGCACACATTTAAAAAAAAAATCATTAAAACTTTCCAGCATACACTTTCCACGCCCCCTGTCTTGCATTTGAGAGAGAGCCATTTTGCTCATTTCACATAAGCGATGCTGGAAAATAAATAATAAACAAAACAAAATGGTGTAAGAAATGAAAAAGGGTGAGTCTTCAGGGCAGCGGATGCTGCTACCTGATTCGTCCGTTGGTTTTGGATGGGCCCAGCTGGGACTTTGGGTCTGGGCTGAGAGAGCTCCACACCATTTCCCTGCAAGTCTGCATGACAGGACAGCCGCTGGGGCCCGTTGAACACACGTCCACAGCCGACCACACCTCTCCCACTAGACTGTCCACCCAGTGCTCCAGCTCGGACCCCGTCAGCTCTGCGTTGTGTTCGGCCGCTTCCACCTGACCCAGATGCACCGGGATGTTGAGGATGGGGTTCAGGCCGTGGAAACTCTGCTCCATGTAGCTGTTCTTGGCCGGCCCGTTATGCGTTTTTAAAGCATCCTCTGTTAGAGAGAGAGAAGGAAGGAAAAGATGTTTTTTCCCACAAGGATTTAATGCAAGCAAAGCAAAACTGGGATTATGACTGAATTCACTGGAACATTTTACATTTTCAGACATGAAAAATAAAGAAGAGGACCCCTGATTTCATTTTTCTGGGGATAAAAAAAAGATTACTTTCTGCATTTACTTCAGCTATGGGGGTTATAAAACGATCAGTCTTTCATGGATTTATATTTGTGCAAATGAACTTTAAAGGGAATGTTTGTTAATAGACAGAAGGAAGTATGCAGCATCAGATTAGCTTCAAAGTTTGTCAGTCCTGGTGGATGGGAGGTCATATGTTAACCAGATTGTTATTTCTATGCGAGGGCAAATCTGTATCTGTAAACCAATGTTATATGGGTTATTGTACACTGCTGTTCAAACGTTTGTTTTTTAATGGAGCATCTTGTGCTCATCAAGGCTGGATTTATTTGATCAGAGAAATACAGAACCCTTTAACAATAAAGGTCTTTAGTATCACTATGTAATGTTTGTTAAAAAATGTAACACATCTTTGGTGAGTATTCATTTCTTAAAAAGAAAAGAAAAAAAAAAGAAGTACTGGTCCTAATCTTCTGAATAGTAAAAATAGAAATAGAAAACGTAATCTAAATGGCAAACAATTACATTTTTCCCTGTATTTTTGATCAGATGCCTTCAAGAGCATAAGAAACATTTTTTAACAAACATTACAAATCTTTGCTTCAAGATTTGTTTGTTATTTTTATTTGGTTTTTAAATATTTTGCAAATATGTGAAGACATTTATGAGGTTACAGAAGTAAGATGATGAAAAGACAACGAGTCTCCAGCCACAAGGAGCTCCATGCTCCTTTTACCAGCTTTTAATACATTCAGTCTCTTTTTGAGGGCATGGGAAAAACATACAGCTGGGATTTTACAAAATCCATATCAAAATGGCATTAAATATCTATACTTTATTGGTAATTTTTTAAACACATCTTCAAATATAAACTAGACCACTAGTCTGCATCGCATCATCTAACATCAGACAGCTAAAAACAGCTCTGTTAGCTGTGAGGATGGATGTAAAGCTGTGAATTCCTCAGGCCTCACACTTCTCTCTTTACCGATAACCCTCTGTGTCTCTTCCTGACCCCCCTCTCCAGGTTGGCCAACCTCCTTTCCAGAACATGCCATAATACGCTCTCAGGAAGTGCATGAATAAGAAAGCGTCGTTGCTTACAGCGTGCTGCCCGACCTGGGCTGCATAAACACACTCCATAAACTTTTATTAGCTGTGGGTGCAGAGCGAAAGATCTCGGTGCCTGCCGTAGACATTAATCACACGACAGTCTGCTAAATCACATGTTTATCACCCGCCCATTCCCACACCCAACCGCAATCACAAGCTCTCCCTCATTAGGAGCGTTTCGAGGACAGATCCGCTGATGACCGCACACCACTCTTATTTGGAAACGTCCCTAATGGGCTAGAGATACCAATCGCGGCCCCTGCACAGTAATCTTTGGGAGTTTATTCCAATGAAAGGTGACCCGGCGTGGTGTATTACTCATTCGTGACTGTGAGCCGGGGCTATATATAGGCAAGCGAGCGGCCCAGGCACAGAGCTAGACGTGAAAATGCCTTTGAAAGTGGGGGGGTGGATGACCTGAGAGGTTGAAGCAGTTTAATATACAGTGCACCGTAGTGTCAGACTATGGTCTTCAAAAAAAAAAAAAAAGAACCCATGCAAGAGGGATTAGTCATTACATCTGGAAGAAGGAGCATTTCTCATTCTGCTTTAAATATACGAGCCTGGAACAGAGCATAAATCAAAGCTTCAAACGCATTGCATTTTCTGCAGTGATATTCTATGCTACGGTGGCCAGTTTAGACCGGGTTTATATTTTTCCAACTATGAGAGTTGACAGGAAAAAAACAATGTTGTTTGTTGTGGAAATTATTTATATTAGCCACTTCAAAGAAGATGTTTGTTAAACTGGATTGAAGAACGTATTTAACATCCAGTCAATTATATATTATTATGCTTAATTTATTATATGTTATTTTAGATTTTTAGCTTTTTATTTATTTATTTAAAATGAGTTATTTTCATTTTAGTCATTTTATATAATTTGCATTAGTTTGGTTAATTGGTACCTAAACCTTACATTTTACCTTTTGTCTACATTTTTCATCTAATATTTATTTTATTATATTTCAGCTGT
>JAUYWG010000033.1:13510180-13536806 GCA_034779775.1 Enteromius afrohamiltoni | reverse complement strand
AGGCTGGGAATGACAACTTTCAAACTCATTTTGAGCTCCGTTTACAGTAGAGCGAGTGAGTCACCGGGGTCGGGCATGACCACGTTAGGATTGACTCAGTACTGGAGGCTAATGAGAGACTTCCAGACCAAAAGGTTGGGGAGGGGGGGGGGCTACTGCGGTCAAGCTTCACAGCCTCACTGCACTATACTAGACTCGCTCCCAGAATCCTTTTGATGAGAGACCGCCTCGCAATTGATCCCTCATCGTCTTTTTCTGCCGGCCAGAGTTAATTACAGATCCCCTGTGTAGGCACGAGTTAGCAAGGCTTTCTTTAAGTTGAGTCTCATTGGATTTCTAATCACGATTGAAATCGCTACTGACTGGAGAGCTTGTCTCACACTATTAGGTGTTTGTTTAAGGTAAATTAAAGGCCTATTGTGCTTATTCAGACTAAGCAGGACGCGGCGTAGGTCTCCTTCGGGCGTGAGCTCAGCGCTGTCACTGAAAAAGCTTTAAAAGTGTTTAACTAATGATCGGGTTCATCGAACTGTTCCTGTTAGCGTCGGCTGCGCTGATACAGTCGGACAACGAGAGGGCTGAGAGCACAGCGGGAAAGGTGCAAGACACTCACCTGGAAACGGGGCAGGTCGGAGGGCTTGAAGTCATTCGGCGAGCAGCCGCACCAGTCTACGATGTGCTTGTATTGACACTTGCAGCCCAGCTTTCGATTCCAGTTAGTGATGCGGAGGTTGTTGTCTACCATGCTCTCGCAGTGCGGACTGTTCTCCAGGACCGTGTGGAAGAACGACTACGAAGACAAGAGAGAGGAGAGGAGGAGGATGATAAATAGGAAGGGACGGTGAGGGGTGAAGAGAAAGAGAAGAAAATAGATGACTAAGAGGTTGAAACAGAATAATGACATCTGATAAAATGAAGACGGATGTCTAACAGAATGGCCCTGTCAGGAGGTCTAGTGTGTTAAATGTCTACATCAGTGAAAAAGGGCCAATTGGCTTCTTAAGCCACAATATCCAATATCTCAGCGGTGAATAACTAGCCCTAGACAGAGCGAAGAATCCAATTTCGCCGCGGCACAGCAAAAAGCCCTTCATTAAAACTAACACATTGACACAGTCATTTCAAATGAGCAAACACACAATGCAAATGAGCAAATAAAGCTATGCAAATTCATCTCGCTTTTTGGAAATGTACTCAATTCATCATCGCAAACTTCAAACTCATGAATAAGTGAGAAATATTAATGAAACGCCAATCTAGTGAATTAATGTAGCAGAATCTGTGGAATACTGTGCATTGCAAAGTCCTTTTCTTGATTATTATTGTCCTGTTTATGTAGAAAGTGTTTTGAAATATCCTTAAAACAGCATGTTTAACTCGCTATGGAAATCGTTCAAGATGATTGTTTTCAGAGAATATATATTATTATGAATATAATAATGATATAATTTTTTCTTTAAACTTCACTCATAAATTTATTTAGATTTGTTCAAAATAAAAATAAATAAATGCAATGCTAAATTTATTCTCTATATAGTAAATGTGATAGTTCAAAAAACCTGTCATTAATCACTCACTCATTCAGTTTTGTGCACAAAGAAAACAAAAATAACATCCTTATATGGTGATCGCAGTCCACAGATGTCACATGGACTATTTTAATGACATCTGTATTACGTTTCTTCTTTGACATTCATTTTACATAATTTTGATGTCTCACCTCGGCAGGTAAGAGTGTGTACGCGTAGAAACGTTTCATGTTGGTCACGAGGTCATCTTGAGAGTTGATGACGTACTCCACAAACATTCGGTTGAGCAGAAACCAGTCAGAGCCTCCATCCACGGATATGCCTTCTGGAATTTTCCTGTCTCCAAGCCTCCACATATGGGTGTCACACTCGAAGAAAAGCCGGTCCAAACCTTGTTTTCTGATGAATCTGTTGGCAATTATCAACAATGCAAATTACAAATTTATTTTTATCGTTTATAAAAGGCACCCTTCTGTGCGACTGGCACGCATTTGAGTGTCTTGGGCACCATAAGCCTGATATCAGCGTGATCACACGTCAGAACTCACCGAGCGTTATCTCTCCCGTGGGACTTGATGAAATTCATATCTCTGTATTTGGACAGGAAGGCCACCAGCTGATCATTGGTCCTGAGGAGACATTGCAAAAATGTTGGAAGGGAAACCAGAAAACAAGCGAAAGAGAGAAAGACTAACAGAGTTTGCTACTCAGGCTAATGAGCCACAGTGTAAATGAGCGCGGAGCACGAGGGATTGTCCAAGCTCACATACAGTGCCAGACTCAGCTGCCCGCATTCACCGCCTGTCGCAATGCATTGCCTGAACGTCTGTAGTCATTTTTCCCCATACACACTCCCCTCACACATTTGTTTTTTTTACCACTGCAGGCTGCTGCTACAGAGGAAAGAACTTCACACTGAAGATAAAAATAATAATAAAATCTTTATTTATCGTAATACCAGGGAAAGTGGAATTTGAGAAATGACTTGCTCAAAGAAACAGCAGTCAGGGCTCACATTTCTGGGGATCAAACCAGCAACTTTCTGCTTACTAGCCTTGACTGTGAACAAGAATCACAAGAACATATGCAAATTACTGTTAGATAGCAATTGTGAGCATTCTTACATTGGAAGTGAATGAGAGACTGTAATGTTATAGGTGCTGTCCTATATTACTTTACTTTTAAATTCTCATTATACCCTAATAATCGACTTCCTATAAAGCTTACACATTTGTTTTCTGGTTTTATGTTTCTTTTTGGAATCTGACTGAAAGAAAAGTTTTTTTTAAGGATTTTGGCAATGTTCACCCCAAAAAATGCGGTGTCTAAGCTCAGATCATAAGGCCAAAAACCAATTATAAAATTTGTTCTTATTGCAAGTTCTTGGCAATAATATGGCGAAACAAGAAATTTACAAGCAATTTTTTGTAGGCTGGTCATTTTTACACCACAAGTATAACAAGGTCAGGGAAAAAAAGTGCATGTTTCATGTCAATTTTAATCAAAATCAAAATCAGCAAGGATTTTCAACAAATGTCTGTTTGCAAGCAAACAGCTATAAATAGCTGAGGTGAATCTGTTGATGCTTGCATGTGATTTTTTAGCTCCGTAGTAAATGCCCTGTCATCCCCTCATCACTTGCATGATGTCGTCTACATGCCTACAGCCGCACGCGTCAATCACACACTTACTTTATCTCACACGTCTCAGTAGTTTAAGGCGCTTTATCATCCTGTTTGTAATACAGCCATGTTAAACGCTAAACTGCTGTGGTAAAAAGATCAACACACACAAACGCTCCCTGACCTACTGTGTCTTCCTGTTTGCCAAAGATCAGCACAGGAAACCCAGTGTGGCATTTGAAATGAAACCCTGCTCCAGCGCTCAGTGCATGTACAGCTGCCAGTCACTCCCTGCGCTGGCTAAACTCAGACCTCAGGCTATTAGAGTGCTGTATTCTGTAACAGAGCTACAAGCGAGATTTGAAATCTGACTGCGGTGCCGTCAAAACTGTGCAATAATAATGAGCAGCAGTCTGAATGGGAGGGAGCAGGGGAAAGAGAGAGACAGAGGGAATGTTTACACCTCATTTTTGAGGTCTCTTCATGGTGTGCGAAGTTTCTCTAGGCATGGAATATTTAGATGACCTGCTTCAACTGCACAGAATGCAAGCACAAGGACACTATACTGTATACCCTGTATGTGCCCAACTGGATCTCAATATTGACAAATGTACTGGAACTAAATTATATCTGCTTTTACACCTTTTGACTGCGAAAAGTGTGGAAGGAGTACCAAAAACGAAAATAAATAAATGAGAAGAAATAAATATATTTTCAGTAACAACATAGTGAGGTCATGTGGTAACAAAGCAGCATAATACAACATAAAATATTAGTAACACTTTAGAATAGGAAATTCATTTTCATTTCACTTGAATTCATTATTAACTGAGACTTTTCCCTCAATAATTTCCTAATTTACTATTAAATTAGGTATTGGGTAGGATTATGGATATAGAATAAGGCATTAACATGTGCTTAATTACTGCTAATAAACGGCCAATATCTATTATGCATGCTAATAAAGTGTTACTGAAATATTTTTTGCATACTACATATGCAAAAAAAAATAAAAAAAAATAAATCGCACCTAATTACACACATAAATGCAAGAATACCAATCTTAATCCAGAATGCAATTGACAAAACACGAAAGCCAATAGGAGTCTTATTTTTATATTCCTTATAATTTGGGTTAATATTTGTTTTTGCATTTATTTTCAATACCTGATTTTTTTTTTTTTTTACTATTTTTCATGTAGTAACCTGAATATAGCATATATATTAACTAGAGTATATACAGCATAGTACTTATTAAGCTAGTAGTTTCTCCCGAAACAGTTTGTAGAGCTGCTCCGTTCCAGAAGAGGGCATCGTGTAGCCTATGTGACCACATGGAAAGAAGAGAACAACAGAGTCCAGACTCATTGTTTTCTCCTTTTCTCTCTTCATGAAAAGGCCATAAATACAGCTGTGCTAACTAAAAAACAGGGCTGGAGAAAAAGAGCAAGATGGTGCGGATAAAAGGAAGAAAAGAGCCCGGCGCTCCCAACAAAGCCACTGTGTAACAGAGCCCTCCGCCCCTGGTGTCCAGACTCGCCTATAGAGCTGAGAGCTTTTTGTCAGCCCCTTTCACAGTCATCCATGCAGAAGGACGGACATCAGGAGGGAATTAGAGGGGAAAATAAGCAGCTAAGTCACTAGAAGCAGGTACAACACGTCCCTCTGCACCGCAGTCACGACATGCGGACAAAGCATTCTGCAAAAGGGCTGTGCACAGGTCTTTAGGAAGGCCAAACTGAAGACGTCCCCCCAGGACCTCTAACACGCGCTGTCATATGCAATTAGCCGGTAATGGAAGCAGCCGCTATGAAGCTGAGCGCAGTCTGCAGTGTCACTAAAGTCAGCCTTCTGCAAACACCCTGGAGTCAGGCGTGCAGCTGAACATTGTCTGCGGCTTCGTCTCTGTCTGTCTCTCACCTCGCTTCCTATCTCAACACTCGTTTCCTCCATCAAAAGCCATTGGGGGCTGGAGGAGGAAAAAAAACATTCAACGTCAAGAAGATAACCCTTCAATCGTTCTAGACAAATTGAGATTAGGTCTAATGGAGTCCAAACTTGACCTATCAGTCTGTGCTCACTTCTGTCCAATCAGAGGAGATCTTTCATCCACAGTCGGGCTCTAAAAGTAAAAATCCCAATGATTTGAGTTCTCCATTGGAAGTTGGTAGGTCTTTACAGAGAGATGTATGGCGAGCTAGGAGATTGTTAATCGATGGAACATGCTTTTTTGAAGCCATCAGCCAGCATTATTTCAAATTTTCTGTTACCCATGATCATGCAAAAAATCTCCACCAATCAGAGATAATATATACTATTATATATACACTACGCTAAAAGTACACTTTAGAAACCATGCCAAAAGAGCATCTTAGTGCCAGCCCACTCCCACGATGCACTGTGAATTATTTAAATAACTCAAACTACTTGCATGTACAATGTGCATATTTTGAAATACATATAAAACAGAGTATCTAACTATCTTGGAAAAAAACAATAACAATTGTACAATATATACTTTATTTAAAAAAAAACACCTTTAATTAAAGTAGAATTTAGAGAGGAAAAAGTAATTTCTATCTATAATTCTAAAGTCTAAAATTCTTAATTCTAATCTAGGATCTAAATTTTTATCTATTTTGTCTTTTGACTAGATAAATTAAAAGCAAATGGATATTTCTATTTTTCAATATTACATCATTAAATCTGTTTTAAATTGATTTGAAGGTGGTTGGTTTCGTTCATGTAACTTTTAAATGAAGACTTACAACTCTTAAAGATAAAAAACACTTTAGAAACCAAAAAAGTTGACAACCACTCCTGCAATCTATACATTTTAACACCCCAGACAGACAGAAATAGACGCTTGTGGTGGCAACTCTTGATTAAGTGTGCATAAGCATACTTCGTAACTCATAAATGAACAAACGTTTTCATGTTGTGGATGCTGTCTTCAGTGTTTCTTTTGTTGAGTATTTTTTCTTACAGCTTCCTCTCTGCTGACCTGTGTTTCTATTGTGATAGTGGACTGTGAAATAACTCTCCATCACCACGACTGGAGGAGCCGGATCGGACTCCTTAATGGAGCGATTTGTCCTCATGTTTTAGAGAAATGGTGTTTCTGCACAGTATAATACAAATGATAGCAACTACATCACTGCACTACACACACACACACACACTGACAGGCTACTTATAGTTCACACCTGAACCCGACTCCGAGCTAGAGATGAAAAGAATCATTTTATTTTTCTTTGATGTTCCGCTTTAAAGGGGCTTTGGCTCATACGTAACTTTCCTCTCCGGTCTGAAGGTGTGGCGTGCGGCCGAGTGATAGAGAGGCAGGATTAACCTTGAACGGCATCGCGGGACAGGCCAGAATTCATCACAGGGCTGTATCGATCTCTAACACCCTGATTTCTGAGGGCTGCAGAAAATGACATGGCTGTAATATTGATTGTAGCCGGGGGAGTAGCTGGGTTACTCTACCTCTCATTATGGACTGAAGAGTTATGCACGCTAATGGCATTTATCATGGTGATAATTCAAATCTTCAGACGCAGTTCAGCTTACAGACAGAAATGCCACATTGAGTTACAGGTAATGTGATGAGATACTGCAATACTGAGCCAGTTTTTTATGTGAAGAATATTTGGGAAAGAAAAATCCTGGACCTAAACTAATATACATTTAGTGCCAAAACACTATTTTGAAACACATGAAAAATGATATATAAATTATATAATAATTAGTAGTAGTAGTTATGATGATGATGATAATGATACCGGTAGTAATTGTTTTTATTACATTCAATATTTTGCTAATATATAATAACAATAATAATAATATTCCAAATTATTCTAAATATGTATATTTCTCTCCCTTTATTTCTCAATATAACATTTTTTAAAACCCATTTTAAAAACTATGCATCATATTCTGGTGCGGCTCCTTTCTAATATTCATAGTCTCTTTATTTAATCTTTTCGTTTTACATAAATAGCCCCATAAGATTTCATTCAATTTCAGAGTCCCTCTAAGTTCAGTATCATCAATTTCTATTTTTTGTTGTGGCTCTTTCAATATGTGACCCTGGACAACAAAACCAGTCGTAAGATTTATAGAAGATCTGAAAGCTGAATAAATAAGCTCTCATTGATGTATGATTTGGATGGAGAGGGCAATATTTGACCGAGATACAACTGTATGAACATCTGGAATATGAGGTTACAGAAAAATCTAAATGCTGAGAAAATCACCTTTAAAGTTGTTCAAATGAAGATCTTATCAATGCATATTACTAATCAAAAATTAAGTTTTAATATATTTCTGGTAAGAAATTGACTAAATATCTTCATAGAACATGATCTTTACTTACTATCCTAAGGATTTTTGGCAAAAAAGAAAAATCAATAATTTTGACCCATACTATGTATTTTTGGCTATGGCTAGAAATATACCCCAGCGACTTAAGACTGGTTTTGTGGTCCAGGGTCACATATGAAATTGTGCTAATTCTGAATAAACATGTACAATCTCCACAAGATGTTTAAATGTAATCCTTTGACAGTTCTATGATGCATCAAGCTTGTTGACACCAGATCAAACAGTCAATGGTGATCACAATTACCCATAATCCCTTGCTAAACTAAATTGTGACATTGCTTGGAACTAATCTCCCAGCAGCCCACAGCTAAATACTAGTCAGGTGTTAACTCAATTGTTCTCTGTGGCAACCAATAAACTCAAATCATTCCCGGAGAGAAAACAATGACAATCAAAACAATGCAAATGACATCAACAGAATAATCAGTCAAAAGCAGACTAATGCGAGCTGATCATGACTCACCTGATTGGGTAATCAGCAGCACTCAGGTTGATGAAGAAATCCCAGGACCAATCTCGCATGGCCAACAGGTCCTTCATGCTTTGCAGGTACATGGTAAGCAGACTGGCACCGCCCCATATCGTAGACATGCGCCACGGCGTGACCCGGACGTTTGGATACTGGCGAGCCAGAGCCACCATCTGCCTGTGCAGGTAGTTGGATCGCTGTGGGGAAAAAAAAAGACTCCGGTTAATTTGGAGGCTAAGAACTTTATCTGGGATCAGTCAAACGTGACTAGCATTATTATGAGATAAACAAACGTCTGACCATCCACTAAGGGCACCTTGTGGGGAAAAAACTGATTGAATGAAGTGAATGAGGCTTTTTCAAACAGTCAGGTAAGGTTGCACAGAGTTTCATGGAGTGCAGATGGCAACATTTCCTTGGTTGGGTGTATTTGTATTTATACCGTTTTCCACACTTTTACTTAAACAGCAAAATTGAATTTTAATTGAAAGCAAAATATTAAATAATTAAACAATAAAAATAAAAAATAAAATACTAAAAACTCAAATCAATTAAGTGAATTTAGGCATTATAAGATTGTAATGTACACTCAGTGTGACTATATTATTACTTAAAAGGATTACTTAAAATATAACTTAAAAGTTCATCTAAACAATGCACTAAAATGGTCTCTCTCTCTCTATAATACTGTAAGTCTATTTATCCAACACAATCTTATTTTTGAAGTTTACATATCTTGTTTTTGGGATGTTTAGATATTTTACTAGGGTGCCCCCTAGTAAAATATCTAAACACAAAAATATCGAGACACAAAAATGGCAAAAAGTGTGTGTGTGTGTGTGTGCTTGTGACAAACTTGGCATGTGATTGTGAAGCTCCATGTTCTTCTTGAGATACACACATCACAGACTTTGCTTCCCTGTGTGATTTCTGTGTTATACCACCCCACCTTTAGCTCTCTTTTCCTCTGCTCATTTTTTTGCAGTCATAAAACTTGTGTCTATGATGATGGACTGATTGAAAAGCAGCTCTTTATCCTGCACTTGTAAAATTACAAGACAGAGTACTCACCCTACGCATTCCTGCCATAAATTCAAGTGGCTCATTAAGTGTATTTTTGTATGTGTGTGTAATTAAGGGAGGGGGATTGCAGCATTACGTATGTGTGTGTGTGTGAACAAACAGCCTTTCATGTTCACACTCTATCACTTGCCAAGCTGGGAGAGTAAATGGTGTGAAAGACACTGAAGTATGGCTCTTTAATAATCCTCCATCAGGCTTTTGTAACAGCTAACTCAATGAATGGAGGGGTTGGAGCCCACTATTTACCCAGCATCCCCCTCTCTTTCCATCCCCCACTAATGCTCTAGGCGATGGTCAACTATTCACCCAACAACCAATTAGTTAACCAGTGAGTTGTGTTTTACATAATATTTAAATATTATATTACATAAATATGTTTTATTTATTACATTCTGTATTTTAACATAAAACAACTTCTGTAGCTCAATTACCTCAGAATATTCTCATCATTACAGATGATATTTATAAAACTTAACGAGTGCTGAAGACATACCTGGTCCACATGAATGTAGTAGAAATGAGAGGTGTGGTATATGGCCTTGAAGAGACGCTGCACCTGGCGTGAGGCCCGTCCATGGACCACCAACATGAAGGCTATCCGCACCGGTACCGCAGGCACAGTCTCCATAGAGTCATCCTCCCACTGCACATTCATATTCACTTTGCCTGCACACACACATTAGCCACATCTAAACTTGTCAGTTGCCAAACATTACCTTGAAGTTAAATTTGCACACTGTAGATTTGTAATGGGTATTTTTATGTTTCTGAGGTCATGTAGTTTTCATGCGAATGCACAGTTTGACAAAAACTGCAATTTATTAATTTCATTGATTCAAAAGTTTGGGATTTCTTTGTTGACAAAAAAGGCACATTTAACGGATTAAAATGTGACAGAAAAGTCATTTATATTTAAAAAGATTTCTATTTTAAATAAATACTGTTCTAGAACCCTGAAATCCATCACAATGTATCAATAAAATAGAATATTAACTGTTTTCAACATAGATAATAAGAAAAGTATCAAATGTGACACTAAAGACTGGAGTAATGATTAAAGAAATGAAGCTTTGTCATCACAAAAATAAATTCTATTTTAAAATACAATAAAATACCAAAAATGTATAATAATACTATTTAGTCCCTGTGAACATTAGAGACTCTTTTATAAAATCTTACAATTAGTCCAAGCTTTAAAACAGCAGTGTTCATTTTTCATTTGAACAATTATAGCTGTTATAAAAAGAGTCATTTTCACTGGTTTTGGTGTGGTTTTCCACATAATTGCAGTTTAAAAGCTAAAGAGAGCTAAAATAATGTAAAATATCTCAAAACAATGCTTTCAATGATTTTAGTGTTCATTTTATTATTAGAAAAAAAAAAACTACAGACATTATTTTAGCTCATAAGTCATTTATAACCGATATAGTTACAGTCATTATTCACATCTCTAACTCCAGGAATATAAAGCGGCTTTGTTTATTGTAATAACAGGACAATTCAGAATAGATTTCTATCAAAGAATATAGTCATCAATCTCAAAAACTGCCTGTGTGACGCAGTCCTTGAGATGGAGAGTATCCCTCAATGGTCCAGATGAAGCAGCCTTTGTAACACTTAAACCGAGTAGAGGATACCTCAATTCATCTGAGATACTGCTCTAACGCCGGAATCCAGAACCGCAGCGATCCACCACATGATCACCTATTGGCCTGTAAGTGTTTCACTGATACCATCTCCACAATGGCTGTTATAAGACACCGCCCCTGCCTTCCTTCAGACATACATTCAGCACTCACAAATAGCTTGGTGCAGACCACAAGGGCCGAGCCTTGGTCGTTTGTGGCTTTCTAAAAATGCCCACAGAATAAATACGTGGCGGACTGCCTCTCTCTCCATGTCATGATATAGCCTGCCACTTCTAAAGAAGGGCAAGCTGAATTACTCATTACAGGCCACGAGGTTAATTTTAAATGCTCATATGAAATTACACTGAAGGCACTATGTTTTGGCGCAAGGCCATGCTGACTGAAGACATGGGCCATGAGGGGGTAATGACTATAATCTGAGAGCCGAGTCTGTCGTTACTGTCTCAAAGTGCACCAGCCTCCCAGACCCTGTGATGGAGCCTGAACGGGGGCAGGAAAAGGCACATCTCCTGGCCCTCAGGGAGAACCTGGCTGACCCTAGATGGGTGGAGGCTGGGAAAGACATGAAGGTCCTTTATTAAATGCAATTACACCATCTTAACCCCTCAGTGTCCTCTGTCTTTATGGGGTGCACTGGCCTGACCATCATCTGTCCCTGTGCTTCCTGTGTTTTCTCCATAAGTATAAGAGTATGCTGGCTTCTAGGAAGAAAAGCGGGGTTGTGTGATTTTGCCCGAAGCGACGAACATTTTCAAAGCTGGAGCATCTGTGTTGCCTCTCGCTACAAGATCTTTCCGATACCACTCTATCACGAGTGACACAACAACAACCCACAATTCAAGATTTAGCATTCTTAACAGACTTATACAATTTACTACTGCTTCCTCAGTTTCACAGACAAGGTTTAAGTGTAGTCCTAGACTAAAATATAAATCGGAGCTGTTTCAAACTGAAGAAACTAGAACTGACTGATCTTAAAACATATCAGTGTCTTTGTTTTGTCTTAAGATGCACTCCAGTAATGCTGTTTCTAAGGCATTTTTTTATGAAAGTTACTTAAATATTGTAATTGAACTACTATGGCCTAATCCTGGCTTAGGCTAAGCCCTGTCTATGGAACCGGGCCTTTAAAAGTTTGAGGTCGCTGTGACTTTTTTAAATGATATTTAAGTCTCTTATACTTACCAAAACCATTTTTTTAAATCACAAATATGTCAAACATGTTTTTTTCCCCCTGAATATTTATTAGGAAAAAGCATTTTTTTGAAATAGGGATCTTCTGTAAGTTTATAAATGTTTTCAATCACTTCTGATCATCTTAATTCATTCTTTGAAAAAACAGAAAATCATACTGACCACAAAACTATTGATTAGCATAGGATAGAAATTTGTTATTGCGTACCAAGAGCAGAGCTGAGCAAATATTCAGACAATAAAAGTAGGAAAAAGAGAAGAAAAAAAAATCTATATAGTATAATGGCTTTGACCTTTCTGTTAAAAAACCTCAGCTTCTGGTTAGAAATATTACTAGTTTTAACTGCACTGTGATAACAGGACCCGTCTGAATAATAGAGCTTTCAACTAAAGTCAGATTTTAGAAAAGTAATGTTCATAAACAGCTTTGGAAATTTCTCCAGTCAAGCAACAAGCAGCCAAGGGGGCCACTGAGTCTCACTGAGCACGGGGTTGTATAAATCTTTTCTGCAGACTTCCTTCAACAGTGTTACAAAAGCACAGATTCCTCGTGGGACCTCTTGACCGACAGCCTGGACCACATTTGAAACCCATTCATCAAACAATGTTCATTAAAAACCTGCCATTTGTTTCAAATTTATGTTGCTTCTGTGCTAATTGGCACCACTGAGGCAAAGCGCTCTCGTGTTTGCCATCAAAGACTTTGTCTGTTACAGCACAATGCAATTAGAGTTTATAAATACATACAAACAGCATCCCTGTGGCTTGTTCGGTCTACTGTACTTGCTGAAAATAGATGCGTTCATGGCCCGCCCCACTCCCTTACAACCTCCTCATGTCTCTGTGGTGATGTCCCTGTCATATCTGTCAAAGCCCATTCCGGTTTCCGGAAGTTTCTCCGGGCAGAGGCTCCGAGCCCCGAGAAGATCTGTCACCGTTCTATTAGAATGCATCCACAGCCCTGATTTGTGTGCAGACGACTGAGCACTGCATAATTGCATGAATATGTTTTCTGTAGTCAGCTATGGGAGATGGAGACGGGGGAAAAAAAAAAAGACACGTACGGCAATTACATCCGTCTAACCTTGTGCGGAAATCCAGAATCTCATTTCCAGCCTGTCTCTGATTGTAATTACAAGTGCTGTGAATGTTTGTTACCAGCCCTGTGACTCTTAACGTGCTACTTCCATAAACCTCCAAAGACAGGATGGCAATTAATTCACGAAAACCATCATTATTCTGAGCATTATTTATCTTAAATTCCCATAAACTCCAGCTAATGTTTCCCTTCATGCCATTGGAGACTGATGATTATAATCAGTCCTCACCCCAAAAGAAAACACCATGACACTGATTTAAAGACCTGACAGTTTTCTCTCCTGTGGTGATGTACTTCCTCTTTTAACAGGAAGTTTGGCCAGTGACTATTAAATGGCTTGTTCATTTATTTATTTTTTTTTACAATTTCAAAGTAGGACTTGGTTATTGTAATATAGCTTTTCCTTAATAAACTATAACGAGTTTATTAAATGTTCAATTAAATGTTTATGTGCTAATTATTAGGGCTTATTTGTTTTATTTTTCCACCGTTTAGTTGATTTTTGTTGTTGAGTTAGCTGGCTGACTGAATTCTCTCATCATAAACAACAAAGTGCAGATGTGTAATTTAGGTATAAGAGATTTATTCATCATCCAGTGTAGACGGCTTATTATTACGTGAGTGTTTTTTTTTAAAGTGCATATAAATTAGTAATTAAATTGATAGCATGTTAAAATACAAATTCAGTCATATTAAATATATTTTTTTCTGTTTAGTTAATATTAAACTAAAATTCATCTAGCAAATAATTCAATAAATGAGCATGATAATAATACGCATCAGCTATCTCATAGACTGATGATAGGATGATATAAGAGTATATAAGCCTGATATAAGTCTGTCATTTTTTTACATTTTGATGAATATTATAGATCAAAAATCATTTGACATTAAAATGCATAAAAAAAAAAAATTGCTCACAATAAGTTGAATAACATGCATTTCAAACACAGCTGTAATTTTTATTTCATGCAAACTTGAAGATAATTTTCCCCCTTGTGATGCTTTCAAAGCTAATAAACATGGACTTTCCCAAATCCCAATTTTGATTTTACGAGGTCTTTCTCATCGAGTACGTGGTGTAAAGAGAGTCTACTCACCCTCTACGGGGCAGTAACGGGTGACCTTCTCGGGCATGAGCTGGCGCTCTTTGTGGCGGCAGTAAACCTCGGCTATCTGCTGCCGGCACTCCTTGGTCTTGGCTCGAGAAAGGGCAGAGATGGCCTCTTTGCCGCTGATCTCACATTTGGGCGGCTGATCATACTTGATGTCGGCGGTGGGTGTGGCCGATCGCTTGGCCTGCTGAAGGTGGTGCCTGTGCTGCTGGGACTGCTGTGGACGAGGGGTGGGATTGGCCCTCTGCTGAAGCTCTGTGCGCGTCCGATTGAAGCCAGCTTTGTTCTGTGCATACTGAATGACTTCGTTGGAGGTCTTGCTCAGGCTTTGCTGCGCATGTGCCTTCTCCAGAAGGCCTTGTTTGTGCTTGCCGGGTGCGTGTCTCTGAGTCTGCGAACGCGCCCCGAAATTACTGTTGTCAATATTCTCAAAGTCTTTGGGAACTGAGTTTTCATTGTTGCTGTCCACGCGGACTTTTTCCTTGGGTCGATGCGAGTAGAAGCCGTCCTGAAATAAGAAGACAGATGAAATCAGTAGCTGCTACCAAACACAGATAAAACAGCTCAATTAGTTGCATGAGCAATCAGACATATCATTTACTATTTTTTGGTCGAATAATATAATGGGTGAATAAAAACAGTTGTACATTAAAGGAGGCACACAAGAATATCATAGTGACTTTGAGATGAGCCCTTTTGACTTCACTATGCAACCTCCAATCAACCCCATAAAACACCCTAGAAAACGCATATCAACATTTTAGCAGCCTTAGCAACCGCATACCAATGACCTGGCAACCGTCCACAGTACTTCTCACAGTTTTACAATTCAAAACATTTTTCCTAGTGTGCTGGAAAAAGAAAAAGAAAAAGAAAAAGAAAAAAGCATATTCATACAGGTGTCTGCTGGTATATGAGTAATATTATTGAGCAACTGTAAAACTATTCAGAAGAGTATGTAACCTTATCAGACTTTAGCCACACAGTAATTCACTAGGAGCATGACCTCAGGTCATTTCTGATATTTTGCAGTTTCCTGCAAGTGTCACTGCTGATGGAATATTCCACTGGTAACAGTGTGTGCAACAGGAAGGAGGTTGCAGCCATGCCCCAAGCGCTGATATGATTGCAGGAGACATCTCTGTAGCTGTGAATGCTTTAGGAGAGGATATGATCTCTGACATGACAGGATGACTGCCTACAAATAAGGGTTATGAAAAAAACGTGCACATTTTTATCTTTACATATCTTTATATCTTTTGTTAATTCCATTAGCAAGTCATACACCCATTTCAGCTCAAAGTTAAACGCCAACTCAGCCTCATACTGAAACTTAAGGTGCTGATTATTGTCAAATGTTTCATAAACTTTTTTAAAAAAAATTTTTTTCACGTGACACAGAGACTGAAGTAATGGCTGCTGAGAATTCTGCTTTGCTATCACAGGAATAAATTACATTCTAATACATATTCATTTATGGTAATTACATGATAATTTAATTTATATAGGCTAGTTTCTTGGCAATATTGTTCAAAGGCTGTAAAATAAAGCTCATAAGAAAACCAAGATTAATATTTATAAAGAAAACAATTAAATCACAGGTGTTACATCTTAAAGTGCCTCTATAATGAAGTTATTCTCTCAAAAGAAAGAGTTGACAATGAATTTTTTTAATTTTTTTAAATGAATCCCAAGCTGATTCCTGTTGATGTCAACATAAAACATTAGAATATTGCCCGCCCACTTCATGGACTTTTCATGTTGGTCTGAATGAAAATGCAAATTCTTTCTTTGCCACTAGGTGCTGCTTCTGGAGAGTTAAAATAGCTGTTTCCCCACAAAGCAACACTAAAGTGACCAATCACCACACATTAGCATCACGCAAAGTAGGGGTTTGGAAAAATGAATCGTTGAGTGAATCGTTTGAGAGTCCTACAACAAGTAAGCTAAAAATAAATGTAAATTAAAGTGTTTTTTGACCTTGCATGGATGTCAATCTGTTATTGGGGACTCCCAAAACCAAAATATGAACCTTTTCTTAACTCATAATAGGGGCACTTTAAATTCTCTAGACTGAAAAATCAGTTCAATATTCAGCCATTTAAGCTATCAGTGATTTTCAGCCATGCAAACAGGCCTCATATTTACTTGAAAGGTTGACCATATCTGCTTGCACTACATTTTCATTTAAAAAAAAAACCTTAAGTTAAATCACTCCCAAAATATTTAATTAAAATGCGCATTTTAGAATAAACAAACATGTTATTGGTTGTTTTAACTCTAAGGCATGAATACAAAAGGGCCAACACATATTGAGAGTTTGGATGTCTCTGTCTTATAAAACATGTGACAACAGCCTCTCACTAACTTGCATCGCATCGCATTTCGCGACTTCTCATAATGTTCCTACATCCCATCAACTGCTCTTATTTTCCCCGACTTATTCTGTCCACCGATTACTGCGCCAGGCTGTATGTAAAGAAAGACGGCAAAGGACTAATAGGAGGAAATGGAGACAAGCAAACTGAATTTTTTTTTTTTAAATCAAAGAGAAGGAGATAAGGACAGGAAGTAAGACGAGGCGCTGCTGCAACTCTCATTTCCTTACCGTTATGGTGCAATTTGTCTACAAAGCATTTATTAAAGCTTGTTTGTGAACTCGCGGAGTGTATTATTTGTGAGGGAAAACTTTCGAAGACAAATCCCTGTCGCGTCACCCGCACTTTGGCCCTCTAAAGGCTACCGTTTAGAGCAGACTCCACTCCTGTCTGCTCCTCCTCCAGGAGCTTTCAGGAGGAAATTACAGTGCCTGGGATTAATAGCCTGAGCAACCACAGGAGGTAAGTTAGGCTGCTGGAGAGAAGACTATCGATCGCTTGCAAAAATCTGTCATTTCCCAAGGTGCTCTGGGAGCCCTGCTCTGCACCGCTGAGCACCCTGACAGTCGCAGGGCTTCTGTATTCTCTCTCAAGGGGAGGAGGCTCCCCTCGCTCTTGCATCATCCATCACAGGAATGGTGGGAGTTGCACACTCGTTTATCAAGCACACTTTTATCTGGCTCTTTTTCCGCCTCTCTGATGGCGAAGAACATCACAGGCCACACACACACACACACACACGAACGCTACAGCTGGGCGGTATGATGGTATATACCGTAAAAATGTGTCAACCGGCAGAGATTCTGCTATAATGTCAACACTGCCGCCCAATTTAAACAACCCTAAAAGAATCAGACAAATACAGAGAGCGGAGCGCAGACAGGCACATCTAGTGTTCACAGTTGTATTGATTACAATAGGAGCGATTTGGTTTTAGTTTCCAGTGCCGCGTTTCCGGGTAGTTATGATTGCTGATATAAATGACAAAATATTTGAGAGAAGCTTTCCCTGCAGTCATTGGCACGGCGGCGAGGAACGGTCCAGCGCTGGAATGCTGCTTTGCCTGTTCTCTCAATGCCTCACGTAAGAGACTGTTTGACAACTATAGTTATATGTAACTGTACACCGTAATGGTTTAAATGAATGAAAAAGGTTGGAGGGAGAGTGCACACATGAAATCTAAAACCAAACAACACACCCTTAATCTGTCCTGATTTTCCTCTGCCTCCACAGTCCAGCAGCTAATACTGTGGGAATAATAAAATACTACTTATGTATCTGATCTCTTCTGATCCAGGCCAACTGCATCTCTCGATCTCAGCCCTGTGGAGCAAAAGTCATAAAACCTAAGAGCATAACTTCACCTCAAAACTTTAAAGAAAACATAAAGGATAGAAAATGAAAAGGCTTTTTTTGCACTGTGGCAATATTTTTATGACAATTTATAACATTCACACTCAAGGCACTGCCAAGGATACAAGCAAATTCATGTTAATTAAAGCCATAAATGATGGTGGTTTTTCTTATAATTAATCATAAATACATTTTAAAAGATGTTTTTATTTCATAGGGTAGAAACTTTGGGAGCAAAATATTCATTTTCATCCAGTGAACCACAAAAAAAATCCTAAAAAAGTCATGAGGCCTTTAACTGTTGTTGTGAACAAAGAGGGGCCCTGGAGTCAAAAAGGCTGAAAACCACAACCCTAACCTCAAGGATGAACAATAATAAGGCTGTTTTTCTTTTAAAATGCACCACTACAAATAATAATTTAAGATCCACTCAAATTCAACATGTACAAAATGGTCATCCACAAGTCCCTGAAGTCATGTAGCATGTCCCGAAAATGCCGTTTCCGAAGTGAAGTGAGTCGCCTGGATCCAAACGCATCTCAGCAGAAGCTTGCTGGACTAATAGCACTGGGACTGAATGGAAACACTGTTAGTCAACTATTAGGAGAGTCATAAATACTTCAGTCCTCTGTGAAGCTGACGCAAAAGGCATGTCAGGAAACATTACATGACTCAGCCTAAGGCTACAAGATGTGAGATTTGACTGTGCAAAAAAAATTATAATTATACGCATGGGGAATGGATGTGTAAGCTGGTGCACATATGGATGTGGACATTCATACAAAAAAGAAAAAAAAAAAACTATGATTTAAGACAATAAGCCAGTAACTAATTGTCTCTTTCAATGAGTAATCTCATAATCTCTGACCAAATGTGACACCTCAAAGTTTGCGTTACGGAGGGAAAAAAACGCATTTGATAAAGCAATAAGCATGCATGCAGGCCGCAGATTCAGAAGTCACTTTCAATCACTGTTCATGCTATTTTTGAGCAAATTTAACACCTCACAGTTAGCTTCCCCCAGCAAAGGTCAGCAAAGTTTACCTCACCCTGTGCCCCAGGGTGGCAGGGGTCACCTTCCTGGAGGCAGCCCTCTTGCTGACCTCTCGGCCTGGGTGGTTGTGCAGGGTCAGTGCTGAATGAGTCACAGAGAGCTGGGGGTGGGGGGACATCACATGTGTGGACTAGACACAGAAGGCGAGCTAGCGAGCTGGTTATAGCATGCAGGACGGGAGCTGAAACCCAACTCTGACCTTTCCTACACCACGGAGAGCAGTTCCATCAATCACTGTGACTGTCTACAAGCTACTCAATCAAACTGAACCGATGCCAGCGATCCACATCGAATCCTCATTCACAGAGTGTGTGTGTCTGAATCTTAATAAAAACAGCCACAGTTGACCTGCTCAAAAGGTCAATCTCTGGACAAGTACAAAAGAACACTGGAGCTTTGTTCAGAAAAGTAGCGCACTGCATGTCGCACATTTTATACTTAATACTGTCAACAAACTGTAAAACCAATGTTACATTTAGATTATACTACAATAAACATTTCAATTAGTAGTATTCTTACTAGTCTTTTCAAATAATGAGTCATGAAAGACACAGAATGGTTTTGTGCCATTCAGTCCTGAAAAGGGTAAAAAAAGCAATTAAATGGCAATTTTTAGTTAGGTAGCAAATAGAATGATAAAGTGTAGTGTGAATAAAAAAAAAAGATAAATTCTGAGCTGAATCATCTAATCAATTCCCTCGTAATTTGTACCCAATCAAATTCTCCATTCTTACTATAAATATCCCCACTTTCCCTCCATCCGCATCTCACTTTTGTGTAGTTTAGATTATATAAATTATTATAAAAGAAAAAAAAAAAATCAATAGTTTAAAATGTCAAATGTTCATTCTCATACTAATGTCGTCAAAAGACCAGGTACTTCGGTACCAAGTCGGTATTAAAAAAAATGTAAACATCACGGTAACTAGTGTTTTTTCAGTAACGGTGGTACCGCGTACCTGGCTCTTGATGAGTATGACCTCACGATTCCTGCGATGCAGAAAAGTGGACGGAATCCAGTTTAAAAATGGAATGTAGCCTACAGTTTACTAATATATATATATATATATATATATATATATATACACACACACACACACACTAAAAACTAGTAAACTAAACTAAAATGTTATAATGCATGGATCAGACTGGAACAACGTTTCTCATTCTAGAATGCCATTTTCTGATAAATTTATACATGTTTTTTGTTATTCCATAAATTCTTTACATTTTACTTCAAACTGCAATTCAGCTTCCTGTGGTTGGTTGCCAGTGTAATTTACATCCATTCTTCTGCCAAATATTATGCATTCATAAAATCTACAAATTGTGCACATTATTCAAGCTATTTACCACAGAACTCATCAAAAGTGGTTTGCTGAGACCAAGAACTAGATGTTGGCCAATGGTATCATCCAAATATTCTATTATACGTTTTTTTTTATATCTTCTGCAATCACCTTGCGCTTTCTTGCTGGAGGTTGAGTCCAAGTTAAACCGAACTGAATTAAAATTGATTCAGATATTAGTTTGATTGAGTGAAAATTGCCTCCGGGCTTTCATCACCTCTGCAAACAGAACACAGTTCCTAACAATGATGCAGGTGCCAAGGACAGATGGAAAGAAAGAACTTGACGCATAACCTGGCCTTTCTTTCAAACAGCAGAAACCACAGAGGAAGTCGTTCATTGTTTGTCAAGCCAGAGATGCAGTCCAACAAGCATGCATGCAACCACACTTCAGAAAACATAACCAAGTTGTACAGTATTCACATACCTAGAGACATAGCTCAGCGTGTTCTCTCTCTCTCGTACATGGTTTTGCTCTGAGCAACGCTCTTGTCCTGTGTGATTCATTCTAATGAAGGGGCTGGTCGCGTAGCCATTCTTGCTCACAGCTCTGAGTGGGCTACTGGGAAAAATAGTGAAAAGCACTTCCACTAGAGATGACAAATAAGCCCAGCTCAGCCCCCCAAGCGGAGAAGAGCAGGTCTGCATGAGACACTCAGTAGACTGTCAGAG
Source organism: Enteromius afrohamiltoni (assembly GCA_034779775.1). Classification (NCBI taxonomy): domain Eukaryota; kingdom Metazoa; phylum Chordata; class Actinopteri; order Cypriniformes; family Cyprinidae; genus Enteromius; species Enteromius afrohamiltoni. The sequence goes on along the minus strand of JAUYWG010000033.1, from coordinate 13,515,854 downwards.
CTACAACACCTTCTACACGGCCGAGTCAGAGTCAGAGAGACCACAGCAAAGCCAGCACAAGGATAATACATTAGAGAAGATGTTTTATCTCTGAGAGAAAGCAGACGAGACAGAAAGAAAAAAAATTAAGAGGAGAAAAGATAACAATATTGGCAAGAGAGGAAGAAATATTAAGAAAAACAGAAACAAACTGAGCACAAGAGGAAGAAAGTTTCTTCATCTATGGGTCATGGTCAATTAAGACTTGCAAGCATGTAGGTTTTTTTTTTAAACAATGTTTCTGAAATACATTTACTTCCATAACCTAACATTTCAGAGTGAAACAGGATGTTCAGTGTGGAGAAATTTGAAGTGGAACAATTCATCGCAATTGCCTAAATTATATAAAAGTGCCCATTACATAAACAGAATGAAGCCAGACCAAATGAGAGTTTGCTAAAATAGTGTCCATCTCTATATTTTCCCATCTGCTAGCATTATCCAACTACCTGCATTTCAAAGGGAGAATAGCTTATTACAGATAGATTAAAGACAAAACATTGCTATTTGGAAAATTGTGTACAATAATCAAGCATTTGCAATTTCCTACGTATTTCCACTCTCTATATGGTCTGTAATTTAAAGCCACTTAGTTGCTTTCCACTATGCTCACCCCAAAACATTCAAATAAGTCATTTAGACTTCTGACAAACACTTGTGATGAATGGGGAAGGCAACTAGTTCAAACAGTCTTTGATAACTAGCTATGAAACATGAGCAGGGGACTTTAAACGACGACTCCTCTGCGTGACAACTTCAATGTTTATGAAGCCTCTGAACTTGAAAGCATATACAGCTTTCTTTCCCAGCATGTAACGATAGAGGCGATCATCAGTCCTTGATCATGGCCTGCCACAACATGACTGATCATTTGTAGCACAAATCTACCAAATAGTCACCAAAAAGCACCCTGACCTACTTCCTTGCCAAGCTTGCTTAATCAACTCCACTTACCGACAAAATATTAACCTTATTTTAGAATCCATTATAATACAAAGCTACAGAAAAGGCTGTTTTACTGAGAATAATGCGTTTAGTTTATGAAAAAAAACCAAACATTAATTCAGTTTTAAAGCTTTTTTATTTGCTTTTAGCTGTGGCACGCTATTGCAAACTTCTCCATTAACAGATTAACTTAACTAATATGAGGGCACAAGCTCTAATTGTTTGGTGCCTCAAGCATGAAGATTTGCATTTGAACCTCTATCTGGTCTGTGATTTGTGCACTAAGCTACCTTTCACAGTTGGTAGACTAAGCTCAGAATCGTCAGTTTTGGATTCTCTGTGAAGAGCACTGAGATTCCCCATAAGCCTCCGCTTGAGGCGCTTTGTGGCATTTTTCCTATTGAACCCAGCCCCAAGCTCTCTGAGCACCTGTTGGCACGAGGCCTGATTGGCATCATCCTCTTCTCTCTGAAACGCAAGGCCCACAGCCCTCACCAGTGCAAATGAGCAAACATTAAGCCAGGCTTAGCTCGCTGCTTTAAGGTTTAAGGCCTCGGCTTTTGTATCAAGTGGTCAACAGTAATCCATTATGGTAGGGATTTCTGGCACTGTCTCAGAAAATGCTTTCCTAAGTCTGAGGGATACGGAGTCACGCTGCTCAACTAGCGAAAGCTGGCCCGTTTAAGGAGGTTTCCAGTTGCCAGCCCCACATCTCCTCAGTCTTGCATATTCTGTTCCTCTGTAGCAAGGCTGGGCAAAATTCACGACTGAAGAAATGGCTCATTTACAGTTTGAGAGTTGGAATTTGAATAGAATTGGACCAAGAGGTTAAACTGTAATGACAGAAAGACGTATACACAACTGCAATTCAAAGAAATTCAACACAAACAATGTTAATTTATTTAAAGGAGAGGTTCTCTCAAAAAACTCATGCCATTGTAAAACCAGCATGCTTTTTATATTCATAAAAACATTTCATCTTAATAACATCCAACACTTTAAATACACAGCACTTGTAGTCCTAAACCTGCGTCTTATTCTCCATGAAACACTCATTTTTTTTCTTACTAAAAACATATTTAAGAATATATACGTAACATGAACATGACTACAAATTTCTTAGATTTTTTTTAAAGAAATATTCATGAATCCGGCTCCTTGCCTGTATCAGAGAACAACATCACGCATCTTCTTTCGTTAAACCCGTTACATCAAAACAAACAAACAACCACCTTTCGGTCGACAGGAAGCTGTCATTAATGAGGGGGGCAAAGCCTTGTAGGCAGAGTGTTTAAAGAGGCATACAAATGAGGCAGCGCAGCAATTAGAGAGAATACACAATGGATGCGGCCACTCTCGGCTAAGGATTTCTTAATGAATGCTCAAGGTGCTGCTTGTGAGACAGATTGCTCGACATGTGGCCTCCTCGCATACGAAGTGGTCTGGGACTCGGGCCCCAATGCCTTTACATAACCGCCCCTTTCAGTCAGGCTGCGTGGGAGAACTACAGCTTTGTGTGGGCGCCGGGACCACGGGGCGTACATGTAAAAAGCAGGTCTGTGTAGGAAGAACGACTGCTTGTTCATTCCACTTGTGTAAATATCCTAAACCCCACCATGCTCAGAAATACCCTTCCATGAACCAGGACTGAAAACAGCCCCACCCTGGCACGGTTCCTTCGGTTCTCTCAGCCACATGCAGCGGCACACTGGAACGGAGTGTAATTTGGGCTAATCTCTTCGTTGATTGCTAATAGCAAGGTATAGGCATGGAACAACCCAGATTTGGATATAATGACAGCAGCAAGGTCAGCACCAAAAGGCGGTTTTCCAGGCCTGTTATTTGGAGGCATCAACCAACAGTGAACTCAAACGTCCAGGCGGTAGTCTGTGGCCCATGTGGACAAATAAGAACATCAAACAGACTCCCAGAAGCTGACTGGCAGAGACCGTCTCGGCTCAGTGTACTCCTGCTTTGCTTTTACAACGCATCCCAGTGCCATGCTAACACCCCTAAACTCTGCAGATGTGTAGTTTGGCTCGATCAGTTTATACACACATGGGACTTGACGGATGGCTTCTTCACCAGTATGACCCTGTTGCATATGGAGTACCAATACACCGTCTTTAACGGAAGCACCGGGGCATTAATTGGCATACCAAGCCATCCCGATTTCAAAGGCTCTGGCCAAGGGCACAGCTCAGCAGGTCTCGATTTGATTTCTTGGTAACGCATTAGCACGCTGCCCCACTATGAAAGGGTGATTTTGTCTGCATGCACCGTATCAAACTGCATTCATTTAAACAGTTAGCAAAGGAATAAAATATATGGCAGCTGATAACACCTTTACTTTAATAGTTACTAATCTGGAGGAGACCAGCATGTTGGAAACTGTAGTACCTTGTAAAATGTAATCGCACAACAATGGCAGTCATTGTACTGATTACATAAAGTATGTTTCTATACAAATCATGCAAACAAACCATTTCCTAATTATCCGCCATTAAGAGCTACTTCATAAAATGGTGCGCTGACACAAAACAAGCAAACAAAACTGTAAAATAGAGGCAAACTGAAAGCCATATTATAATTAGAAGCTGTTGCAGTCATGAAAAGAAGAACAGAAGGTACATCCAAATTTCTCTGCTCCTCAGCGACAAGTCACTGTAGGCCTATATCTAAAAATATTTAATGACAATTATAGACTAGATGTGCGAGGAGGGAACCAATTTAGACAAACATTGGCAGCATGCAAGCTACATCATTTATCGGAGTGTGACGCAGAGCGGATGTCGATAGGAGAAAATCAATGGCTAGAATAGTGATGCAACAGTCCTGTCCAGCATCGGGGTGCCCTTTCACAAGCAGCAGACCACTGCAACTGCATTCATTGCCAGCAGACGCTCAAAACACTCCCCTTCTGTTCATGACTCAGTATTTTGCTCTTCACTCTGCCGTGCTGCAACTGCAAAACAAAAGAAGCTCTTTGAATATTCACACACCGTTCAATCCGATTGTGATTTCTGGGAGCTCTGTTGTTTGTCTGCAACAAAACCGTTTTTTCTATAAATTTGTTTAAATTTCTGTCAGAGTTTAATAAATCTGCAAACACACCCTAAATAAAAACCAATCACCTATCTGCTTCATCTCCCGAAACAGATCTCATTTACATCCATCCACCACGGCGCAATTCCATCAGCTGATATCTAATTCTGATATTAACCCATGGCTGATGTCCATGCATTAATGTGCCCTCAGATTGGAAACCAAACAACAATAATATCCACATCTGACGGCCCAGTTCTGCATTTAATCAAAGCTCAGTCTGCCATTTGCTTAATTTATCTCTTTCTGGTCTGGCAGTTTAATTCTCAGTAACCCCTCAAGAAGCCAACTACGTCGTAGCAGGCCATGCTTATAAGCATGAATAAGTGATCTACCAAACGGTTCAAGAAGAGTAACACGGCACATGCATGTAGTGCTGCTGATGCTGAAGCCTTATTAACAATTAGGCCTAACATTAACATCAATAAACAACTGTATTTTCTTGTATACTAACAATATCAAAGAAGATATTACTGTAAAAAATGTACTGCTCATTGTTTGTTCATGTTACTTAATACAGTAACTAATGTTAACAAATCACACCTTATTGTAAAGTGTTCCCGAAATCTTTTGTAACATTATATGTTGTTACTGCTACCCTTGATCAATTGAATGCATCCTTAAAAACATTTTATGTTATTATATTTTGTAACTGACCAGTACGAGACCAATACCCTGTAATTTATACTCTCAGTTTTATCAAAATAGCTCACTCTGGTACCCAGGTACTGTTTGTTCTGACTTCCTCACTCTTTATGTACATGACTGTTCTGGCCAGCCAGAGCTGTATAAATGCAGAAGGTAGCTGGAGGCTCCTATATGAACCTGCCCACCACTAGCCCACGCGCACCCATCTTTCCAACATTCAACCAAGCACAACTAATCCTGATCTCTAACACCTCTGGCCTGAGACCATGAACATTTACATGTATATGCAAATGTTGTTTTGCATTCTAGAATCCCCACCTGAAATCTTAACTAACAAGACTTTATTGGTTGATCAGGGGTGTGTTTCCCAAAATTATGGTAAGCCTACGATGGTCTTCATTAACAATGGTCCAATGTTGTTTGACTAATGTGGTTCGAGCAACAGAGATGCGACCGTGTTCGGAAACAGTCGTATGTAGCTAGCTCGTTTCTAAAACAAAGCATCGTACTATAGTGGTTAATCAGAGAGTTACATCGTTGTTCGGGAAACACAGCTTGATTAAGAATTACCACTGAAAAACGCATAACTACAAATATGGTTGCAACTTCACTTAGCAAAACGATTAAATGTCTTTACCTTAAATATTTAACTTATACAATTTATTCAATTTTATTTTTATTGAGAATGTGAAGCTGTAAGAAATTTAAAATGTGAAGATTTAACAAATTGGAAAAAATGACAGTAAGCTTGACATTTATTACTAAAAAACAACAACAACAACCACCACCGCCACCACAATAACAAACTACAATAAAAACAATAAAAATTCAAACAGTAAAGACAGACAGCAAGACAGCAAGCAAAAAGGAAGATTTGAAAAATCCCCCCCAAAATTTGCAATGAATTTTATTTATTTAATTCATTCATTCATTCATT
>JAUYWG010000033.1:13499719-13510080 GCA_034779775.1 Enteromius afrohamiltoni | reverse complement strand
GCAAAAAGGAAGATTTGAAAAATCCCCCCCAAAATTTGCAATGAATTTTATTTATTTAATTCATTCATTCATTCATTTATTTTAGAATCTCGATATCGTCATTCATCAGTTATTGGCTACAACACGAAAATAAATCACCAGAATATTAATACACATGCATCCGTAGTCCCATCATTGCACTCTTCAGACACTCTTATCTTCAGAACGGTTTACACTGAGGTCTTCAATTTGACTGCACGCAGTAAAAAAAAAAATGAAAGGAGAGGCTGTGCAAAAATGCTGAGATGTGGGAACTGCACTATCTTTAAGCCCTTAATTTGAAACAATGATGGGACATGGAGTGGAGAACCCCACTTCAAAGACTCAATGCGCCCATGTGCCCATTAAAACTTGAAAAGAATCACATAAAAGGAGGAAAAGGCCTCACAAATTTTGGAAGAAGAGATTAGAACAACTCTTCACATGACACAGTCAGAGGGACTGCCAGGGTATGAGGAGGGGGAAAAAACCACAATTACTTCTCACAGTAAAAGAGAGAGAGAGAGAGAGAGAGAGTTCTGAATACAGAGGTGACGAATGACTGTGAAGAATTCAAGCAGAAAATGGATTCTCAGATTGGGGCCGAGCCTAACCCTTTGGCCCTCATATCAGGCTTTTCCTGAGGTCTCCAGACAGCTCTTCCTCATGCTGCCAGTCTACTTCCACCCTAACACAGGCCAGCGTCACGTCAGCATCATATCAGGAGAGTTATCGCTATGTGAGTGTGTGTGTGTGATAGTTCCTACCATTGATCCTGTTCCACCTGAACTTCTCTGTCTCTCCCTACAAGTTGTAGACACAGATGCAGGATTCCCTGCCTGCCTGGGAGCTGTTATGAAGTATTGATTTCCTTTACAGTATGTGGCTGTGGTCAGGACTATGTGCTGAATGTGGTTGCATTGTACATCACTGTGCTTGTGGGAAGAAGGGAAAAAAAAAGAACACTAGGGTTTATGGATGAGTCTGACAGTGTGACTACAGATGCAATCCCACAATGCACTTTCCTGCTGGCGTGAGGGATTTGTCGCTGCGAACAAAGTACTAAAAAGCAGAAAAAAGATGGACAGGTGCCATGGCAGTACCATATGGCACATAATTGGATGGCATATAAAAAAAAATCTGTTTTGTACAAACAAGTCATTTCTACTGGGGAAAAGAAATGATATCACAAAAGAAATGTTGAAATAAGTTCAGCAAATATAATGATAAAAAAGTTCCTGAAAGGATAAAACATGCATATAAAATGCAAGGAAGAAGACAGGAAACAATTCAAAATAATTTTTATTTTATATGTTTTATTTCCCACTGCTAAATTGCAAATAAAAAGACAAATGCAATTACAAAATGTATTTTGCTAACTAATTCTATAGGACTACTTTATGTGCTTAAAAACATTTGAATAGATTAAATAATGCTGTTTTGTACAAAAAATAAATACTATAAACATACTTCCTAAAATATATAAAATTATTCATACAGTTATGAAGTAGATCTGCACGTTTATTTCTTTCTGTTAAAATGCATTTTGCATTTAAGGGAAAATTAAAGGAATATTTATTAGCTGTATAGAACTATTTCACATGCTACCAAATTTCTGTAAGATTATAGGGAAAAAAAAAGCTATTTTAAAAAAAGAATCTATAAAATCCTGTAGGTATTCACAAAATAAATAGATTTGCATGTAATTGTAGATTGTTTTCATTTCTTACTGTTAAAATGTATTTTGCAAACCTGAGAGACAATGAAAAGACAAATGCAATTGAAAAATGCATTTTGTTCATTATCTCTATAACAATATTGCACGTGCCTTAAAAAATCTGGATAAATGAACAGATTCATTCAAGCTGAAAATGAATGTAGAAAATATAAAGTTACAACCTCACATGCATGGGATCGTCATACGAACACATTAAAATAAAAATGCCTGAAAACCCCTCCATTGTGAGATAAATTTATTTGAATTCCACAGAAGTATTTTTTTTTAGTGAAGTGGCATGAAGTGTGCGATGAGGGTTTTGACGCTACTTAATGACAGTGAAGTCCAAAGGGCAGAAGAGAGGACCTGTAAAAGAGAAGTAGCCTCCCTCTCTCAGCCGCAGAACCTTGAAGTGGTGCAGCTGGAGGAGTGTGTGACCGCCATCATCAGACTCTAGGGCTGTGGCCTTTTCTCTTGGCCAGAATCAGCATCCCTTCAGACCCTATGGGATCAGTTAGCCAGTGCAGTGCTATTCATCAGACGACTAAATCCTTCCCATTACAGAGTGAGAGAGAGAAGGATGAACGATATAGGCAGAGACAGAATTAGAATGTGTGTGTGTGAGAGAGAGAAAGCACACCAGGGGGAAACGAATGATTAGGGAACATAGACTTTAATTACACTAACTATGCTGGTTTGGAGGGAAAGTGTTTTAATGCCTCTATAAACTGCCCTAAAATGTTTCGCAGGCCGCACCGACACAGTCAGGCAGCCGACTGCGGGCACAGTGGCAGGCTGGCACCATCCTACCATGTTGCCTCGGTGTTGAAGAGCAATAACAATGGGCTGAGGTAGATTAGCAGCAAGACTTACACACTCGGCGACGTCTTTTATGAGCGGCGCTGCATTAACGTCACAGAGGCTGTAACCAACACTTACACTAAATCAACCTAAATAGAAACTTAAATGGCAAAGTGACTGAAAACTAATGTCAGAGAAAAAGGACGCCAAGATATGCAAATAACAGCTCTCAGGATAATTACGGTCATTTATTTGCCCCCTCCTATTGGCTCAAGAGTGGATTACAGAAGCAAAGCTTGACTCTAAGAGCCAGTGCTTTGGCAGCCTTTCAGTCACCATTACTCAGTGGTGTGTCTCAATTGGATCTTTTCAGCGAGCTCAAGATCATCTGGGAGGGTCTTGCACTCACTCAAAGGCATCAGTGTACATGTAGATCAGCATGTGCATGATGTTCTTGGTGGTGCTTGTGCCGTTACTAGGCCTGGGCGACATGAAGCACAGACTGTACCGAGAAAAAAAATAAAAATAAAATAATAATAATATATATATATTTTTGCGATCAATTTATTTTAGCTTTGTTTAAGTAAACCACATTTAGTTGACAAATGTAAAAAACAACTTTTTTTAGCTTAAGTAGCTTAAATAAATTTGTAAAAAATTATTATTTTTTTTGTGCATGAAATCTTCACTACACAATGGATAATATAATCAATGTAAGCAATGTTATTATTGTTAACTATAACAATTAACTAAAATAAAGTAAAAAAAAAACTACATCCGACTAACAACTTACATTGAAAATATAACTGAAACATAAATATAAGTAAAAATAGTAAAAAAAAAAAAAAAAAACATTACAAAAGAAATTATTAAAATATTACTACAATTTAAACATGAGAAACAAATATATTAAAAATAATTATATTTCTGAGATTCGCACTTAAATACATTATAATAAATAATGCTAGATAAAAGTGCTTGAAAATTTTAATGAAAATGTACTGGGAACAGTAAACGTTTAAAAGCAATGAAACAAAAGATGTTATTTAATGCATAATAAAATAGCAAAAAAAAAAAAAAAAGTCCTATAGACTTTCACTGATGTAGGGAGTGGAGCCAGTTCTCAATCTAGGCTCTTTGCACAGTAGTCTGCTAGACAACCGGGTGAATAAAACTAAAAATCTAGCTAAAAAAAAAATTGTAATTGACCATAAAATGACACCTCTCAGTTCAGTGGCACCATCCATCCGCTCTCAACTAAGAGAAGAAGAGGGCACAGGCAAAGTCAGAATAAGCCAATTCCCTCTCTTCATTAGTATTCTTTTCATTCAGCTATTCAACCTTTTCAGGTTGTGAATTTGGCCTTAAACGGATACCCCATTTCTCTTCTCTGGAGTTTCTAAAAGGGCACCCCAAAGTGAAAAAGTCGAACTGAGAGCTGTGCTTCAGTGACTGGTCTGTCCCTGTACACCAGACACTTGACATTAAGTGATTCTTTCTCCACAGCTTAGAGCGAAGAAGCGCAGACCGTGTGGGAGGCTGATTCATAATCAGATGATTCACCTGTCCACCAAATCAAAAGACTGTCTCCCGAGAGGCGGACGCTTTACCAAGCTACCAACCACATGTTATACTGTTAGCAGCCGGACCTTTGACTAAACGACAAAAGGTCTGGTCCAAGTTCTTGCTAAGAACCACCCACTCAGAACGGATCAGTTGCGTAAAGTAGCCAATATCTACTTACACCGTAATAAATATGGTGCACTGATTTGCTCACTTTTATAAATAATAAATAGAAATCTTATAGAAAAATAGAAAACATTCTAAACGTCTTTTCATTCACTTTAGACGAATTCATACTTGCTGAATAAAAGTATAACAAAAAAAATCTTATCCCAAATATTCCCTAGTAAAATTGTAATTATTTAAAATGCCTTACAGTTCAAACCTAATAATTTACTGACACATACTGATATAAACATTATAATTAAACCTTATTCCGATTACTACTTGTGCACAATGTACATTTCTTAATGTTAAGCCTAAATTGATTTAATGTCATTATTGATGAAGATTAGCCTTCTTTAAATGGAAGATATTTCAAGATTTCAATAGTTCCACTTCAGCATTATCAAATATACTTCAGCATATGTTTAGTTGGACTTTTACACTACTTCCACACAATTAAATATCAAATCAGTTATTTACATGTAGCAGACTTTAAGTATACCAGCATAGCATACTGAAAAGAACAGGGTGTTTTAATTAAGTACATAAATGTGTCAGTGCATTTGTAGTACACTTGGCACAAAATAAATATATTGCTTATACATTTAGTAGTAATTTAAAGTGTTGAGATTAACAGCAAAAGAAATCTAAATGTAAGAACAGGGCAAATAACTACCTTCACTACCTTCAGTTCAGATCATAGCTTGCCAGACTGAGAAAGCTGCTTTCTAGGTTTGTATGAAATATGCATCAGGCGATCTGCAAACAAACTGCGAGTGGACTGTGGACGTGCTGTCTGAGGCCGAGGTCGCACTTGCATAAGAAGCTCTAGTGTTAGTGGTCTGGGCAGACAAAGAGTTAATAAAGACACACTAGCAACACAAAGTATTCTCAACCCCTCTGGGATTGCTGAGGATTACGCCAGGGATTTGAGTAGACGCTGGATTAACAGATTTTTTCTTTTTTTTTTTAAAGAGAAAATACACATAAATTGCAGTTTTCTCCTTGAACATTGAGCCTGCACTTCATCACAGCTAGAGACTGAGCCTGGACGCTCGAGGCGCTTCTCTGCCCGGCCTGTGACTGTATCTCCAACAACAGTGAGCTCGGGGGGTCTCCAGATAATGGTCAGAAATCAATAGCAACCTTTGCGTTTGCACCCACTGCTTGTGCAAACACACAGACCAGCTGTTTAGAGGGATTCGCAGGGGGGGTTCGCCTAAAAGAGTGCGAAGGGGACCCTCTGTTCTGCCGGGGGAATCTAACCGTGGGTGGCAGAGGGAGTTTATTAGCATAACCTAGCCTGCAGACTAAAGGACATTCAGAGGCTCGGTGGGAATTCACACCAGCGTGTGATATACTTGCATTCGCTTGCTTGCCGCTAAAAAAAAAAAAAAAAAAAGAAAAGAGAGAGGAAGAGTCACGTGATCAGGGCTGTGAAAAAGTCTGCGTCTTGGTCACATGCAGCCGACATGATTCACAAGCCCCAGCAGGCATTGCCTAGAATTATGCCCTTCCAGCGCACTTTAATTAGGTCTCCGTTGCGGGATGCATATTGTATAATGGAATGGGTGAAATGGCATTTGTGGCTCGAAAAAGGTGGCGTTTTGGGAGCACCCATAGGCATGCAGACAAAGATATTTGTGATTATAATATAACAAGATAATATTCTCCTCATTTAGCGCATTAAACTCGTCGCAGACATCTGCGAAAGATTCTCCGTCGGATACAAGAGGATCATTAGCTTTGACGTCGAAGGAGTTTACAAAACAAAAATGAGATACGACGAGTCTCTCAAAGCAGAAGACGACCGCAAACGAGGCCTTGAAAGTTTTCACGGAGCGATTGAAATTCTCTGAATTTCACACTCAAGCATAAGACAACACCAGGCCTTATTCCCAGGATGCCTCTCGCTATCTGCATAAGACAAAAACAAACAAACACAAAAACTAGTTTAAGATGCTTACCAACGGGATTTTAGTCTACTCTTGGGATTATGGATTTGAAGTATTTGTTATTGCATCTGCTAAAATCCGTGGCTGATATTAGGCCGTGTGTAATGAGGCTGCTGTAGAGTAGCGTGATTATCTGATGCTGGGAGGATTATGGTGGCGATGGATACACGGATGGGCTGGTCTGGCCCACGTTCAGCACAGGAATGCAGAGGACACAATATACACGGCAGACAAAAACTGAGAGACCTATTCAGAGAGCAGACAGGAAGAGAGACAGAGACAGACAGACATAACTCGCAGAGCTTGTGTATGGAGACCCTTTAACCTGTTTGACTAAAGCTGATCTTCTCTATTTGAGTGTGTGTGTAGTGCATAGCTTTGAATGCCGTGTGTAAATACAGTTGGATGTGTGGGGGAAGAAGAGATAATTCTAATGAATATTGCCTTTTTAAACACATTGATGAAACACGGATTGATATTACTAAATGTTTTTTGTTTTTTTTAAGAAATAGACAAAAATCAGTTTGATCTTGAATTCGATCTCCACAACAAACCTATATATATTTCTGAAAATAAAGCTAAACTGTATAAATATATATATATATATATATAAATGGCCAGTGTTATTAATAATTCAAAAATATTCTGCTTAAATAAATGAATAAAAAAAACAATCAAAAAATAAATAAATAAAAAAATTTATTTAGGTTTCTAAATTGGACATGATGAAAAATGGATATTCATTTAGAGATTTAAAATATTAGATTTCAGAGTGTTATTACTGTATATCAACTTTAAGCAAGTTTTACACTCATGTATAAATTAGGGGCGGTTTGCAATAAATCAAACAAACTTTGTTCATAAAGAATCTTTTAAACAGTTCAATGCAATTTAAAGAGCGAAATCCGAGCCACGAAAATAGCAAAAACTAGATTAGAACAAATGCGTAAAATAGGATGAATTCTGAATATCCATAATGAAATGTTGATTAACCTTAATTGAATATATTAAATTGATTATATATGAGTATATTTGTATTTTGCAATATTTGCCCTATGCTACTCGGCTGCAAAAGCGTGTGCAATTATTTGTCATGCTAATAAAGCACACAGACAAAAAGACAGCCAGGAGCACTACCTGTCTGGATGGAGAAAGCGGAGTTAATTTTCCTTTGGCCGTAGCTGTAACACAAGCCTCATTCATGCGACTAACACACGGTTACAGAGTCACACTAACACACCTCGACACTCAGCCACACACGCCCTTTCCACCGCTCACACTGAACGCATTCACATGAATACACAACCCCTCTCTTCATCTGCAGCCTCCACGACTCCTGCTCAACCGTCGTCTTCTTCAGTCATCAACTTAACACATACAGCATTAATACATATACCGCTGCTATATAAACACGAGTACATTTCACCAGTTAAGCTGTTTTTACTATAGGACATGAAATGTATCAGTTCCATATTGGTTGTCAGCCTAAATTACATAATGATTTTTTTTAATATATGCATCAGTCGATTTTTCATTGGCATAGTTCATGACTGTGTTCTTTATATTCACATTCAGATTACCTTTGTCACAAAATAATTAAATATATACTTAGCATACCTCCAAATAAATATCCATAATTTATAATGTACGTTATAAATGATTCATAGAATGAGTAATTACAGCCCGTAGCTTTTAAAAAAAAATTATTTAGACAAAATGTTATAGAATATACATGTTGTTCATACGCTCATTATAGGCTCCAGAAGTAATTTTTTAATATCAGTTCACCCCTAATATTCTGCAGAATTCATCAAAACATGACCGCACACGTTTTCCAAAAGAAAGCCAATACACAAACGCCTTTCCATCACCCCGCCTACTACTCAACAAGCATCCTTAAGCCCCACGCCCTTCCATTTCCACACAATGAGCGATAACAAATAGATGCCAACAATGACAGGGGTGAGATGGAATTAAGAGCCTATAGCGGCATACTTAGCCAAGTAAGAATAGCGACCGACCACAGTTATGTTAATGGTAGCATTACGGTGCACCAATTTGCTGTTTTTCCAATATCTGTGACAGGCCACTATTGTGTTGTCAAGCTTACATAACAATTAGCTCACTTTTTATGGACATGTTTACAAAGGACATAAAGCACTGCTAGCAAAATATTCTACCCCAACACAATAGACATTCAGCCTCTTGAAAGCATTTTGACGACGGTGGCTGCGCCAGGAAAAGAAAGTCTTTATCACGGTGCTCTGTGTAAACTATAAAATCGTCCCTAACGCTTGCTTTCATTTTTACTAGATGAAGTCATTGGTGAGGCAACGCGACCGAGCCCGCTTATAAAGAGAGCACATCATGGAATTGTTTCTGATAACCATCAGCTTAACACGGAGAAACAAATCAATAGGTGTTGGCTCGGTTCATTACGTAACAGTCAGAGAGAGAGAGAAAGAGATGAAAGTGCTCTGTTTGGTCTTCTCTTCTGGAACGAAGGTAGCCTCACGAACAAATATTCGCCTCTAGCCTCAGAAAGCTATGCAACAACAACCTGCCGTAACTTTCCCGGTTCGCCGTCATCAATCTTTACAAGGTCTGAGACACACTTCCCTCCCTGTTTAAGAGCTAATGGAGAGGAGGAAATGCTAACAGGGCAGCTGTCCAACCGAAGCTGGGGCAAACGAGTGCCCTGGGGCAACTTCTGATGATCAAGCAAAACAACGACCAGCCTGGATCAAATGTTGAGAGAGAGAGAGAGAGAGAGAGAGAGAGACAAAGAAGGAGATGAGGAGAGAGAGGCAACGGAGACAGAGAGATGGCCTCTAAGCACTCAGGCATACTGACGGAGTGTGAGTCAGCACTGCACGGCAAACAGAGGAGAGGATGGAACAACTCAATAACAGGAAAAGAGCGAGAGAAAGACAATGTATCCACTAGAGTTTCTGCTAAGATAATTAGCTGCGTGACTGGGAACGACACAGCTGGCCGGACAACAGCGGGAAAATGTTAGTGTTTATTTTGTGCGGTAACACCATGGACTGTGTAGAAGTTGTGTAACAGACAAACATTATCCACTTTTCTGACCGTGTTGTAAAATTTCAGTCATGGACTAATTTCTCATCTGTTATGTTATACTGATTTGTGATATCATTTTTTATATCATCTTGTTATGGCCAGTATTATATGCATCTTTTGAATAATTAAAAATTGCAATGTAAAGCCAACAAACTGGTTCCCCAACAACTCTTTAACTCAGAATGCAGCTGGTAACTTACAAGGGACGAAATAAATTAATAATTATCTAAATGCACAAAACCAGACCATAAAACAACATGTTAAATGTGTAACTTGTGAACAGTTTATTTCTTTTATTGAGGAAAATTCAGTCCTTGAAATACATGTACTGTAATTACAATTACAAAAAAATGCAGTTAATAATTTTAATCTATGACACACTATGAATCTGTATTTTTCTAGATTTCTGTGAATCAACTCTGTCATCATTGTCTGCATTCATTTTTGTCAAATTAGGTCACATTTTTAACAAAATATGAATGATAAGCATCTGTCTGGTTCTATTTATTAATGCACAAAATTGCTTTATTATTGTGCTACTGATAACAAAAGTACTTAATGTACTTTGTACAGTGTTATTTTTGATATTTTTGTTTTGTTTTGTTGTTTCTTTCCTTTTTTTCTGTTAAAACGACGGACTGAATTTTGACTTATCCATAAACGCTGTTACAATTCAGTAAATGGCTTTTTTCCCCTAAATTGAACAACTTATCAGGGAATTTACGTGAATAAAACAAAAACTGGATTTGCCTCTTTTTGCTACTTTTACCTGGACATTGTGTCATTGGGAATTTACAAAAAAACACAGAATTGTTGACATTTTTGCAGATTTATTAAAAAAGAAAAACTGCTTAGACTTAAGAACAAAAAGTTCTATATTGTTCTCATCAGACCAGAGAATCTTATTTCTCACCATCTTGGAGTTCTTCAGGTGTTGTTTTTAGCAAACTCCATGCAGGCTTCCATGTGTCTTGCACTGAAGAGAGGCTTCCGTCGGGCCACTCTGTCATAAAGCCCCGACTGGTGGAGGACTGCAGTGATGGTTGACTTTCTACAAC
>JAUYWG010000033.1:13481247-13499619 GCA_034779775.1 Enteromius afrohamiltoni | reverse complement strand
AGTATAATCAAACACAGCTGGACTCAAATGAAGGTGTAGAACCATCTCAAGGATGATCAGAAGAAATGGACAGCACCGGAGTTATGAGTGTCACAGCAAAGGGTCTGAATACTTAGGACCATGTGATATTTCAGTTTTTAATTTTTAATAAATCTGCAAAAATGTCAACAATTCTGCTGTGTGAATATTAAGGAAAAATGTCTGCAATATAGCAAAGAGTTAAAAATTCAAAGGGGTCTGAATACTTACCGTCCCCACTGTACATTACAATAAACATCAAAAATCACAGAAACCCTGATAAATACCTTCAAATTTGGCTTTGCTCTAAGGATGCTAGTGACGACTAAGCTTTATTATTCCTTAGCTCTGTTTGCCTAGTCATCTATGGGTTCACTCCCTTGAGCTCCTCTAAGAAAGATCACTCCACATGCTACAGTGAGTGAGAAAGAGCCCCACAGGTGTGTGTGTGTGTGTGTGTGTTTATATGGACACTTATGCCACCGTTGGTCCCCAGAGCCCCTCCCACTGGGAGGCCACTGCTAATTCAGGTGGCGACTGGTCGGCAGATAACGAGCACATTCACATTCAGCACACACGCTGAGCACGACATATGAGATTGATCACCATCAAACCCGACTCCCCTCGCATCAGGAACGTCCTGCGGCGACAGGACCCAAGCACTATTTGAGCATGTGGGACCACCTGACCTGAGAATCAGAACATGCAGTAACAAGACAAATGTGGCGTCCCGCTCACCTGGTGCGCAGCGGCATCTGGCTAATGAGAACATGTTAAAGCAAATGAAGGAAGTGCCGTTTACTGCTGCATTAACATGGGCCCCAAAACACGCCAAGCACATGTGGAATCAACTTAATCGCCAACATCACTGCCATGTTTTAGCCAACCCTACATCTGCTCACTGAAATCTTTCAATTAGTCAAGTTGCCCAATTTATCTACAGTTTCTCCTTTTAGCACAGAAAGAGGAAGTTAGAAAAAAGTTATATAAAGCTGGAATACAAATGATGTAAAATTAATACATAGGATATATAAAATTGTAAAAAATTATATTTTGCTATATAAAATATTTTTCATATTGCATTTTTTGATATATTTATACTACATATTACATATTGTGCATAGTTTTATATTTTGTAAATGTGTGTGTGTGTGTATGCGTGCATGTGTGTATTTCTCTTTTTGACCCACAGAAACCTCAGGACAAGATTCACTCAACTAGTCATTGAGTCAGCCCTTTAACTAGTTCGGATGTTTCCCCCAGTTTCACAGACAAGGCTTAAGCTAGTCCAAGAATGAATTGCATGTTTGAGCTGTCTCAGATGAAAATATCTTGCTCTGACATATCTTAAAACATGTCAGTGTCATTGTTCTGTGTTAAGATACACACCTGTAATATTTTCTTATAAGGCATTTTTGTAAAAGTTGCTTAAATATCTTAATTTAACTCATGCCTAGTCCTGGCTTAAGCTAAGCCCTGTTTGTGAAACCGGGCCTTTATGTAATACTACAACTACTACTACTAGTACTATTTTTTTTCAGGGTCAAGTTAATGCAAATGCAACCTAATTATACAGGTTCTCCTCAAGACCAATTAATCGAAGAGTCACTGAACCAAGCCAACAAATAAATGATTCTGAAAATTCCACTTCCACTTATAGCTTAATTTGAGTCCAGGCTTTAATGGCTGATTTTACATTTGGGCTTGGGCTTTGTTTACATGGCACAAAATCATCCACAAAAAGTTACAAGTAAAATAGACTGATGACGAAAATTAGCTCATTTTTTAATTTACAGAAACTCACAAATTTGTCTGAGCTTTTAATCCACTTCCTTTAACACACAGCCAACTTCCTTATTTCCACAAGCTATGGAACTTCCAGCTTCGGTTTCAGGAAAGCACAAGAAGCCAAACAAGAAATCCAGAACCGAAGGAGCAAAGAATACGCAAATGGTGTGGAAAAACCGAAATCATCTGACTCTTCTGCACCGATTTTGTCAAACATGTTAAATCAAGACAAAACACCAATATGCGAGAAACAGACAATTTTATTTTCCTGCAGTGTTTCCACTGGGCAAAGATTGCGTGTGGGCTTGGGTTAATGCCAAGTTTAAGAAGGCAGCGCAGTGGCCCACGAGAGGTGAGAGGTCATCTGTGTCTCACGTCTCTTTAATCAAAAAGGCTGAAGAGCAGACAATTTGAGCCGGCAGAGTTGTGACTGTGGTATTAAAGAACAGTCTGCAGTTACACAAAGTGCAGTACAAAAAGGAAATAGTCACACCTTCATCTGTTTTGCTTTCTTTGAGTCAACACAGGCCAGGTAGAGTGCAGCACTACAGCCAGACAACAAAGCCTCACAATGCTTTTTAGACAGACACAAACACACTAGACTCTGATTATCTGCCCCGGCGGAAACAAGAACAGAAAAATGTGACCCTGGAACACAAGCTCAGTCATATGGGTAAATTGTTGAAAATTGTAAAAAAGTTGAGCTTTATACATGCATAAATAAGCCTTCCATTGATGTGTGGTTTGTTAGGATAGGATTTGGCTGAGATACAACATTTGAAAGTCTAAGGGTGCAAAAAAATATAAACATTGAGAAAAATGCCTTTAAAGTTGTGCAAATTAAGTACTTAGCAATGCATATTACTAATCAAAAATTACGCTTGGGTATATTTACAAAATGTCTTCATGGATCATGATCTTTACTCAATATCCTAATCATTTTTGGCATAAAAACGAAATCAAACATTGGGAGCCACACAAGGTATTATTGGCTATTGCTTAAAAATATAACCATGCTACTTATGATTGGTTTTGTTTTCCAAGGTGACAAATACTTGAAACAATAAATTAGCCACGAGCAATTCCAATAGCAACGCGCCTTAAGAATAAAGATTCATTTCGGAATCCAACCGATCTGCATCTATTTCCTATCTGTGTGAGCCTTCGGGGGGTTCGGATGCATCTTCTGAAACCCTCTCATGTTTCTAACTCTCGCTCCAGACTTCCCACCTCACCGTCTGAGGACGAGGATCGAGATAAACAGCTGAAACAATCGGGTGCCCACTTTAATCCTCAGCCAATCCTGTTTGCCAGAATAAACAGCCCATCGAGGCCACAAACAAATCTGAGAGCAGAACAGATACGGAAGAGCAGAGAGTGTACAAGAAAAAGGTGACCGGCTCCGGGGTCACCCGAGCCCCGCTCTATTATTATTGCAACCATTCGAATGAATCGAGCGGCGCAGGGCCGCTTCCTGCAGCAGAGCCGGCTTCAAGCAAGCTGATGGCTCAACAGGGAGCATTTCAGTGTAGACGACACCGAAAGACGGACACACTTCACACTGCCACGGCAGGATGGCATCGAGCCACTCTGCTGACATGCACACATTTACTGGACATTAACACTCCTGCCAAACTGCGACAACTCGAAGGCAAAACTGTCTGAGAAGCAAGTCCTGCTGCGGATATCGGCCGTCGATTAGTGCTGGAGGGATTATAACGTGCACTTTAGACTGCTGGCTTAAATACGACCACAGAAGAACAGAATTATCACATTAGACACAGATAGAGCAACAAGTCTGTGGGGATATTAGCGAGGGACTAAATGAGATGGAACGTCGCTCCAGGCTAGCTGTAGTTTACATTACACCTGGATTAGAAAGCTAAATTAACACCTCTGCAATTAAAAAGAACCGTACCACATGGAAGCCAAATGGTGATGTTACTATTAGCCTGCAGTGAAAATCTGTTCCAGCCTGCGTGTTTTTACATTACCCAGAAATACTGTACACGAACACAATAAGGATGATTTTGTTTCCAATGAGGAGAAAGCTGTTCAAACACAGTTATTGATGACAGAGAGATTTCTAATTAGATTAGGAAAACCTATGTTTGAGAGAATTATGTTAATGAGATGATACATGATAATTAGTATCAATTAATCTGACAAAAAAAAAAACAGAGGCGGACTGATGTAGCGCTTTCACCGAGGTGGGGCGCTTAAGGTATTCTGTGTGAATTCATTATAAACACTTTAATGTTTTATACACCCTGGCTGTGATATATGCATATTTTTGAATAACATAAACATCAATACTCAAAAAATCCTGACCCGTACAAGTTTACTCTCGAGTGGCATGGACAAGTGTCATAGCTAAAACATTTGCTTTTTGACCAAATAGTTCAGTTTAGAAGATGATACACCTTAAAAAGAGAAAACGTAACTATAAAGAGCTATTTTTAACTGGTCTAACCCTATGTTACCTAATGTAGTCGGGTCACTGTCCGCAGCGCAAGGCATGAAGGGTCTGTCAGCAAAGCCGCAGGCAAAGACTGGAGCAGGAGCATCATGTTCAGATGGATAACCCAGCATTTCAAGCTTCCAACTGAATGGAGGATGTTATGAATCCACAAAATCAATAATAAAATATGTTGATTTTAAACTGCCAGTAAAGATTTGTTTTCTTAAGTGTCAGTGATTCTTTGGAAACTGTTAGAAAAACCTGCTTAAATAGCGTTAAATCAAGTCACATTTGACATATAAATGAATTTATATGACTCGCAGTTTATAGCCTTATAGTAATATATATACAGAGAGAGAGAGAGAAAATATTAATGAAATAGCACTACAATAAAATTTCCTGAACAATAAAATCAACTGAGATGCCATTAAAGAAAATGTATAAACCTAAGAGGCAAATCGATAGTGCAACCTAAATTTTAAAAAATGACATACAATTTAAAACATGTTGAATAGCAAGTGGACAAGATATTTTGACTTCAATTATGTCATCAAATAAAACGCATTTTTTAATTTACACGACGAAATGTTTATATAATTTTTACCATAGAATTGCTCGATAAGAAGAAACGCCGCATATTTAATAAGAAAACACACGCTTTCACACGATGCTCCGCGACGAAACGGGATTATAGATCCAATCACTCTACATAAAGGTCATCAAGAGATCATTCTCGACAACAATATGACACGAACATAACCTGAAAGCAACGCCTATTCCGGCGATAAACGCGATTGCAATGGCAACAACTTAATGGGAGTTTTAACAGACAGCGATCCGTCACATAAGTATTTTACGCGCTGCGCGCGACTGTCACCTTCTCATCCGCGGAATACAGTCATGACAACAAGAGCTACAACTCATCACATCACAAACAAAACACCCAGCCCGCGTCTCTGAACGCAGAAATACCCCGAAACACTCGGTCTGGGGATCAGGCATTATTTCCGACCGAGAACGGGCCCGTTATGACTGCGGACCGCGAGGAATGAATGGAGCGCGGTGAACGGGGAAATTCCGCCGTCTTACCGGTTGCTGTTTGTGTCGATTGGACGCTTTCCCCAGCGGCGGCTGCTGCTGATGCCTCCTCTGGAAGCCGCTCTTCTGGTACTCGCTGTAGGCTTTGTTGATGCCGATCCGGTCCCTCTTCTCTCTGCCGTTGTCTTTTCGCTCTTCTCCGGTGTCCAGACTGCTGAAGTTCCACACGATGAGCGTTTGGACCAGCAGCACCGTCAGCGCGGCGATTAGGGCTGACCGCGACCGGCGAGCCAGCTTACGGGCGCACAGACCGCCGTACATCTTCACCCTGAAGCGGCGAGGTGCCTCTGCCGTGCGCCGACGGTCCGCTTTGTGGCTCCGCGACGCGAGAGAAGCGTGGAGAGGGAGGGAGAGAGGGGCGGTTGGCAAGGGCTTCGCTGGAGGATAGAGAGAGAGAGAGAAGGGGGGGGTGAAATATAGTCTGCGTCCCCTCGTGGTGACACAGGTAAACTACACGGGGGTCATCCACCAAATGGGGGCCTTTCCATTTTGGATAGATGATTTTTATCATCTTTGGTAAATATTTTATCTGGCAAACAGTGACTTAATTGTTGTGTTGATTCACTTGGACATTTCGGTATATTTTGAGGGATAGCTGGGGCTTAAAAAGCAACTGGTTGAGGAGAACAAGGTGGGCAAATTTACAGTTCATTACCAGTCCTGCACTCAAGGCAAGGTCGTGATACTACAGGGTACTTATTAGACAGAGAATTTATATATTTATTTCTTTTATATATGGCCTACCATATTTTAAATACGGTGGTGGCCAAAATGAGTCGAACACCAGGCAAAAACGAATTAAAGTCAGTTATTTCTATCTTTTGCTGTAGTGTGTCAGGAAATACATTTCCAAACATTCATTTTGCTGTTAATTGTAATAGACAGAAATAAGTGACCACTTTTAGCTTGTGAAAATATATTGTTTAAACATTCATATTTTTGTAATTTTTGTTGCATTCACATGAAAACTTTTAAGTTTAGTTTTTTCATTCCTGTTAGTAGTTTATGTTTTGTAATACCCATCACCAAAAAGTGTTATATATATATGGTGCATAAAAAAACAATACAATTTTTTAACTTACCGTCCTCCAGTCTAGACAAAGTAAAATATATGATAAAGTGATAAAACGTGAGGGTGGTTTTAATGGTCCTTATTTTAAAGAGAAGTTATGATGATAACAGTGCTGACACAATATACAGAAATGAAATTAAATAGATGAAAAAATATCTGGATTTTTTTGTAGATGTGTTTTAAAAAATGCTTATAAAAATTGACATCAGATATTATTATATCAGATATTTTACTGGCATCAGATATTCAAGTCTATTTGTACACATGTTTAGGGATGGACACAAAAAGCACCCATTTAGTGGAATGACCCATGTAAATCTTTTGGGAAGGGACCAGAAAAACCTTGCTTGCTCAAGAATAAATCTTTGTAAGACATGTAAATCAACACAAAACAAAAAATACAGAAACCACAAAAATCTGTAAATATCTGTGTGAAACATCAGCAAGTTTCAAAACTCGGAGGTTCCCCTTTTTTGGCGAGTCGCTTCAAATTGTTGTGTGTGCAGCTGTACGAGAGGAGTACAGCCTCGGGGGTTAAGGTGAACAGCTACATCATCTTTCAACCAGCCTTTGTTATTGTTCACCGATCAATGGCTGCTAATTGATAGTGTTAACCTGTCAGATTTAGAAAAAGACCGATAACCCAGGGGAGCCATCAAGATGACTTCCTAACACAATGGACCCAGGTGAAGCATCGCCTACAGTTTTTAATCAAGACCGAGACCATCTTTCATCCCGCATAGCGGCTCGCACGACGAGGAGACATGGTTTCCATGGGGATACCCTCTGTGTCCCTCTTTCGCTCCTCTAGAAGTTCAGGAGACAGAGAAATATAGACAGAGATACGTGAGAATGCGATTCTGCTTAGAGCCGAGGGAGCACTGCTGTTTGTTCACAGCATTCTTGACATCATTAAAGTTGAATCAGCTTCTCTGATGCGGCTGCTCTATAATTCACAGCTCTCTCATTGAGATGGAGATCACAAGGCTTTGATGAATTTGAAAGAAAGCACGGGGCACAGTCACACTTCATTCCCCTCAACTCCCTCGGGCAGCAGACGCTGAGGTGTGCAGTTACGAAGGGGCTACGCATGTCGACATTCGCTGTCAGTATAAGCATGTATGGGTCGTTAGATCTAGTAGAAGGAGAACTGGAGTAAGAAGTCAGGGAACATGTGCCCTTGGGCAGACATTCTCTCCATATGCCTCCTCTGCAAGAACTTCTCAAGGTCGATCTGTACAAAATGAGATGCTCTTAGAACTCATGGAATCAGTTTGCATGGTTTTTTAATTAAACATCTTCAGAGATCTTAAAATGTCAAGCTGACATGGCTAAAGTCTGTCATCACTGTAACCTTAACCTATCTAAGTTAAATACAGTGCACAAGATTTTTTTTTATACTTTTCAAAGAAAAAAGTGCCTCTATTATGGGTTGAAGAAAGGTTCATATTTTGGTTTTGGGAGTCACTAACAACAGCTTGACATGCATGCAAGTTAAAAAAAAACACTTTCATCTTCTAATAATATGCATTTTTAACCTTATTTCTTCCATCCCTCTCTGTTTCGTTCAACAATTCATTTCTCCAAACCCCTCCGGCGATCGGTTGATTTCATTTAAAGCAGTGTTTGTGAGCTTTTAGCGCTACAAAAGTAGCATCTAGTGGTAAAGAATGAATTTGCATTTTCATTCAGACTACCAAGAAAAGACCAACAAGTGCAGGCAGTATGCTAATGCTTCATGTTTACGTCAACATGAAATGTCTTAGGACTTGCTTTAATGATTCAAAGTCGACTCTTTCTTTTGAGAGACATGCCCTGCGTCCTGGTTAGGTACAGAGGTTTCCAAAAAGGGGTTTGAGTTAATAATTATGAACATTTAACCTGGTAAAAAAATCCTAACTTATTTCTATCTGTGTCCCAGATAGCACACGTCTGCAAGATGTTTGTTAAAGATCTCTTGATCTGGAAAGCATCTGCTGTCAGAATACGTCTGGCAGACGTCTTTTAAATGTCAGTTTTACATACGTTCTAAATCATAAACATCGTATCATGCAATACATCATCCAATAGACGTATTGCACATGAGCAAACAACCTAAATAAATGGCCTAAATAGAAAATATGAGCAGTTCTCCACATGAAAAACCTGCTATCGGAAGATCAACAAGCTACTTACTTTCTCTCCAGTACAGTAGGACGTTAAATGAAATGTGGAGGATGTTAGCTGTGAACAAAATGATTGGCAGGCCAGTTTACAGTGACAGGTGTGACACTCAGTTAAAGACGCCGTAGTGTGATATGATGGTATGTTCCAAAGCTTGCCCATTGTTCTTCTACACACTTAAAAGTGTGTACTTTTTCTTCATGAAAAGAGTACATACTTTAAGGGAGTAGTATCCACAATTTTTCTTGATGGAAAAATTTGTAAATTAAATTCTGTGGGTCCAGCTTCAGGTCTCATCTGCGTCCATTTTTTTTTAGCTGTACAAAACAGTTTGTTTTGCTGCTGGTTATTATAAATGGTGGTGTCTTTACGTATTACATGGTGCACTTTCATATTTAAAACTTTGCAGGATGTCTTCACTCAGTGTTACACACTGCATTAAAAAGGTCATTTTTAAAAATTCATAATAGGGGCACTTTAAGGGTGCATTTATTTGAACAGTATTCTATTCATTGAGCAGATATATTTAAAAATGTACTGTATTTTCAAATGTGCTGCAAAGCTGAATTTACAGCATCATTACTCCAGACTTCAGTATCACATGATCTTTCAGAAATCCCTCAGATATGCTGATTTGACACTTTAAAACAATTTCTTATTATTATCAACATATGTTGTGTACAATTGTGCGTTTTAATATATTTGTGTAACCCATGAACACTCTTAAAGATTCTTTTTCCAAAACAAGATCTGATGATAATCACTTATTTGAAGTATTCTGTCACAAAAACATCAGAAAAATACCTTAAAATTAAAATTTTCATGAAACACCATTCTCCTCTGCTCCAGGATTCACATCTGCAAAAAAAACTGTCAACATATTTAAGTAAATAAAATAGCTTCTTATGTTAAACTGTCAGCTTGCCAAGACTTAAAATTTACCATCAACGTAACAATAATATATTTAAATCATATGTGAGAAGATTTCTTAAGACTCAATTTAAAAGGATGTATTCGCATTCCCTTTATTTACAAGATTGCTAACTGCTATAAAAGTGTTTCATTACACATCATGCAGAGCAAAATGTTTGCAGACTTGTACGACTGACAGCATCACAAGAATATTCATCACATAGAGAAAAAAAAAACTGAAATACTTTGAAATGACACCCACTCTAACTTCAAGACCCGTTACACAAAACACAAGAAGCATGACATTTACCTGATCATTTTGAGTAGAGTATCAAGCTCATTCTGAAATCACAAGACAATAAGTTACCATTTAGTGACAACAAGATTAAAAATGTAGTAAACAAAACTAGCAAACTGCCAAACAATACACCATATTAATTATTCATATCCTAGTGCATTCTGGGAAGAGGGCAATAGGGACTGAATATCATTCAGTGTAGGCATATTTTTAACTCCAAAAAAACATGAATTCAACTCATCTATGCATTTTTGTTTGCGTATATCATAGCAAAAACTGAATTTAGAGGCTGTAATAATAAACAGCTATAATAATCAGCTTAACCTTTTACTACTTTTGAATTATTTGCTTGATCTAAAATTATTTTTCGATTTTAGAAGACATGCCGTCTCTTTTTTTGTCAGCTTTTCTGTTAATAGTGACAAACACGTCCAGCTTGTATTGACAGGCTGATCATCTGGGTTTGCTGTGTTGTAAAGCACATCTGTTTTTTAGTTTCACTAGCGGTTATAGAAGCATCTGCAGAAGGGACTGCAGTACGTACACAGTTAGCGCACATCCTCAGACCTCCACTTCATTCGCTCTCTTAAGACCGTGGAGAGCGTTCGAATTGGTCACGCCGATAAGAGCGCCGCTCTGAATAAATCCATGGATCAGTGAATCCCTCTCTGAAAAGGACATCAATAGTTCTGCATACTAAATCAATCACATTTAATTTTCACCACAGAGAAAAAAAATGTAAAGAGCAAAAGATCTGAGATTCAAGTACGGCTAGATAACGGATATCTCCATGCAAGCACAACTGGGGTTTGTTTCTTGTTCTATCTCTCCGCCACTTCAAGCATGACATCTTTGAATCCTCCCACTATGATTTAGCCTCGGCTGACTCATTCACCATTTTAATTCCATACATCAGATCCACCACCGAGCCACATCAGGACAAGCTGAGGCGAGTGACACATCATCAGGCTGAACCTCTGACCCCTAGCACAGTCCCAGGGGAAAGAACCAGTGTCACAATCATCACAGTCAACCATGAAACACTCCTGAAGCATTCCCAAGCACGACATTTACTCAGACTGAAGTTAATTGCCGTATTATACAGAAATTAAGAGTACATGAATTTCTAATGGAAAACGGCTTGGTCTGCCTGTTGTTCTTGCACCTTCCACTCGTGCAGGCTTTGATTTATGGCATATCTCATTGAAAGTGGGAGATTGAAGTCATAGAGCGCTTCCCATCACGGCCCCACCACTGACCTTGACCTCAGACACCGCCGAGCTCTCATCTGTCACAGCGCTCGCATCTGTCAGTATCCAGGCTGCTGATACGGATCCTGTGCTTATAGACAGAGATCTTTTTTTATCCCGATTCATCGATTCGCTGAATAATTTATCATCGTTAATTTTCCCTGACAAATTGTTTCCTCTCTTGCTCACGTTTCCTGTGACGGCGAGGCCTGAGTTCATTCTGTTTTTGTTTGCATTGGCTCTGACATTGTGGGTTATGAGGCGGCGATGTTTTCAGCTCCTGGAAGAGATGCTTTTGTATTACAGTTGTCAGCTCTATTGCATGCAAATGAAACCTAAATTAAAGGGTTTTTTTGTCATCATGTAAACCATACAGGTCAAAATGTTTCAATGTTTTTAGTAGCAGTCAATCCTGGACATTTGGGGTATTTACAAATGAAACTGACTGCTTATGTAGTTGTGTCCAGCTGAATGCTACTGTGTTTTCAGATACAGATTTTAGCAGTAGGCAAATATTATTGGGAAAATTCAAGCTGATTGGAAAGTTTCATTAGTAAATTGCCAATATAACTGATATCATAAACATTTCATGTTGTGGATTATACATGTACGTCTGGCAAGATTTTTTAAAACTGAATAGATACATTTGCATGTGATTTCTCACATGATGAAAGAAATTATCAACTTTTGATCAATAAGTCATGTGCATTTGTGCAAATAGGAGAAATTTGTGCTTTTTTGTAGATGTATAAAAACATGCATTTTTGTAAAGAATGGCTAGGACATATTTCTCAGTACTTTGGTCGGTTCTAATTTTTCAGCTTGACACAGTAATAACTCTCAGATAAAACTAGGAAAAGTCTTTATACCATACATGTCCCAAATTAAACCATTCTTCCATAATACTAACGAAGACTATAACCCAACAAACACTTGTCACTTATAAAACAATGACCTAAAAACAGACATAGGATTATGATTCTTTTTTATATACTTAATCATCCTCTGTACTGTTAAAATTACTGTATAGGTAACATGCTCCATGTATGCATTGCAGGACAAAATTACAAATTGTTAATTAAAATTAAGAATAAAAAATCTTATTTGGGTTTGGTATTATAAAAACTTTTTTTCCCCTATACTTTCAATATTTTACTATACCTTCCAGTTTGTAATATTCTGAACAATGTTTGACCACCTTATGATAAATTGTTTGTTGTATTCCTCCTTCAAATGTTGATTTAAGTAAAAGCAACATTCTAATTGAGTAAACATTAATGTAAACATAAATTAAAACACTAACACCTGTGTTCAGCTGCATCAACTTTGAAGGGTAACAGTACTGAATAAAAACATAGGCCTATGTAAAATGCAAATTCACTAGGCACAGAACGTTGTGGTTCATCTTAAAAATGTAGTCAGTGAATGTATTTTGTGCCAAAGCAATGGAAAATGTTCCACAGTTTCTCTGTTTCACTGTGAAGAGTTTTGAAAAGGTGTCCTTGGTATTAAAAATGGTTAAAAAAATAATTGTTTATCTTAAAAAAAAAAATTAAATCCTTTTTTCAAATTCAATTTTGAAATTGGGCAAATTGGATTTTGTTTGCGGTTGTTTCTGAGTGAAATAAAAAACAGTTAATGTAAATGAACATAGTAGTCACTGAATGTATATATATTTTTGACAGTTTAGCCCACATATATGGCTGTTGTGCTTACTGTGCAAAGAGGTGACCCAAGTACTGAGAAATGGGTCCTGGAGACAACATTTTTTTTCAGAAAAAATGAACTTATAATTTGAGAATTGAGCCAAAGCGATTGAGAAAAACTGTAAGCTGCATACTGAGTCTGCGGTTGCAGTGAAGGTCAGGTCTGTCAGATGTGTCACTCAGTCTCTTTCCATTGTGAGCCACCTGTGTCTCCTCACGCTTCTTTGACCTTCCACAGCTGCCACTGCTCCTCGGGGCAACACCTCTCACGCTCCACAGGGGGCTCCAGTCGTGACGAGGCCATCCATTTCCCACGATGCACCTGCAGCCTTCCTGCATGCCTTGCCCGGGACCTTGTTAGAGCAATAAAAATAGTAGCATGGAACAGAATGGATGGCGAATAGCATAGGGACGAAAACCTAGCGCAACAGCCAAGATACTCTCATAGGACTGCCACAGTTCAGCAAAGCAGGTTAGACCAATTAAACAAGCGTCAGCTGCTTTCGCTGATTAGCATTCACACCTCACATTGTGCGTGAGAAAGAGAGAGAGAGAGCGAGAGAGAGAGAGATGGTTTCATATGGAGCGGATTCTTCTTAGGTTCAAACGTAAGATCATTTATTGAGCCAGTTAAGCAAAGCAGCCAGGGATAGATAGCGGGTCGGAGAACGAGTATTATGTGGCGATGTTATGGCATGTTGCACAAAGTTTAATCATGGTTGGACGTCCCTGCACACATTCATCTGAGGGATTATACCTCTGACAGGAAGACGATGCTTCACATACTGATAAGAGTTTGCTTTTGTTTTTCCCCCTGTCGTCATCACAAGCTCTGTTGCTCTTCACTGCACTCGGCCGTCTAATTCTCCCCAGGTAGAGGTCATTACATTTCCTATCTAAGCGAGAGTATTTGGACAGATCGATGGTCTTGGTAAATGTCAGTTGAGACTGTGTGTGTTGGGTCCATTTCGAGACTAGTCAATTGCGGCATGGCGCAGGATTTAGGCGGCCAAGATTTACAGGACATGCTCGACAGAGGTGATTGTGGAAGGAGATCAATGTCTCAGATGGCTTGCTTTTGTCACTCTGGGAGCATTTTCAGTTCACAGGATAGAAAAAAGGATAGTTGTTGATGTGGGTCACCCTCAGTGTCTTCTGTGAAGAAACGAATCTCACACAACCTGGCAGAAAGATGGCATCATGGTCTAGATCAGCTCTAAAATCAAAAGAAAAAAATATTTTTACAAATCTAATTTAAGTACATTTGCACTAAATTAGCTTTTCATTATGGTAAAGGAAAAAAATTGGTAACACTTTATTTTAAGGTCCAGTACCCACCATTAACAAATCATTAACTACAACTTTTACCTCAGTAACCTCCTAATTTGCTGCTTATGAATAGATACAGTAGTAAGGTAGTTGTTAAACTTAAGTATTGGGTAGGATTAGGCATGTAAAATTAATAAACAGCCAATATGTTAATCGGCATTCGAATGAACAGCTAGTTAATAGTGAGAATTGATCTCCATAAAGTGTTACAAAAATATTATATATATATATATATATAGTGTGGAGAAAAAAAATGAAAATTTGTACTGTACATTATGTACTTTATTTTTTATTATTTTTTAAAAATTGTGGATATATAATTGGATTTGGTGGATTTTTACATGTTAATTACAAAAATGTAGTTTGATATAACTGAATAGTATTTCACAATAACATTAACTGGATATTTAATTTGGATAGGCATTTGGATATTTCAACTATAGGCAATATTTAATCAAAATACAAATACATAATACTTGGAAAATAATATTTCTTCCTTTTTAAATTTATTTTTAGGTGAAATGAATGTCACATGTAACCTATGAAATCCTGTATTAAATACAGTAACATTAGCTTTTTGTACTGAAAACTCTATTAGTTACCAAGTAGGTTAACAACCAAGAATTATTCAGCTGAGATTATTCAGTGCTAAGCAGACGACTCCAAGTTGAATCACAGATCTCCCACAGTTCAAAAGTATGAGAAGACAAAGAATGCTAAATCTTTTATTCTACTTTAAATCTGACACATCAGAGAAGAGTTTGGGGAATTGCCTGTTCCATTATGTGGTTAGTCTGAATAATGTAAAAGTGGATGTCTCTCTCTCAGTCTCTCTCTTTCTTTCAGCTGAAAAGAGAAACAGTGGCGGAAGCCCCAGGCAGTTTGAGAGCTAGATTGGAGGAAGCAAGTGTTTCAGCCTATAAGATTCCTCCTTCACCTTTGTGTAACCGTAGTGTGACAGGTATGTGCATGATCTTCAACTTCTCAGTGCCTGACCCCCTGTGAGGCTCTCTTGGACTTCTCTTCAAAGCCTGTTTAAATGAGTTCTGTTCCAAAAACCAGACAGATGCCTACAGAGACAGCAAGGCATTCTCAGGACTATTTTAAATCAAAGGCAGCTTAATTATGACACCTTCAGGCCCCTTAGACAGAAAAACATCAATGCACTGCGGTAAGCTTTCAGCTCAGTAAAAGATAGTCCAAAAAAGTGAAAAAAAGAAATATTTATAATACACAAATGTGGATTTCATTTAAATTTTTATTGACCAAATTCTATAGACAATCCAGGCTCGTCCTGTAGCTTTCGCAGGTTTAGCAACACTTTCAAGGTGAAATGTCTGGTAAGTGGCTCTAGAAATTAGGTTTGGAAATGAAACATCTGGTGAGTGTTTGAAAACAATGTAACACATGCACTATACCATACAATAAACATAACTAAGTGTGAGCAAAAGCACATGTGAGTTAAAAATGTATTTCTAGCATGACGAGACTTAGACGATTTTAGCATGGTAATATGACAATGTTAATTTATTGGCTCTTGGCAGAATAGATCTGCTACACTGCTGTAGAGCAAGTACAGGAACTTGTGACTGCCAATACATACATCAATACAGGATTGAGAGTAGTGCTGGGTGATAAATGGATTTTATCGATTAGCTCGAATGTGTAGTTTACATTGACTTGTTTGAATGAAAATCGGTTTTCTCTTTAACATTTCTCTGGGCTCATGTAGTTCCATGTATGGAAAGAAAATGACGTGTACTACAGAACTGCTTAAAAGGAATTAATACGAGATGGGAGGAAATATGTATTTCAATACTTTCTCTCGCAGTTTTATCATTGGGTAATCATACTGTATATAAATCTTATGTACTGTAATGTAAGCGTGTACACTCAGAAATAACATTAATGTGAATGTTAGATATTGTGAAGATATTTTTGTTGGCTGGTTAGATTAGAAAGCAGCAGTCTATGCAGGCAGTTCACAAGGTTTTAGAACAACAGAAATACCAGCCTCTGCAATGATGTAAACTTATATTAAGCATCTTTCTTTCAATATAGAAATATTCAAGTACTTAGCTGGGTTAAGCGGCTCCTCCGCATCTGCTCGTGTGATTCAGAAGGGCCCTGTGGGATCCGTGCAGTGGGTCCATCTTGTCTGTTGCAGTGCATTTTTCACTGACACTGTTTGTGCTTATTTGCAAAGGCCACATATTTTCTGCCCCGTGTAGAACTGTTTAATATGCTTATTATGCAGTGTGTCCAAAGCTTTGTCACAGTAAGAGAGGTGAATAAAGAGCAATTTAGAGCAGAGGAAGCCCAGCGAGAGGTCGCTCACAGCAACGCTCATTCCAGCCCGGGGCAACTGCTCTGTCCAATCCGCTTCAGCACCGAGATACTGTTCAACGACAGGCTGCTCCTAGAATCCCAACAACTTCAACAGGTCCAACAGCATGCATAAGAAAACAATAAGACAAGGCATGCCTTCCGGCCTAATAGAGGAGAGAGAGTGCACTGTCAGAACGTTTACCAGTACAAGTTTGATTACTCCACCAGAAAATGTTTTATCAAAAAAGTAAATTCATAATTTGTGATTGCATAGATACAATTTATGACTTCAGTGTGTGCTGTGCCATATATTAAGGCTGATCAGATAGCAAAATTGGTGTAAAATAAGGAAAAGGGTTCATAAGTGTGCTGTGGTGGAGGCCGTCATGCAGGCCTAATTGATTATGTAGGTAGAACATCCATCAGCGGTCAGCATTTTATTTCAGGTGGAAATGCTTTCAACTCATCATCGAACCACAAGCTCTCTGGATTTTGTGTTTCACAGGCACAAATCTCTGGCGTTGGTCACAAGTTTAAATGTCATTTATAGGACTAAAGAATATCTAGTGAAAGGGACTATTAATGTTCTTTCATTTCACAGATCAGCTGTACCTAAATACGGTTTCTGTTTATGAAGCATTATTTCCACGCTCCATAACATCCCTGGTGGCACTGGTGTTATATTTACGCC
Source organism: Enteromius afrohamiltoni (assembly GCA_034779775.1). NCBI lineage: Eukaryota > Metazoa > Chordata > Actinopteri > Cypriniformes > Cyprinidae > Enteromius > Enteromius afrohamiltoni. The sequence goes on along the minus strand of JAUYWG010000033.1, from coordinate 13,482,505 downwards.
TTTTTGCCTTGTTCCTTGAGGTGTAACAACTGTTTTAATAGTGAGCCCACACTTTAGGAGTGTCACAGATCGCTCCTCTGTGGCCCTCTCCAGTCAACGACAGCGGGAACCGTCACCCGAATACTGACTTTTCTACCCGGACTCTTTTGACTCACGTACCTCGGCGCTTCTGGATTCTGGTTCGCGCCAAAACTGACTAAATAAAAGGCCGGACTTTTGCCTTTACACTTCGCGAAGTCTCGATTTGCCTCGGCCATCGTTTCTGAGCGTTTTCCTGTGTTTGTTTTGATTACCCGTGTTTGATTTTCCTGCCTGTCTTTGTTTTCCGATTCTTGCCGCCTGTCCCGAACTTCCGCCTGTTTATTCACTGTGATTTTGCCTACCCTACGTTGATCCTGTTTATTCTGTGTACCGACCCTTGCCTGTTTGACCACGCCAATAAATCTATTGCGAAGGATTCTTGCTGCAATGCGACATTTACATGCGATCTCAAGCCGCGTCCTTTGCTGACGATGACTCCAAAATATCGCTGGTATGTTCCCTTCTGTCTGGAAAGGCCCTCGATTGGGTTACGGCCTTGTGGGAGGGCCACAGCATGGCCTTTCCTTCTTACCAGAGTTTCCTCCGCCAGTTCAGAGAGGTCTTCGATCACTCCGCCGATGGGAAGGACGCAAAGGAGGAGCTGTTGAGCTTGAGACAAGGTAACCAGTCGGCAGCCGATTACACCATGACGTTCCTTACGCTAGCGGCACAGACGGGCTGGGACAGCGACCCACTGCTCTCACTCTACCGCCGGGGACTCCGAGAGGAGCTTCAATCCGAGCTTGTGTGCAAGGGAGAGGAGATGGGACTCACACAGTATATGGAGCTGGCAATAAAGACAGACCAGCACCTGCGCTCGCGTAAGCCACGCCGACCACCGATCTCTACAGCCATAGCTCATGAGTTTCCGTCACCTGCCGAACCCATGCAAATCGGGGCCGCACGTATTTCCCAGGAGGAGCGAGACCGCAGAATGGACCAGGGCCTGTGCCTCTACTGTGACAAATCAGGTCATCTTCGCGCCACCTGTCCTGTGAGGCCAGCCAAGCCACGAACCGGGTAAGCGCCCTTTCTGTTGATCACGCAATTACACTAGACATTGAAATATATACGTGCACGGAAGGACTTTGGTTACCAGGGCTTTCTTGGATTCGGGGGCTGCGGGAAATTTCATTGATCTACAGTACGCTACTGACCATTGCATCCCTCTCGTTCC
>JAUYWG010000033.1:13454361-13467195 GCA_034779775.1 Enteromius afrohamiltoni | reverse complement strand
GACTTCCGCGAGGAGTTCGCGAAAAGCGGTCCGGGTGGGAACTAATATTCCGGCGATGGTTCCCGCTGACGGCGGTCAGGCAGCGCCACAGAGGACCGCCCGGTAACAGTTTGTTAAGGAGAGTGTTTCCGGCTGATCCAATTAATACAGCCTAACAATCCTTCAATGGATTTGATTAATAGATGTGTATTAGTGTATTAAGTGTAAGAGTAAAGAGATGTGTCTTTAATCTAGATTTAAACTGACAGAGTGTGCCTGCCTCCTGAACAGTATTTAGTAAATTGCTCCAGAGTTTTGAGATCGCAGCAGACCTGGAGGACTATAATGTGATCAGAGCTTGCTCAAGCACTGAGGAGTTAAGCCAATCAGGGCTTTATAAGTAATTAACAAGATTTTAAAATCTATACGATCACTTTACTTCCCCATTTTCTAGTACAAATAATAACCTTTTTGGAGTCATTTCCATTAGTATTTACTTCAGCTTCGCCACAGCTCACCAAAGAATTGAAACATTAGTTCAACCTATAGATCCTTTAGTTTTTCAGGGAGCATTGTCTCTGAAGTGGTCGATTCAAGTCCACAGTATCTTTAAAATCAGAATGTTTTAAAACGAATATGTGCTGGGAAGGATTATCTTGGTCTTCCATTTTATTTTTTCAAATAAGGCCCTCAGAGATGAGGCGAAAAGGTGAGCAGCTCCGAAAGTATATCTCTCGTATTTGTGCAATATTGGCTCTACAGGCTCCAATTTACACACACCCCCAGCTGGTTTATTGTCGACCTTGTCTTTCAATACGGCCTCTGTGGCTGAATTTATAGAGCATTATAAAATCATACAAACAGAAAGCTAGGGAGAGAGAAAGAAGCCGCAGATGAGTGTCCTTACTGAGTTCACAGAAAACAAGGCCAATGCCCTCCTCCTTTAACAGAGCTGGAATGAGAAGAGGACATTTCATAACAGATGAAAGCCAAAATAAACATTATGGTCTCATTGGGCAGTGAAAAGACTGTCTGGGACCAATAAGTGGCCATTGCTGATACAAGGGTTGGGTTCTTCTTTCCAAGCCAACATGACAACATCGCACCCAAACATGCTTGATGTCTAGCAACAGAAGCCAATGAGTTTGGCGGGTTAACACGACCCCGTTGGCCCCTGGTAGATGCCTTAATTACATCATCTCCAGGGTTCGGAGTAAAACAATTGCTATTGAGATTAATGGGAGTGCTAATGCATACTATTTTTTAGTTTCAGGTTAGTCCATTAGAAAGTAATTGTGTTGATAAATATCAGAACATGATCATAAGCATCAGTCTGCCAAATCACAAGTAATGTTGCCAGTGCACTTTGATGCTGAGCCAGGATTCTTAAATTTAACTTGGTCCTCTTTAAACATTCTTTCTTGTTATTTTTTCCTAAGTGGAAGAAATGTATTAATAATGGGAACAGAGAACAATGTATATTTAAATAAGTCACATTAAGTGGTGTTAAGGTAAATATTTAACTCTAGACCCTAATCTACGAAGAAAAAAATTGAGTGTAGCCCTATTTTACCCGGAGCTACACATATTTAAAGTAGTAGTGGAATTGGCCTAGAATGAGGCTTATCCTCTGTTACCCACAATCAATCACGGTGGCTTATTCTGGCAGAAAACCCATCTAAAGTCTTTAGTCTCTTATTACTAGTTTGTATTATTATTATTATTAGCTTTTTTCTGTAAAACAACATACCACAACTGTGTGCACAGATTTACACTGAACTGAAATGATGCCACTCAGAACATTTCACATACTGTATCACCCACCCCTTGACTGTTAATTAAACAGTGACTAATTTGACTGTGCTTTCGACTGCTAATAAGAGTGCTGAGCACCTAAAATATCTTTATCACGCTGATTTCTCAAAATCAGAGCAGAAAATACAAAACCCTAAAGGAAACAACAAAATATATCAGCCATAACATGATTTAGTGTATTCAGTAGCTGAATTGAGGGCTTGGAGTTTATATGTATAAAATGTATATGTTTGCCAATCATGCTTAGTCTTGATTTATTAACCAGGCTAGGACCGGGGATAAAAGGATATTAATAATAATTTTAAAAAACAGAGAAAGTGTGGTGTGAAAATATGGTGTGAAAAATATTTTTTCTTTGATTAATTTGATGCTTTGCACTTTTAGCTATTAACTACTACTATTTTCATTTTGCATATATATATTTTTTATAATAGCATGTGTTACAAAGGGATCGAAGTGCAAAGGCTTTATCCAAAAACATAGTCAACAGGAAGGGTCAAACACCAGCAAAACAGAATAAACCAGGCAAAGGCAAAAAGAGTAAATCTGATAACAAAGCAAGGGTCAGGGCAGGCTGCAAACAATCAAAAAACTAGAACACAGTCCAGAAACAAGGAAAACACAGGAGAAACAAATGATAGGCTATACAATAATCAGTGTATGAGAGATGGTGAGGGCTTCTTTTAAGCTAGACAAAGGGAACTAGAACTGACCAATGAGAACATGAAACTAGGGAACCAATCAGAACATGACACATGCAACCAAGGGACCAACGGGGCACATGAAATAACACTCCGTGGTGGAGTGCCCTCAAACGAGCTCATGGGCACTCAAGCTGGCGATCGTGACATGGCCCCCCGCCTAAGGAGCAACTTCCAGATGCTCAAAACCGAAAACAGTCTAGAGTCCTAGGAGGGAGGCAGAGGGGAGGCAGAACAGGGGGAGGGATGGAGGGCCAGGTCCATGTAGACGTAGGTAGTGGCACACTGGACCACGGCGGTGCAGGCAGAGCAGGGGCCGAAAACAATCTAGAATCTAGAATTAGAGTGCCCTCTAATCGAGCTCATGGGAACTCAAGCTGACGATCGTGACATAGCCCCCCCGCCTAAGGAGCAACTTCCAGATGCTCAAAACCGAAAACAGTCTAGAGTCCTAGGAGGGACGCAGAGGGGAGGCAGAACAGGGGGAGGGATGGAGGACCAGGTTCATGTAGACATAGACCAGGACTTGAAGCATGGAGCAATGGTGGACCGGCTAATCAAAGAACCGGCTTTACTGACAAAATGTGTATAAATTAATTGATTAAATCACCCAGCCCTATTTCAGGCGCCATCCAATGGTGAAGCAGACGGATCAGAGGACCTCCAGGGCAGCGCGGACAGCTCAGAAGCCCTCCAAGGCAGAGGCCTCTGGGGACTTGAGGGCAGATGAGTCTTTTGGAGCAGGTTCATGGGCGGATGAGGCCTCTGGGGTGCAGTGTGCGTCCCACACATTCAGAATAGCAAACGCCATAAAAGGGAGCACAGAGGATAGAGGGACAGTCTCTAAGATGACCATGGCTGAAGTTCTTGGGACACCTGCTGCTTGCACTGACATCAACAGTGGATCCACTAGACTGGACACCAGCCTCAAATGCCCTTGGAATGCCCTGGTGTCTTCAAATGCAACATGCTTGATCTCTACTGTGTAGAATTGCTGGATGGAGGGCCAGGTCCATGTAGACGTAGGTAGTGGCACACTGGACCACGGCGGTGCAGGCAGAGCAGGGACCGAAAACAGTCTAGAATCTAGAATGAGAGTGCCCTCTAATCGAGCTCATGGGAACTCAAGCTGACGATCGTGACATAGCCCCCCCGCCTAAGGAGCAACTTCCAGATGCTCAAAACCGAAAACAGTCTAGAGTCCTAGGAGGGAAGTAGAGAAGAGGCAGAACAGGGGGAGGGATGGAGGTCCAGGTCCATGTAGACATAGACCAGGACTTGAAGCATGGAGCAATGGTGGACCCGGGCTGTGAAGCGGAGAAAGACAGTGAAGCTGTGGAGGACCTGGGCCATGGAGCAGTGGCAGGCATTGAAGCTTTGGAGGACCTGAACCGTGGAACAGGGGTAGTGGCACACTGGACGAGGCCGGTGCAGGCAGAGCAGGGACCCATGGTGATGCAGGCAGAACAGAAGCCCTCTATGACAGAGCTGACAACTCAGAAACTCTCCAGGGCATAGCAAGTGGTGCAGATGCCCACCAGGGTGAAGCAGATGATTCAGAAGGAGTTAAAAGAACCGGCTAATCAAAGAACCGGCTTTACTGACGAAATGTGCATAAATTAATTGATTAAATCACCCAGCCCTATTTCAGGCGCCATCCAATGGTGAAGCAGACGGATCAGAGGCCCTCCAGGGCAGAAGCCTCTGGGGACTTGAGGGCAGATGAGGCTTTTGGAGCATGTTCGTGGGAGGATGAGGCCTCTGGGGTGCAGTGTTCGGCCCACACATTCAGAATAGCAAGCGCCATAAAAGGGAGCACAGAGGATAGAGGGACAGTCTCTAAGATGACCATGGCTGAAGTTCTTGGGACACCTGCTGCTTGCACTGACATCAATGGTGGGTCCACCAGACTGGACACCAGCCTCAAATGCCCTTGGAACGCCCTGGTGTCTTCAAATGCAACATGCTTGATGCTTGGTCTCTACTGTGTAGAATTGCTGCTATGATTATCTTTTTTTATGTGATTATACCTTGTAACAATTCATGATATTATTGGCCTCCATTTCTACTGAGAAACTGATTGTATCTACACATCTGATTAATTTTGTATCTTTATTTTGTATTTTTGACACACTTTGGGTAAGACTGGGTGGCCGAAATGCATTAGTGTGCTCTGTTAATTTTTTAAAAATGTTTTTGAATGTTTTTAAAGTGAGTCATGTTTGAGTAAACGCTTTTAACATTTTGGAACTTGAAGACGTGTGTAGGATCTGTTTTTCTATAGATATAATTTTGAGCCCAACCAAAGAGCACCTTCTGGGATCAATAAACAAAGGTCATTTAAGCAAATATCACTCCCAACTCTTGAAAAATAATAATATCTCAAAAATAAAAAAACTGCTTGTATACATATATGTATTTGTATGTAAGGGGAAACCGTGCTTATAGTGAATCTAGTAAATACACATCCCTACAAATCCAGCGGGGAGCTTCAATGCTGAAATTGCCACAGATGGCCTTCTAAAATAACGGGGCTAAAACCCAAAATCCTGCACAGAGAGTGGTTCTGAGCAAGTGAGGGAAGAAGAGATGTGAAATATGTGCCTAATAAGAGGTGAAGGTGGCACGTTGCACACCAGCTGCCAGGGCACTGACGCGGCACAAATAACTGCAGGGGAAAGTCAAATAAACGGATAGAGTCATTGCCCAGAGTGCAGGAGAGCAGAGAGTGAGATGGGTGTGGATGCTTCAGACCAGACCTGCAGTCCGGTGCACAGCAGCGTCAACCTCTTAGGTTAGAGGTCACATTAATGCTCTCTGACAACACATTCCCTTTGGTATCAGCCTGTTTGTACAGTTAGTCACGCCAGGACTGTCAGAAGAACGGGTAGAACAGAAGGAGTCCTGCTGGAAAAGGCAGCATTATCACTGCTAGGATAAGCTCATTCACCATCTAAATGCAGTGACAGGCACTATAGCACTATAGTATTCAGCTATAAATGATAGGTTTACAGTGTTCTACATCACTGTTTAGTAAATAAACAATGTGTGAATTAGTATTACATTTCTCTTCTGAACCTTAAGTGAATCAGTCAAATCTGTCTATATTTTAGCTATAAAAATGTATTTACATTATTCTCTCTTGGCTGTTAGGAATCAGAATAAGCACTGGCAATTGGAAATGAAATTGGGACTTTTGAATATGTTCTGTTTAATAAAGGAGTAAAATCAGGAGAGAGAAATGAAAATGTTTTCTTGACAATAATATTCAGGAATAAAGTCATGTTATTATCCACTAGTTGTTTATAATAAGAGCAGATTATGCAATTTGGAAACAATTTCGAATTGGCTCTTTTCATTGAATCAGTTGCTTTGGGGCAGAAAAACATGACAGTAGTCTGCCAAACAGGTGTGACATTGGGGGAATCCCCGATGTAACCCATGCTCCAATGTGGAGCGTTTAGCCAACCACAGCCAAGGTTCGACGGGGGTGCAGGAGGATGCTATGAGTGCTACCCACAAAAAAAAAAAGGCACCCTCAATTGAAGATCTGGCAAACTATCCCATGTATATTTGGGTTTCATCAAATGCTACAATTTACAATGAGTTTTAGCAGTGTAGAGAAATGTAGCCAATCACATACATATGTGATGACTTATTGAACACAATAGCCAAACAGAGGCATTTTATTTGGACAGAATTCACTCACTGCTAAAAACACTGTTTAGTGCAATTTTCTGTTGTTGATTTTTGTTTGTTTGTTTTTTTGTCCAGCTGTGATTTAATAAACTATTCACTGTACAGTTTAGAGAGCTTCATTGTTTATAATAGAGCTGTGCGAGATTGTTATGAACTAAGATGAGTGACAGCTTTTTAGTGAAACCACTAATTTCTCTTCCAGTAACGGACAATAGAAAGTTGTGGTATGTGGAATAGTATGTGATTTATGACTGGCTAGAATATAGTCCCACAACTGATCAGTTGTTCGTTTGTTTATACATGCATGTGTCTTATTTTTGGTTGCAATTTTCACATTTCACACTTTTCAAGTGACTGGATTTGGCAACTGAAAAAAAAAGAAAATTTAGCAGCAAGTGTCAAAGGTAATACACAGTTAAGTAAATATTGGCAAACTCTTAAAGTTATTTTTGACTGTGCTGCACTGACTGCTTTGATACTTATATCTGTAAAAACCTTATTGGTTAAGAAAAAAATGACAATATTCCAACAATAAACCAGTATACAGCATTATGTTGTGAATCTGAACAAAAGATGAACAAATTTCAATTTGTAAAATTAACAAGAAAGCCAAACCAAACCATTATAATTTGTATTATTTAGTATTATTATTTAGTAGCATAGCTAGCTACATCAGACATCACAAATGTCAAAACATGGCACAGGGTAATAAATGTTGCCTTACCTCATTTTGCAAGTGATGTATCAGCATTCACTGGATCCTTTAAGACAAGGTGGAACCCAGTCAGTGATTTAAAGGTGTAGTTTTACTCTGAGAGGACTGTGGCGCCTACCATCCATCCCATGAGGCCCCAACGAGGCGAATTAGAGAAAAAGGCACAAGGCAGCAGAGATGCTAGGGACACAGGGTCAGTTAAAAATTGCTCAGACGTGTAAGAGGCATGAACAGACCGCATTGATTTAGGTTAGCATTTTGTCATAGCAGCACACAGGCTCAACCCACCTACTGTACAGGTGTTTGTCAGTGCGACTTCTCTTGCTAGCAAGTAACGGCCCTTTTTTTGCTTCCAGTGAGCTGCACATACCGGCAAAACAAAAGCCTGCACACTCCAATGACATACTCCAATAGAGCCGGAGTTAGATTGATGACTTTTACAGTCCTACTCTGACAATCTGGTTGGGAAAACGAGGAGACATGATGTATGAATATGAGCAAAGCGTTTTGTGAATGCGTGGGCGTGCATGCATTTGTGTCTGCTTGTGCAGCGTCAGTGAGCACTGCCGTCACAGATTCTTTGGCTGGCAGCACGCCATCGTTGCGTGAGCTGCCATCGGTGCTCTGACTCAGCCCCGTCATGAGCAGGGAGAGAAAAAACAAACTTCAGGCCATCTGCAAGCCCGTCAGGAGGCCAGCAGGTCCCTGTGAAGCCATTTACCCACTGCTGGAGCTCCAGCCTGGGCTGGCACACGCCGCTAATGCTGCCCTCCATACCGCTGCCATCTTGGTGGGTGGGGTCGGCTGTTGCTTAAGTCACTTTCTCATAATTACACATACATTTCTGTGGAATTGATCCCAGGCTTCGAGGTGACCTAGTGGGTAGAATTAAGGTAGACCTAAAGAGAAAAAAAAGAGTTCATTACAGAACTGCTTCTCAGTCAAGCAGCATCAAGCAGTAAAAATTATAGGTGATAATTATATAATGAAGGCTGTAGCTGTTCTACAATAGTTTCATTTCACATTTTATTACTTCTCAGTACTTCTCAGAATGCTTAATGAATGCTTCAAACTACAAGCACCATATAATTTAAATTGTTTATTTATTTATTTATTTTTTCACTGTTATTTTCCTTTTTTCTTGTTAAAATAGGATATTTATTTGTTTTTAAAATATAATTTTTTTTTTTTTTAAATATACTAATTATTATAATACATGAAGAATTTACTCCACAGTGCCATTTAAAGGTCTTGGCTCACTAAGTCACCATGGCTGCATATATTTGATCCAAAATATAGTAATAACAGTAACATTGTGAAATAATAAAATAACTAAAATAAATAAAGATTGTTGATCAAATTGTGGTCATTACTTCAGTCTTCAGTGTCACATGATCCTTCAGAAATGATTCTAATATTCTGATTTGATAAAGAAGCATTTATTATTATCAATATTAAAAACAGTTGTGCTGCTTTATGTTTATTTATTAATTTTTTGGATTTTGATTGTATTTTTGAAATTGAAAAATAAATATTTTGTAACATGTAAACGTTTTTATTGTCAGTTTCAGTCCATTTAATGTATATATCCTTGCAAAACAAAAGTATAAAAAAACTTACTAACCCCAAATTTTAAAAAGAAGTGTATATATGTTTGTGTTGTGGTTTTAGTTTTTGTGGTATTTGAACATATTTCCTTTTAGGTTTAACACCTACTACTAAATCTCACACCTACATTTCATTATTAATTTACACTAAACACAGGTGACACAAAAGCCCTGTATATTGTTGTGAGCTGGGGTAACATACATCACATAACATACTATTAGTCCTTACCAAGTACTATTAAAAATGAGATGAGGAAGAGCAACCCTACATTACGGACTGTTAACAGACATCAGCATGTGGCTACAAGGCTAGAATTTGCTTTCAGTGGGTTTAGAGTGGCTATTTCCTGCTCAGGTGCAGCATTGCCATGGTTACTGCGGTGCTTTTCGAAGGAGACAGCAGGCAAAGATTACAGGAACGTGGGAAGGAGAATTTATGGAGAAGACAAAAGGCAAGAGCCTGAGACAAACACAAGCAAATTAGATACATGGAACATGCTAAAATCTGACTGTAAAAAGGTGTGACTTCAATTACAACACATGCATATGAACGCAGATACTACATCACACACACACACACACACACGCTGATGTATAGGCCTGAGTGCTGAGCTGTAAAGTCTAGCAGATGATCTACTGCAGCATCTGTGCTAACCTCCTCACCGGCCGGCGCTCCATCACTCAGCCCAGATGAGGAGTTATAGAAGATGGCTTTGCCTCTCTGCACGGCCCTGTGGCCGGAGCTGCAGATAAGATGAGAGGCCCTCCAGAGAGTCATACAATAACAGCAAAGAGGACAAGAGGAAAATTGTGAGTGCTGATCGCTGCCCTGGGCTCCTCCGCAGGCGACGCGGCCACTTTCATCTGATTCCAGGAGAAATGACAGCCATTTGGAGTCTCATCACCCTAGCAAGCAATCTCATTTTCCCCATACAAACACAGAAAGGAGAAATCCATAAAGAATGCAAAGATTTCAGACGGTGGAGAGCGATCAATTTGCCTCAAGTAGCTCAGGGAAACCAGACTTAAAGCTTTGGGGTGAAATTATTCACATCCTCATTTCAAAAGAACGTTTCTGAAAAGGCGTCGGAGATGCAACAACTTTTATTATGATTCTGGGAGGGGATAAATGCAAAAATACTCCATCTATCAAGGTAATTCACAGGGAGTAAAAAAGAAAATGGTTAACAACACAGAGATAAGTGATTATTTATTTTGAAAGTCCCAACAAAATATGTCCCTCGCCTCCTAAAGATACGAACCAGACGCACAGAGCAATTGTTGAAGTCCTCATCCGTTTGCAGCAGCTGTCAAGTGGTGAAAAGCAGCCAGTGATGATTTTAGCATGGGATAGGAACTCACCATACACCTGCCAGATAAGAACTAGCGCTTTCCAGTGAGAGGCCTAATCCACCATCATGGAGAGTGACGTGAACACTGGTGTGGGGTTGAATTGACAGATGTGGAAGTTCCTCGCTGTGAAAGCCGTCCACGTTGAGCCTGATTGCACTGGATGAAAGTACAGAACCTGCAGCGCCGTACTTCATCACCTGGGCCAACGTGTCTCCAAAAGCACAACCGGCCTAGACACCTCTCTTGTGAGCTGACAGCCCATCTCGGAGACGATTCCCATCCGTGTCATCCATGCAGGTCTTCAGAAACGGGATTAAGGAGAGAAATAGCAGTATATTTTTAAAGTGTCACGCTAGTGTTGTGATTAAGTAAAAAAAAAAATTGTATGCTGAATTCCAGCTAGAGATGGTAGGTTTAGCTTTACCCTGGGCATGAAATATAACCATGAATGAAGGCGCTATAGGCATTTCAGTCCCATTCTATGCTTTAATTCAGTTTGATTAAAGCAGATGGATTTTTTTCAATCAATCACTTTTATTTACATAGTGCTTTTAACATAGATTGTAGCATAGCACTAAACATGATTAAATAGGAGAACAGAGTGATGGTAATGTATAATAACGAGATTAATCTATTTATTTGAAGGAATTAATGAATTTATTAAATGCAGAGACGGTCTCTGTAATCAAAACGACAATAATCAATAGAAATTTTATGAGCTCATCAGTAACTTCAATGTAATGCAATGTAATTTAATTAGCTGTTCTTTCAAATTACAAAAATAATCTGAAATGTTGCCTTAATATATTAATTGAAAAACACAGTTAAAAATTAAGGATAATTTATAACTGTGAACCACATCTTCTTTGGGCTTATATGGTTACGGGGGAAAATTCAACGCTTAAATTGCTGAACATTTACAGGAAGCCCCGCCTTCTGAATAAAATAGCCAATGGAAAATTTGTAAAGTCATTTGCAGTTAGAAGTTCCGGTTGCTGTAGCATTATTGTAGCATTCTGAGATGTTTGCCTAGGACTGTGCATGCTCACTGACTGATATCGCCTGAGAAATAAGCTTTTTATAACGCTATTTGAACAAAAGAATCAACATTTATTACACAGCTGTTGTCAGATTTCATTACTGAAATATTTCAAATATGAAATTTTATTTCTTAAGCTTAGTGAACAGTTTTGGAGAATTTGATGTTTCCCCATTCAAAAAGATAGGAGCTGGACTTGGATGCCTAAGAGGCATTTCAAAGATTGCCGCCGAGTGACATGACTTGTCTTAAATAGACTGTTTTACAGCTTTGTACATGGCTCAACCAATTAGAATCAAGGACCGAAATTATCTGTTTTATAATGTTATTTATGTAATGTAATTAATAGTTGTACAGTTAGGATGTAATTTCAAGCTAATGAAATTTTCCTAAAAATTGGTCTTCCTTAAAATGTAAATTCCAACAGTCAATTCCATCACAGACTTTAATGAAATGAAATGAAACTTCAGTGCACTGCACACCCACACCTGTTCACACTCTGTAATCAACACCTGCATCCAGTTAACCACACCCATACACTTATTATCTCACTGCATTTAAACACTCACCAAACTGAGATTGTTGCAAAGTCTGGATATCCCTGTGATTCATTTCCGAGCATTATTCCCGTGTTTGATTTCTGTTTTTTTGACCCTTTGCACATTTTGCCATAGTTTGATTGTTTGCTGCCTTTCTCGATCTTCTCGTCTGCTTATATCGACTATGAATCTGCTCTATATCCTCTGTACCTGTTTGCCTGTTGATTTGACCCTGCCTGGTTCTTGGAATAAAGAGTTTATGCACATGGATCCGCATGCCTCCACTCCATTTATCACAGAGAACTTTGCCACTCAGGATCCAGCTGAACTCTCTCAGTCACCACAGCAAGGTGAAAAAAACTAGAATCTATTGTCTCTCCTCTGCGCCATTTTCCAAGATGGTAGAGATATAGAGGACTATGTGGGGGAGTTTTTGGATTGCCCAAGTCAGCAGACCAGATGGAGTCCCCATTTAGCCTCCTGGATTTAGAGTGTGGATCCGAGTTGCCAATCCAATCACCCACGGATTCCTATCCACATTCATCCACTCTGGATTCAAAGTGTTTGGATTATGAACCGATCGAAATCCCCGCTGTGTCCAGTCTGCAATTATTGGGTCCAAGCCTCGAATCAGGGTCAGGGGAACCGTTGTCAGGTCCAGTGCCGATCAAAACCCCTGTGGTGTCCAGTCCGCAATTGTCGGGTCCCAGCCCCGAATTACGGTCCGGTGTCCAAGTTTCGGCCAGGAGTGCCGATCCAGTTACCTGCAGATTCCAGTTGGCAGTTGTCGTGTCTCAGCCGCGAATCACTGTCAGGAGAACCGCTGTCAGGTCTGGTGTCAGAGTTTCGACCAGGAGTGCCGATTCAGTTACCCGCGAATTCCAGTCCGTCGTTGTCAGGTCTCACCCTCGAATCAAGGTTAGCCGGACCATTGTTAGGTCCAGCGTGTCCACTCCATTCATCAAATGTACAGAAACAAAGACTATACTCTCAGAAGCCCAGCATCTTTAGATATTACTGTTGCATATACATTGACCTGACAGCAGATATGCAGTGGGACATGGCGTCTCCTGCCTCTATTCAACACTTCCAAACCCAGTGAGACAAACAGCGAGAGCTTAAGAGCATCTCAATGAGATTTGAATTGAGCGAATGAGGAATGAAAAAGCCCCAGAAATTACTTTTCATTTTATCAGCGATTTTAAATGTATGAATTAGTTCTATTGAACAAGAGCTTTCACACAGGGGAACTTTCTGAGGCGTGAGAGTTTTACCAGATTACAAAACAGAGCTCATGAGGGAGACAAATGTCTTTAGGCTATCGATATAATGAATTTAGGGACTTTAGAACCTCCTTTTGATGCACTTAAAGTAGTGCTTATATATA
>JAUYWG010000033.1:13419758-13450922 GCA_034779775.1 Enteromius afrohamiltoni | reverse complement strand
TATATTTCTTCTCAGCCAGGTGAAACACACCAAATTGAGAAACTAAAGGAATGCATAGCTGATATAAAGAATTGGATAACAAGTAACTTCTTACTGTTAAATTCTGACAAAACAGAGGTGTTAATTATCGGACCTAAAAAAAACAAACATAATAATTTAGAACACTGTCTAACACTTGATGGCTGCTCTGTCAGTTCTTCTTCATTAGTTAGGAACCTAGGTGTGCTGTTTGATCGCAATCTTTCATTTGAAAGCCATGTTTCTAGTATCTGTAAGACTGCATTTTTCCATCTTAAGAACATATCTAATTTGCGTCCTATGCTCTCAACCTTAAATGCAGAAATGTTGATTCATGCGTTTATGACCTCAAGATTAGATTATTGTAATGCTTTACTGGGTGGTTGTTCTGCACGCTTGATAAATAGGCTACAGTTGGTTCAAAATGCAGCAGCTAGAGACCTTACTACAACTAGGAAGTATGAGCATATTAGCCCGGTTCTATCAACACTGCACTGGCTTCCTATCAAACATCGTATAGATTTTTAAATCTTGTTAATTACTATAAAGCCCTGAATGGCTTAGCTCCTCAGTACTTGAGCGAGCTCCTAATCACATTATAGTCCGCCACGTCTGCTGCGTTCTCAAAACTCTGGCCATTTGATAATACCTAAAATATCAAAATCTACTGCGGGTGGCAGATCTTTTTCTTATTTAGCACCCAAACTCTGGAACAATTTACCTAATACCATTCGGGAGGCAGGCACACTCTGTCAGTTCAAATACGTTAAAGGATTGCTAGGCTGCATTAATTAGATCAGCCGAAACCCGGAACACTCCCCTTAACACACAATGTACTCGTTACATCGGAAAAAAAAGAATGGCATCTATGCTAATATTAGTCTGCCTCTCTCTTATTCTGTTCCTCAGTCCGTATCCAGATCAGATGGTGTATCAGCATAAAGAGATGATCTTCACCAGAGACCAGAACACCTAGATGAGCTTTGTGGCCAGAGGAGAACTGGACCCAACTAAGCCTGGTACTCTCAAGGTTTTTTCCCCATTCTCTCAAGGATGGGGTTTTGGTTCCTTGCCGCTGTCGCCTCCGGCTTGCTTAGTTGGGGACACCTGATTTCTAGTGATTATCGTCATTTTGATTACAGAGACCATCTCTGCATTTGATAAATAAACAGTTTACTCTCGTCATTATACATTATCATCATTCTGTTCACTCAGTTTACCAAAAATGTACATTCTGTCATTATTTACTTTCATCCTGTATTATCCATTATGTACTTACTACCCGTGGGAACATTGTTCTCCTTCAAAACACAGATTTTTTTTGATGAAATCCGAAAGCTGTCTGACCCTGTGTTTTTGATCAAATCAATAAGATTAATAACATGCATTTCAATAAAGCAAAATTCTGTTCCAGGCAAACTATTAATAATCAGTTAGTGTTATTGTTATTATTAATGTTATTATTTATTGTTATAGGCTATATAATATTCAAATTCAATAAGTAATTGTTTATTTAATATTCAAATTATCCTAGACCCTTCATAGACAGCAACACAACTACATTGTTCCCAGGTACAGAAGTGTTTTAAGGACATTGTTACAATATTTCCTGTCTCATCTTTACTTCAACCATAATTGTATGAAGCTACGAGAACACATTTTGTGTGCAAAAAAACCCATAAAAATAACAACTTTATTCAACAATTTCTTTGATTTCTTTTATTTCACTTAACATTTGTTTTAAGTAATGAAAATTGTAGCTTTAGTTTTAGCTTACAATATAACAACCCTACTTGGAGCATGTTCTCATTGGCTTTAACTGTCACGTTGCACAGCAGTTTCTCGTTCACTGTCTGCAGACAAATTGCTTGTTGCTTGCACAGTGTTAGGCCAGCGTGTGCGTGTTCATTATCAACAGTGTCAGGCGCATTGGGGTGCATCTGTCTGCTGTTATCTCAGTACTGCTGGGGCAGCAGAGCTTGGTGAACCCTTCTGTTCTGGAAACAGGCACTGCAGACGCTCACGCTCTGATCTCCAAACATCTGATGCTGGCAGGAGGACCATAGCCACCACATATCAGAACTCCCTCCCCCATAATGCCCTTATCAACTCGCATGATGGCCCATGGGCAAGAGGCTGGAGCCAATGTCAGTTTAATTAGTGGGCCACTGGAGCCCTCGAGCAACGGAAATGTGAGGGAGTATCACGTAGAGCCAAACCCAAGAGTGCAGGTGAAACAATGGTGACACGTCTCTGTGGAGGATGTGGAAAACGTTTACATAAACCTGTGGTTTTTACTGTTTTGCATCATATTTTAATTCCTTCAATCCTCTCTACCGCCATTACATGTTTTAACATAGAACATGATACTGAATAAATATCCTTTGTTGGTCCTGAAATAATCATAGACCTAATCCTACCCATAAGCCCAAGGATGGACTGGAACTAGCTAGTAATAAAAGATAAATTAAACCGAGATTCTGAGATTTAAAAAGATTGTTTTTTATATATATATATATATATATATAGTCAAATCGGAAACAGATATTTTAAATTGTACAAATATTTTGCAATATTATTGTCTTTACTGTGTTTTTGATCAAATAAACATAGACTTGGTGAGAATATCTCTGCTAAATCCAAGCTTTTTATTAATAAAAAGAGGGAAATAATGTTTCATTTCACCCTGTTTAACATACAGTACAGCAGTCAAGATTATACTGTATATGCATAATTTTCATGCTACAGTACTTTAGTTAATTCATTTTTAAAACATTTTCCATTTTTACGCATACTGTACGTCATCGGAATGAGTGGTCTGATTGGTTGTAGATTCGTTCAGTAGTATACAGAGGCATCTGATGGACGCAGGTTAAGCCCGCCTTAAGGTAGCTTTGCCAGACTAAAGCTCCTATGAGCTTTATAGTCGCGGAAGCCAGGCTAAGAGTACTAGGCTGTTTGGTTACACACATTCTTAAAAATATCATTTTTGTAAGAACTATCCATTAAAAGCCCAAACCACTCTCAAAAATCAGATAAACTATAAGAGGTTTATAAGAATGTAGTAGACCTGTGAACTGAGCTTAACCCTATCCATCTTATCCTGAAAATCTGATTGGTTGATACCAACGTTGTTCCAGGACCAACAATGATGTCCTACTCAGGTAAATCATGTTAAGCACTCTCTCGTTCTCAGTTTCTCTCCACTTGTTCACTCAAACATCTCTCACAAACGGAATTTATATCCAGTCTCCATGCTTCTTTACCTCTCCTGATCTTCCTGTCTTCTGCAATCTGACACCTAAAGTAGCAAAAACGTAAGAGTAAATATTGCTTGCTGTACAGTTATGTTACTATGAGAGCTTATGGACGTATATGCAGGTGCACCCAAACATCAAGATATCTGATCTATCCTTTTGTACACATTTCTCTGTGTATGAGTGAGTGGATATCTCAGTGTGAATGAGTGGGTAAAATAACTCAGCTTCACTTGGGATTCTGCCCCAGGTATCAATCACACACCACTGTGCTGATCCCAAGACACAACAGTGAGGCCTGCATCATCATCTATCAGTTCCTGAAGAAGAGCGAGTGCAGGGGAAAAGCAGCTGCGAGGTTGATGGTTCTCAGGCATCACGTAAAATGAGTAACGATTTTGCTTACCCCCCATTTTTCACCCCTCCATTCACATGTTAAATGTGAACACGCGAGGATGCTAGTTAAAAGATGATGCTCTTTCCTGCGGCCCAGATGAAACAAAAGGGGGAAGATCTTGAGCAGCACAGATCAAGAAGCGCTCTTGAGAATTAATAGATAAATTAACTCACGAAAGAAAAAACAAATCTATTACTAGTGGCCAGTAAAATATATAAACGTACACTTGAACTAAAAAAACAATACATTTAAAATAAAAAAAACTGATTGAAGCCAACTTTATTTATAAAAAACTTTGAAAAACATCATACATCATAGTCAACTAAACAAGGGTTTATGTTTTTAAAATAAGTCACCAAGGCTGCATTTATTTGAACAAAGATTAACACAGTATAACACAGTGCCATTATTAAATATCATTACAATTTCAGTCCCCAACAACAGCTTGACATGCATGCAAGTTTAAAAAACACTTTCGTTTTCTTTGCATTTATTTTTACATTATTTGTTAAATAATTAATAAACGACTCCCAAACGATTCTTTAGCGATTCATTTGTCCAAACCATTTGTCGATTTCATTTAAAGTGCCCCAGCAGTTGTGATACTGACAGAGCACGATAAATAAAGTCATTAATAAAATAAATATTGTCTATCAAAAAAAAAGTCAGCTCACATTCGTCTAAATGAGTCGTCAGCAATTTGAATCATCTGTTATGGATCCACGTCACTAATTAACATATTTGCATAATGTCCGCCCACGTTCTACATCGCTAACAACTTGCCCCGCCCCCAAACAGTACAATCTCCCCGTTGTGTTCGACTTATTTTACTGATGACTGCTTTTCCAATCTTGGAGTACAACACGATATTCACCAAACGCTTGTTCTTAAAAGATGGATCAGTGCCAGTTTATTTGGACCGGCTTGCTCCTCTGAACTTCTACCTGTAAGTAAGATTAATAATTGATGATGGTATTTGATGATGGTATCGTTTGAAACACGTATTTGTGTGCATTATGTTGTGTAACAACCCTGCACATGTCTTGATAACCAGCTAACTTGCGTTTCTGTAGTTCTGTTGTTCAGCTGTGGGCCTAATGTAGTGTAAACATTGTGACTGATGCACCTTGACTGTCTGTCTGTCTCATTAGTTTAAGTAATTAAGTTAAACAATGTTTAACGCAGTGTTATGCATTAAGTTCACAATGTAGAGGTGTGCCCTATTCGTTTACAAAAGCAAATTGTGAACACTTTCCACGGTAGTCCGTATTCTCTCAGAAAGCACCTCTAGTAATGTCAGAAAGTATAGTTTTGGCACAAGCTCTGTGGACCGCTGTAGCGGTAGACCAATCATAAAGGACTGGGCCATCTGACCAATCACAGCAGCGAGGGCTCACAGAAAGGCGGGGTTTACACAGACTGAGTCGTTTATGAAACATTTGGAAATGGGGTAAAATTAAATCTATTTTGGGAGAAAACTAAAGTGTTTTTTGACCTTGCATACATGTAAACCTGCGTTAAAATGGGATAATAGGGGCACTTTAAAGCAGTGTTTGTGAGTTCAGACAAAAAGCGACACGTAGTGGTAAAAAATGAATTTTCATTTTCATTCAGGAAAGACCGACAAGTGGGCGGGCAATATGCTAATGTTTCATTTTGACATCAGCATGAAACGGCTTGGGACTCGTTTTGAAAATTACTTGTTTCAGTGATTCAGAATCGACTTTTCCTTTCTTTGCAGGATGTTTTCACTCCCGTAGAGCTGTGTTAAACACTGCATGAAAGGTCATTTTCAAAAATCCATAATAGCCATATATTTTTTCGCTTAGAACAAGATGCATGGATAAATCGTGCAAAAGCAACATGTATAATACAGCAAGTAAAGACAAACAGGGTCGATTTTTGATTTCATGCTAATTAAAAATAAATAAATCATAAATTATTACATGAATGTTCAAAGAAGCTCTGCATCCTGTAAAACATGCACAACACTGTATGCCACTGTACAGCTCTCTAGATAATACAAAATGCAGATCTTTTTAGTTCCAGCCTTCCTTTGGTTCAGTTAAAGCAGTGATGAAGTGAAGGGCATCATTATGCATTCTCCATTGACTAACAGCTGCTGAGAGGCTCCTTCACATACAATAAATCAAGCCCTTAATGTCAGTCTTCACAGAGCACCGCAATAGCGCTATTCTACCCTGAAATGATCACTCACATGTTAATATACATATGTATAGCTCAATGATGCTACTGTCATTCATGACCTTCATGCAGTGCAGCAAACAGCTCCCATTTCCTCCCTGTGTTTTTTCTCCCCCACGCTTGAAGTTTACATCTATTCATCTCTGAAGACGCAAGCATAAGATAAAACTTTACCACAGAGTCTTTGCACAAAACAGCAACTTCTTGAGAATGGTATATAAAGACAGCCAGGGTCAACGTTAATTACAGAGAGTGCAAGTTTTATGCGGCTAGTATTAATAAGTGCTTGCTTGCTCATATCCAGTCTAACCTCAAGCAACACATTTTTAATTGATGCAGTGGGGCCGTGTCGTAACAGCATTCATGCTGCCTGAGAGAGTGTGAAATAAAAGACTCTTTCTTTGGGAGAAATTCACATCTCAGCACATCAACAGCCTCAGTGAGGCTACATAAGCATCAGTGGACATTTAAAAGGGAGAGTTCAGACAAAAAAGAAAATTCTGTCATTTGTTTACACCCTCATGTTGTTACAAATGATTCACTTCTGAAAATACTGTGGAAAATGTTTTTAAAAAAAGTTTCCAGTGTTGTTTATTTTAGTATCATTATCATTTAATAGTATTATATTATTAGTGTATTATATTAATTACTAAATTTGAATATTTTAGTTAATTTTAGTTTCAGCTATAGTTAACTATAATAAACCGTCCGTTTATGACCCATAATGAAAGCCACTACAGCTGTTACACTCAGAAAGGCTGCATTTATTTGGAAATGATGTTACATTAAATTATAAAAATCTACAAAATATTATAATATTACTTAGTATAATTTGAAATGATATAAATATTATTATATAAACTTTTATTAAATTTTCAATTTAATTTATTCCTGGGATGTCAAGCTGCCATTAATCCAGTCTTCAGTGTCACATGATGCTTCATTCTAATATGCTGATTTGCTGCTCAAGAAACAATTCTGGTCATTATCAATGTTGAAAACAGTGGTGCTGCTTAACATTTTTGTGAAAACAGTGATTCTTTTTTATTTTTTGAAAGTAGAAAATTAGAAAGTGCCGCGTTTTTCACAGCATCTCCACAGAAGAGAATTAGTCATACACAGTGGTGTAAAGTATTTGAGCAAATTGACTTTGTTACTGTACTTAAGTATTTTTTGTACTTAAATTTTTACTTAAGTACTTGTTGCTACTTTGTACTTGTTGCTTATATTTTTGATACTCAGTACTTTTTTATTTTTGTACTCTTTATTCCACTAAATTTGAACGGATACTTACTCATTACATTGTGATTGTGTCAGCACCTTTATGGCTAATTCTTCTTGGGCGGAAGAGGCGATATCGCCATCTAAATGAGGCTACTAAGGTGAACAGGAATTAGCAGCTTGCCAAATACCAGGTGTTTCACATTAATTAGCAACATGGCTGCTTTTGTTCAAGTTTAATAAAAATATTGCCCTCCTCTGAGAGTGAGAGGTAAATCAAATAAAAATCTTCTCTGAATTTTATTTTATTTTGTTTTTTTGGTCCATTGTAGACTTGAAATACCTTTTTTGAAAAGACAAATTGTTTTACTTGGGCCTTTTAGGGACATTTTAGTTGTTTGAGACTGACTTTTTTGATATATTTTGTTCTGCCATTTTGAAATATTGAGGTGTTCAATTTAATTTCTATATTATTTCTTGGTGTTCTTTGAGCCTACATTCAGTACGAGTAAAACACTTAAGTTCTTTCAAAATCTGAAACTTTAAGACTTTTACTCAAGTCTTATTGGAATTGGTAACTTGTAACTTGAAATGGAGTAATTTTTGGAGTCAGGTATCCATACTTTTACTCAAGTATAGTTTTCAGGTGTTCTTTACACTTCTGGTCATACACTTTTGAACACATGAGTGTGTAAACAATATCAGATTTTCAGTTTTTGTGTGAACTATTTCTTACCACCCTGTAGCATCATTTCACCCAAGACTGTTTAATAGATGACAAAACCGTTGTAAACAACAAAACATGTCAAAAAGATCAGAGCTTGTGTTTTACGGAGCAAGCACGTCTCAAACGGCTTGTTCTATTTTCGCGGCACTGCTATCTGACTGCGTCTTGAGTGAGCGCTGCTATTTTTCCCAGGCAAGCGTCAGTTACAGAGACAGGAGGGTCAGCGGGGACAACAAGGATCCAAGAACTCATTTGTTTCCAGAGTGCCTGGTTCTCCATTTCAGGCCTTTGGGGAATGTCGGAGGCACCTTGAAGCATCGGTGGAACAGATGTCCCTGCACCCAAGCAGCTGAGGACACGAAAACATAACGCCACTGACGTGTGGCAGAATGTTCTCCTGAAAGGGGTCTGCCATTGGGACATGAGTCAAACATGCCCCTCCCTGTCGGACCACCCATTAAACTTTCATTTAAGAAATCGGAGCAGCTGTTCTGGCTGCATGCTTTGAATTTCTTGACATTTGCAATGGCATTACAGCACTGCTCTTACATAAATGTCTCTGACAGACCTAATAGTAGCATGCTTTCTAGCTCTGACATCATGGCGGGTTACAGCATGAGCACGGCATGGAGCAGACTCTCCAGCATGACGGATGATAAATCCATCCACTTGTCCAACAGAAAGCACTCCTGCTACCCCAAGAGGAGCACATCCATTAAGATATCAGAGCCAAACTAGCCCATAAACATTCATCCATCATAAACGAGAGGAGCCCGCGGCCAGACGTGTCTGAGAGCGGTTTGAGAGCTGGAGTGCCCCGCTACTGACTCAATCACTGCCAGGGAACCCGGTTGTCATCAGTGACCTCTGGGTGTCTGACTGGATAACCCTACAGTAATAGAAAAATCGCTCGCTTCACAGAGGACCGCAGGACAGTCCAACCTGGAACTACTGGAAACAGACGAAAATAACAAGCATGGTTTAAAAAATTTATTTCTGCTCAATTTACTTAATTAAAATGAGGTGATGTAACACATTTCTTGATTTATATCCCCTGCAATAAATCTGAGGCAATAAAATGCAAATACTTCATGAGTTCGCATTGAAAATGCATGAAGGGTAATTTCATTATATTTACTGTACATACTGATTCAAGCCATTGTTGAGTCAATAATACAGTAAAAAATAGCTTAAATAATAGTGTAATTACCATTGTGCAAGTGCAGAAATGTTCTGTTTAAAACAAATAAACCTTCTCTCTTTTTGGTCTTGATTTTGCACATTACTGTATATTTTAATCATTATATTACAGAAAAGCAGCTGTTCACAGAAAATGTCTATGCTGTACCTGCAAAAAATGTATTTACTCTTTCAGTTTATTTGAGCAAACTCAGCAAATCAGTTTGAACTCTAATATGTTAGTGACACTTTTCAATATGGTTTGTTTTGAAATTACATTAGTTAACATGAACTAACAATGAACAATACTTCTATGTCATTTAAATGAAAATGACGCTTCATAACGTTCCGGTTGAACCATTGATGGCAGATCAAGTATTCTGACAATGGTCATACTTTTCTAGACCTTGACAGTGTAATTTACTTGGCAGTAAATGGGACAATCACAAGCCTCTCGGTTGTCATCCAAAAGATGAACTAAGCTTTTATTGGTTTGGAACAACATGGCAGTAAGTGATTAATGATGTAAACAAGGGCTGGACGAAACAAGGAGAGTGAATATGCTTGGTAGAGTCAGCTTACAGCAAAAACAAGTCAAGTCACTTTTATTTATATAGCGCTTTTAACAATACAGATTGTAGCAAAGCACTGAACAAATAGGAGAACAGAGTAATAGTAATGTATAATGACGAGAGTAAACTGTTTATTTATCAAATTCAGAGAAGGTCTCTGTAATCATAATGACGATAATCACTAGAAATCAGGTGTCCCCAACTTAGCAAGCCAGAGGCGACAGTGACAAAGGAACCAAAACCCCATCCATGAGAAAACCTTGGGAGAACCAGGCTTAGTTGGGCCAGTTCTCCTCTGGCCGGATGCCCAATTTTAAACACATGTATGTCAGATTGTGTAGAGGACTTAAATTGCAATACTTGGCAACTTCCTGTTTGACAAACAGAAAGTCACCAGCAAGGAAGCATAGGGAGCTGCGACAGGCCGTGCAGTGGTGACTGCACGGTCTGCTAACTTGGCATTGCAAATGACAAAATTTGAATTTTGGCATGGAGTAACACTTTACTTTTCCTATACTAAACTGCTATACTTAAAGTTTACAGTTAAAATGTATAATTATGCACACAATGTAGTTATATAAGTCATTATTTGTACATAAAATAATAAATAAAATAAAATGTATTCATGGTTTCCCCAATCTGCATTTTGGCAGATAGTCTATTACTGCTTGCCTTTTGCATGGCGTGAATGGATATTTACTTTTTTTTTTCTTTTTATAAAAATAATCTGGGCCTAACTAAAATAAAGTCAGATGCTGATGTTATAGCCATGCTTGTTGAAGCAGCTGTTGTAGCAGCATAGTGTTTTACTATTCATGCCAGGAAAAGGACCATATATCCAAAAAGACATACAAAATGAGCTACTGAATCTCATTAGTAGTCAACTGACCAAAGAAATAGTTGCAGAAACCCACGCCACAAAGTACTTTTCAATCATTTTTAAATTCATTGCACACTAGAAATTAGCCACCAGGAACAGATGTCTATCATTATACTCATTTTGGAACTTCAACCAGAGCCAAAAATAAAATAATATTTTCTGGCATTCTTGGTTGTGGAGACAACATTCAAAAATCTGTCATGTGTAACCCTATATAGGTTGAAGGACCTTCAGATTGGCTTTATGGATTATTGAGGTCAGTCAAATGATAACATCTCTAATATGAAGGGCAAGAAGCAAGGTGTACAAGCTTGCTTGAAAAGAACCCAAGAGTCCCATGTGTGCTACACACATGAAATCTGGTTCTGGCAGATGCTTCAAAGAATGCCACTTCATTCTTTGGACACCTGCAGAAGCTACTCAGATTTTTTCCAGGATCAAAGTCATGGAGTGATACAGAGTTTGTCTGACCTTGTTTCTAAAATGGAGGCCCAAGCTTTTTCTGGAGAACTTGTCAACTTGTCAAAATAAGCTATCTACTCACCCCATATGCAACTGGATGTTGCTTCAAACCTGATTGCTTCCACCAAAACGGCACTCTAATAGGGCTTTTGACTTTACAGCAAATGTAAAAGATCTCTGTGAAGAACACTGAGGCACTTCTCAGACACAAGACACTAGGTAACACCAGGAAGCAGTTCTCTTATAAGGCTGCCCATGGTTTACTATGAAACCTCGAAATGTATTTTTATATATAGTTGTTGCTGCATTTCATTTTCTTATAAGGAGAAATTTCAGACAATGGAAAATGTTGTGGACACTTTTGGAATCCTTTTGAATTTTAATGATGTTGCAACCATGTCAAGAAGGAAACACTTTGAATACATTGAGATTGAGCTTCTGAGATTTCTTCTCCATGAAGCCACTGCAGGAACTGAATATCTAAATCTCTGGATTGTGCTCAGTATTGCAGTTGCCTTGCCGGTAACTGTAGCAGCTGCAGAGAGAAGCTTCTCAAAACTGAGGCTTGTTAAAAATCATCTGCTTTCCACAATGAATAAGGAATGACTCGGTGGACTTGCTTTAATTAGCATTAAGAGAGAACTTGCCCAGTAGATTTCTTATGAAGCAGTTATTGTTCAAATTGCTTTAAAAAAAAAAAACAGAAATGGCAGAGGCAATGGTCAAGGAATAATAAGAAGAGCTGGTTTAGATGACCTTTCATATATTTTTAGCATTAACCTTAGTTAAAGTTTAATTAATATGCACATTCAAGTAATGATAGCTTTTGTATAAAAAGGTTAGACATTTTATTGGTTTCAAGTGATTTTAATTTATTCTGAAATGTGGGAGGAACAAGTGCAGGGGGACCCCAATATAAATTTTCCCTATAGGGCCTCCAAATGTCTAGAACTGATCCTGACTATTGCAAGTATACTTTAAATATATTATATTTAAATAGCAATATTATTCAGTGGTCATATAGGTTAACATATTCATATCACTTTGAACAGAAACGAACATGGACATTTCGATTAAGTAACATCAACATACAATAAAGGCATAAACTAATTTTAACAAATTATATTTTCAACAGCGAAAAACCCTGAACACATCTAGCCTACCTGTAATCTTAATATTCTGAATTGGTAAATCAATATAATACAACCAAAGCTCAATTATAAGAAATTTAAATCGTCTAGGTTACGAACGTAACCCACGTTCCCTGAAGGAGGGAACGAAGACGTTACATATGGGATCTCGCATGGCCCAACGTCAGCCATCTCAGCGAGGTTGAAACAGACGTGTCGCTCCTGAGCCACTACCGTGGACATCACCTGACCAATGGCACGTGTGGCAACCTTTGTCATCCGGAGGGCGAAGTCAGATGTGGCACGGAGTTCCTGCATAACCCAGTTATGCAGTTGTTTCAGTGCTTTGGCTTGATACACTTGCAGTGTGGCCATCGCATGCAAGGAGGTAGCAGCCTGTCCAGCGGCATAGTAAGCCCGGCCCGCGAGAGCGGACGAGGTCTTACATGCCTTGGACAGGAGCCGTGGTGGTCCACGCCAGGTGGCAGCACCACGCAGGCACAGGCTGCCCCTCCGTCGAGGGTGGAGAGGGGAGGGGAGCTGGTGATCAGGCTTGACAAGAACCTCTGTTCCGCACCGACGAGCACTTCGCTGCTCGGCCCTCCCTCTGATGCAGCAGAAGACATCTCAACATCCTCGGGTGCACCAAAGGAGACGCTGGGCCCGGTGGCATTCGGGGGAGCGTCATCCTTGGGAAGCACCACGGCGGAACCACGGATGACAGTCGAAGTCCAGCAGGAGCTCTTAAAACTTCTTTCAGCAGACTCGGTATCGTACAGCGTTCAGCAATCAGCATCCAGCTCTTATACACACACAGTGATGAGCTGCAGCTGGCTGTGATTATTGCACTCCAATATTCATTGGCCTTTTTTCAAAGACTCGAAGACGAACGGTCTCTCATGCGAGATCCCATATGTAACGTCGAAGTGATTCGACTGAAAGGGTAATAGCAGTTTACATACAGAGTCTTCCATTCATTTGTCACATGACAGACGAAATAAACAGATTGTTCATGAAAGAACAAAATTGCTCATTACAAGGATACTTATCTCAGATAAGCAATAGTAAGAAACTTAAGCACTTTTAATGTTGAGTGTAACATTCTTATTTTCTGCTCTTCCAGATAACATTTTACTATGGTGGCTCAGTAGTGCATATCACAACAAAATATCCACAACACTATTCATTAACCCAACACTATGAAATTAGTCTTATGAATTGTGTTGAGGACATTTCTGGTTGTCCAAATAAACACGAAGCATGCACCCTAGTGTGGGATTTTGCAGGCTAATACTGCAAGTATTTCAATTTGAATTTAAACTTTACTCAATTTACATAAGTTAAGTTCGGTTTCTGCTACACAATGTCTCTGAGTTTACACTTAAGTTTCATGTTACATAAAGCCACAATTAAGTTAGGTTCAACCCAAGAATTAGTGTCTGAGTGCCTGTGACACAGACACTAATACCTGCCAACATCACTGAGAGAAACTTCTGCTTTTGGAATTAAATACTTGAGCTTCAGTGTGAAGTGTAGGTGGCGATGCTAATTTTGCATGTAGCTGTTTAAAGATAAAAAGCGCCACTAAATTTAGCAAAAGCATCCACAATCAAGCCAACCGACAATCAAAGCGCAGAAACACACTCCTCCTCTGCCTATGCTAGGCTTACATGGTCTAATTAACATGAAGCTATTTGCAACCACACGGTAAAGACGAGCCTCCATAACCGCAATCGGAATTAGACATTATTCATGGAAATCACTTGCACCTTAATTATGACCGCACGAGCTGTGTCATTTCTCAGATGATGATTGAAGGCTGTTGCCTCGATTTCACTGACAGACTCACGGCTGAAATCCCAGCCAGCCAGTCCACGTAAAAAGCAGAGGAGTGTGTTTTGCATGTATATGAGTACATTTGCGAGTCTAAGAGTAAAAGCCAAGTTTATAATCTTTCCATCAACTCTGTATCAATCAGACTCACCAGTATTCAGAGTCAGCAGCAAAGCTTGAGGCTCCCGTATCACTCGCTCCGTGCCAGCGATGAAAAGGGCCACAAGATTCAGCAATCACCTGAACCTCAGAGAGCTGTCAGCATCCGTCAGCCTCCCGACCTGCTGTGCTGCTGCAGAAACAAAGGCCTGTGTGGGAGGCCGTCGCTCTTCAAAGAGTCTGCAATCAGGAAAAACACAGCTCTTTCAAAGCCTGCAACATTGGCTGTAGAAGACCGTTGATGCCATTATGGTAATTGCATGCTAGGATAATTTTTGGGTCATGTTATTTCTGTTGTTGGTGGGAACCTGCTGGCCCCATGTACTGAAGACACATGGCACCGACATGGGTGAGAAATGGGAGTGGATTAATGGCACGGCATCAAAAAGCAATTGCCGGGCTGAAAAAATACAGTGGTCTGACTGATAATAATGAGAAAACAAGATTTTCAATGGCAGGCTTGAATCATTAGCAAGTGCCATGAATGGCTGTGGAAGTACTATGGTATTGTGATGGGTGATGGTACCAGATGGTACGCTTTGATATTTACTTTTAGCCATTTAGCAGGTGCTTTTATACAAAGTGACTTAAAATTAAGTCAATGGAAGCAATCAAAATTAACAAAAGAGCAATGATAAGCAAGTATGTTTTATATATAAAATATATAAATTGAAAATCTGGAATTTAATATCTATTTTAAATCTCGAAATAAATCCATAGCATTACAGTTGCAATAAATTTTAAAACAGTCATTTTTAGATGATGAAAAACTTCTATATTTCTATTTAAGCTAATTTGTGAAAAGGTTAGATATGACTCGTCATTATAGCAAAAGGTAGAACATACAAAAAAATGTATAAATAAGAATCATAAAATAAATATTTAAATATATATTTAAATATATAAATATAAATGAATTATTATTACATTTTAATATGACTATATTATTCCTTATAATATTCCTGTTTTAACATTTTTAAATGTTATCTTTTTCCAGTGAAATCAAAGCTTATTTTTTAGAATGATTATTCAAGGTCTTCTGTGTCATATGATCTTTTAGAAATCATTCTAATCTGATGATTTGGTGCACAGGAAACATTTCTTATTACTCTCAATGTTGAAAACGGTTGTGCTGTTGAACAGTTTTTAGAGAAAAACAGCATTCATGAAACAGAAATCTTTTGTAACCTTGTGATGTCTTTGATCAAATATAATCTCCCCTTGCTGAAAGTAGTTAATAACTAAGGAATTTCTTTCAAAAAAGTCTGAAAAATTATTTTTTAAATGTTTGTGCTCAATGATAAAAAGATTCCATTTGAAAAAAAAGCTAAATAGTGGTTTGAAAATAACATTTTAAATGATTACCATTTTGTATTGCATGGTACATGCAGTACACGGGAGAGCAAGTTACTTCAAATTCATGTCTAAAAATACATGATCCTTTTAAGCGAATGCACCGTATAAAGCATGATGAAGCCCTTCAGTTGAATAGAACATGCTTCGAAATGCCTTCTGCCTGCATGTTTTATTGCTCAAACCTGATTTTCTTTTGAAGAATTTTCTCAGAAGCAAGAAAGATGGAACATCTAAGTGATATTGCAAAGGCACACAAGGACATACACTTCCTTGGAAGGACATTTGGCCCAGCAATTAAGATGCCATACTGCAGTAAAATAAAATAAATCATAAGTAATTCAAAAAGTGTTTGTTGCAGACTTCACAGTGTTCCAGTTTCCATGACAGCTGGCGAAATGTTCTCAGCTTACAGGCTAAATGTAAGAGGATGAGGGGAGGGGAGGGAGAAGGAAACGTGAAAATCGTCCAGTCCAGTCTCGAAAAACAAATTAGCTTTAAAATGTATGAGGTGAGTGAGTGGAGATGTTGAGAATAGATGCGAGCATTCTCTACATTTGCTCCTCTTCAATTTGCCAATTTCATCTCAGAGATCAATTATAGTCTCCAAAAGTCACAGAAGAAAAAAACAAGAATAAAAGCCTACACACTATAGTCTTTGAAGCACCCTCTCCGTGTTCCTCCAGATTCAACCGTCTGTGTTCTTCTTCCCAGGCATACCTCGCTGCAAGAGAAATGATGTCTGCAAAAATATAACAGTTTATCACAGGCAGGGGATGAAAGGACGGCTACATGCCTGTTACTGTTCAGAGAATAAGCAACACAGAAAAGTAATCATTGGATGTGACAAAAAGGCCTGTGTTGCAGTCAAGAACATGATAGATGGAATGCGAAAAAGTTTTGTTAAAAATAAAGTGACACCCATAGTGCTATCAAGAAAGCAGCAAGGAGAGTATATCGAATTAATTAAGAATTTTCCACTTAAATAAGATTTAGTAAATACATACTTCAGTTAATTAACTGAACTGGGGTGCAGCTAAATTTAAATGTGATCTAATCCAGCAATATTCAGACACGGTTCATTATAACAAGGGCGTAGGGATGATCTAAAACATAGGCAGACGTATTAGAACTTTATCTGCTTGGCTTGTGAATACTAATTACGTGACAATATTTGCTCAACGGTTTTGCTGAGAGGCAGGTAAGTAGGCGCTAGCTGTATTATAGCATTTGCATGCTTCATAGATGCTTGTTGCAATCTTTGACTGATGCAGTCCGTGTGCAGAGGCTTCTGCTTGCTCTTAAAGTTATGCTTTTTTGTATCACAGAAAGTTGTTTATAAATTATTATTACTCTTCTGAATATGGGGAGGACGGAATCTGAAAGTGCTGGGCAGTTATAATCATTTCTGCATCTCTACATAACATTGAGTAATCAGAATCCCAAATTAGGCCTGATTCAAACAAAATGCATCTAAAGCCCTGGAACAGTTTCTGATGACATTTTGAACGTTTAATATTAGCATGAGAATGATGTAACCGCAACTACTGAAACTACGTCGATTGAAGAACACATCTTGCAATTCACTGGAAATATTCCAAAAAAATATCTGGAAAGTGAAAGCAACATTATTTTAATAGCTTTACAATAACTACTTATGTTTTGGAATATAAAAATCAAACTATATTTTGTGGTATAACGTTAACTCAAAAAGTTAACAAGTAGCATTGTTTTAGGGCCCCTTATAAGATGTTCTAAAAAACAGCATGTAACTGTAAAGGCCCGTTCACACCAAGCACGATAAGGATAAAGATATAATTCTAAAATTCATTCTCAATGTTAAAGAATAGCAGCGTCCTCACCACAGCTATACCAAATTTCAGAATTTGTTCCAGCTGATGAACGATACAAATATTGACAACCAATCAGAATCCATCCTTCAACCACGCGCTTGAGAATTTAAAGGGGCAGACGGCTTGAGCTTATAATGATTAGACGACATTGCTCGGTTGTGTGGATGCAAATATAGTTATCCTTCTCTTTATAGTTATTATGCTTGGTGTGAACGGACCTTGCAAACTGAGGTTTATATATTGCATACCTTTTAAATAAGCTTTGAAGGAAAAACAATAACAGCAACCGTATAATATTGGCTTGCTACTTTTCCTTTCATACTTTTTATGGCTTTGGAAAACTTGTGTTTCTTTATGTCGCTTTTTGCATAACGGGTCGTTGAAGCTTTGTTGTAATCTCTTTGTAGGAATAAATTGCGTTCTCCCCGCGAGCAATCGAACAGCTGCGGATATATATCTGTGCCAGCTCAGCTATGTACAGTAGTGTGCAAAAGTCTTGGGCCACTAGTATTTTCAGCAACAAAAATTGGTTTTAAGTGCATTATTTCTATCTTTTGCGGTAGCGTGTCAGTTGGAAATATCAGCTTACATTTCCCAACATTATTTTTGTCATTAATTGTACTAATGTAGTGAGATTATTGTCTGCACAAGGAGTCTGACAACAGCCAGTGCTCCACACAGAGATCTGATCATCATCAGTCTGTCTGACGTCACATGAAGTAACAGAACAAACTGAGACAGACTCAATCCAGAAGAACTGTGTCTCCAAGATGGAAAAAAAAGCCTATCTGCAAAACTACAGTACTGTTCAAAGTTTTAGACACTCATGTAAAAATGCTGTAAAATGAGGATGCTTTCAAATATAATGCCATAAATAGATTTAATTGATCAATTAACTTCCATTAACTAAATCATATAAATATGTGCTATTACAGCTTTTGGTAAAACAGCTTCTGTTCCAAGGTACACTTGCCCATAGTTTTTCAGGTAGCTTTCCAGGTAGGTTTTTCATCTTGGAAACGTTACCACAGTTCTTCTGGATGTAGTCTGTCGTTTTGGCCTGATTTTTCATTTCAGTTTATTTTTCGAATTAGTTTGAAGTACATTGGGGTCTTAACTGTAAGTCTCTAACTCTATTCTAATTCTACTTGATCTACTTGTATTCTTTTTTCATTTGAAGAAAAAGAATCTTTTACCTTGTCTTTTTGCTTGTTATATTTAAAAAGAAAAGAGCCTCTAACGCTAACGTCTATTATTCTTTATCTATTCTATGCTTATTTTCTTTTTTTTTATTCATTAAAAAACAATAACATTCTCTATTCTTTGTCTATTTTTTTCTAAAAGGGCTTTATTTAGAAAAAAAAAAGTGTTATTCTTTATTATATCCACTTGTTTTCTTATTATTAGTTATCCATAATAAATGTATACAGTATACTGTATTAGGCTTGTTAAACCTCTTACATATTATTATTATTTTGTTGGTTTTAATTGCTTCTATTGTCCTCATTTGATGCTTTGGATAAAAGTGTCTGCTAAATGACTAAGTGCAAATGAGTTCATACAAGCAATAAATAAATAAATACTACTAATAATTATTCTCACAAGCACATATCCCATATATCTTATTGCATTCCTGCATCTGAAGTGGAAACAACTTTCAGACATGGAGCCCCACAAACTTGGAGAGGTTATTGTAAGCACTATACTAGTTGTTTTAAAGCTTAAAGCAGGAAGTACATTTATAAGTTCATAGAAAATATGGCGAAAACGTTTCACCATCTTCCCCACCCCCAACTCCAAATTTATATTTCACACCCCAATCTTTAATGCTCACAGCTTTGTTCTCAGTGATCTGTCTGCTTTGGTTTTCTAGCCTTCTTTAATCACATCCCAACCATGAAGAATCTTTAAAAGAATGTTCAAGTAAATCCACGCAGAGAAGACCTCAGTTCTTGAAATAACACAGCCCGCCATCGAACACCAATTCGGCACACAGGGGAAGTCTTTTCCCTTTTAAAGATTTTATAGATTTGCTGTGGGCGAATCATAAGTTTGCATGGCCTCTGAAATACAGTGTCCCACTGTGCTCACTATACATCAGTCTCAAGAGATTCAGAGGAAGTGTGCAGCGCATTCACAAACTCACAAGTGCCCGCCACTGAAAGATTAGGCAGTGAATTACAGGCAGTAATCATATTATAATGAAATGAATGGCTACAGTTTCTTTTCAATCAATTTCATTGCAGTCCCAGTTTGATCCAGTTGAAAGGGCGCATTTGTGCTTCGCATAGGCTTAACTGAATGTATGTATGTATGCGATTCAATCTTAGAGACTGCCTCCCCAAAAATGTAAATTTGGTCATACTTAACTTCAAGTTGTTCTAAACCTATGAACTTATTTCTTCTATAGAACACAAATAAAAATATTTTAAAGAATATCGGTAACCAAACAGTTGGAACCCATTGACTTCTATATGTTTTTCATATTCATAGCAAAAATGCTTTTCCAGCCTGATTTTTTTCTTGCTTCCATCCCAAAAAAATAATAAAAACATTCTTAAATCAAGAATGATTTTCTTGATATTCTAGATAAGTAAAAGTATTATCTTTTTTCAGGGGAAACGTTTTCCTTAGAACAAGCTAAATAATCTTATTTAAACCAGAAAACTATTATTTTTTACCCCTTTGACTCAATTATTTCTTTAGAAACTAGAACATTTTTTTGACATTTTGGCTGGAAACAATTAAAAAAAACTAGACTACACTTTTTCTTTTGCAGTGTTCTTCAAAATGTCCTGCATTCATCAGAGGAAAGAAACTCATGCCGTTTTGTAATGGCATGATGGCGAGTGGTTGACCCTTTAAGAAGTAAAAAAAAAAAAAAGCATATCCGCAAACATTAACAATACAAATGAGTAACTACAGTCATATTTAGCCAGCCTTGAGTTCGTATTATGTTCACAAGTGTGTCAGTTTCCTCAGGTTAACCTCCTAATTCAACATGCAGCTCACCTTTACGACGAGTTGCCACGGACAACAGCGGGAGACTTGTTTTATCCAATTATATCTTTGCTTCTGCATATATGCTTTGCCACTAACAGCTAGGCTTATCTGACAGAATAACAAGATCAGATTGAGGTGCTGACCGCAAGGTTGCTGTTAAAGCACTGATCTGCACACTAGTAATTAACTGGAGATGCCTAATGTGCTGGTTTAACTAAGTAGTTAAGTCCTTTTGTATACGTTAAACACAAGTTCAACACTGAAATGTGCACAGAAGCTGCTAGCAAACCACTATAGAGCTTCAAACATGCCCTTTACATATTTACTCCCAAATGCTAATGTAATCAAATCAACATTTAGTCTCATAGCATTTCTAACTCCCATGTATTACAGTCGCATATACCTATCTCACACATTGCAGCACACATTACAGCCCCTGATTAAAGCTGTGTTAGGTAGTGTGTATATAAAGGACAGTCGGGCGAGCAGACAGCATGTGTGCGTGTGGATGAGCCAGATGAAGATAAAGAGGCTTTAGAAACAAACAGCTCAGGGAGGGAAGCACACAAAGCAGGCATCAATATCAATGACGGGATCCTGAGGTGAGTTCAGCGCTGAGGAGAAATACAAGCGTGAATAGTAATGTGCTCCCGCCGCAAATTTATAACAGCGTACTCCGGAACTGATTTGAGAAAAACTGCACTTTTGGAGAAGCATTGTGACTGTTTTAGGCAATCACATGGCTCTAACGCACAAACGCGATCACGCTGCACTGATAAATTGAGCATCTTGAGGGACATTCCCACTGTGATTCTGCAGAGATAAAGCAACTAGTGTAGTGCAAGGATGCTTACAGAATCCTAAAAGTGCATTCATAGAGTTTCCTTCTGTTCTAGCAACTGGTTTTCTTTTTAGCATTTTTCAGCTTCTGTAATACCTACGGTATCATTTGTCATTTAAAATGTAGCATTTTTTAAAATAACATATTCAGACTAAATATGCAAGAGATTTCAGATTCTAAAGAAACAGACTTTGCACAAGTCAACACTGATTTAAAAAAATGAAGGGTGTCAGAAATGGTCAGCATTCCAAGTTTGAATCATTACTCACATATGATTTATCACACACTGCAGCTATTTATGTACAAAAACTTTCTCCTCCACAAAGTCGTTCGCTTTTAGTGGCACAAAACTGATTCTTTGTCAATGCAGACTGACATCTTATTTTTTTACCAGCAATAGATTCAGTTTGAGATTAGACACCTGAACACTAGCGGAAGAATGCAGTTGGGAGGATCAAACCAAATGTGCTTTTTGGCAAAATTGCAATCATACAGCTCACACACATTATGCATAAAATAATGAATGGTTTTAAATGTGAAGGGAGTTACAGGATAAAGGAAAAAAGAAAACTAGTGAAGAACTTCTGTGAATGTTGTGAGGTAGTGCATTTGCTGAATATATATGTGTGTGTGTGTGTGTGTATATATATATATATTCAGCAAATGGGCTTTCTTTGATTTGTTTGACCACCCCAATTATTGCCCTTTATTAGACCAGCCTTAAAATGCACTTTTTTAAAAACTTTTTGTCATCCTAACTACAGCAGAGCATACTGTACAGATCTTTGCCAGGGTAGAGACATTTTATTTTTGACGAGAATGGTCTGTAGGGAATAGAAGTACAATGCATTCAGTGAATTGTAGTTTTGTTTAACAACAACATACAGATTGTTCAGCTGATGAAATATCTTTCTATTTTTTTTTCTCTGAACTAGACAAGAACTACATAAAAACATGAAAATCATTACAAGATCGAGGACTAATATAGAGTGTATACTTGTGAAAAAAGTTAGTTTCCCTCTCACAGCCTTGTTTTTTATTCATGTTAAAATTAGATATCTAATCTGACTGTGGTTTATAATGGAATGAAGCAGATCAGCGTTAATTAAATGGACAGTTTGCTGATCATTGGAACCGTCTATAGTGGTTAAGGCCCTACTTTAACATCCAATGCTTGGGCCCAGTTTCCAAAAAAAACATATTGTTCATAAAGTGCAGGCTTGCGAAAAAGGAAAACTTAAGCAACTCCGGTTTGCTTTTTTATGCATTACGACATCATGCACGGTTGAACTTCTTATAGAAATGCAGTTTAATCAGGTTGGGATTTTTGGCATCGGCTTCACCTCACATCCCACAAATTACCTCCCCCTCAAATCCCCTCCATCCACAGGCCACTGTGTGCAGCTGTATTTCTCTTTTCTCTGTTGTCTCCTAAAGTCAGCGCTGTGCACAGCTCAGGCTTTTCCTTCATTATTCCTCTGTCTCTAATTTACCAGAGGAGCTACAGACAGTCTGATTTATACACGAGCAGAGCTACATTGAATTGTGCACCCCGTAGTCTAGACTGAGCATTACACATAGCTGTATTGATTTCCATCTTTATGCAAATGCCTCCAGGCCCATATAAATGTTCCTGTGCTGTTTGTCAAACAGCCGCCAACCTCCTCCGGTGCATCCGATGCAGTTTACTTCTACGGATGAGTTCCTCTATGTTCACACACACAAAGGCATTTAACTTTGACAATCAAGGGTAATGTAGAGAAGTAGAACAGCTCTGACGCACAAGAGAGTTGTCGTTCCTCTGAAATACCCCCATCAAGGTGCAGCGGTTAGCACTTTATTGAAGGCAATTAAGTCAGGGCACTGGCCAATTGTATGTGTCCCCTGCCATTAGACTAGTCCGCTTTCCGCAGATTCTAACAGATGGGCCGCATTAACCCTGCATGGCTGGCAGTCACTGTCCATAACATCATTTTAAAAAGGTCATGAGATCAAGGGCAATTTTGAGACTAAAACATTACCCGGCCAATGCGGTTTAATTGTTGGGGACAGTTCCCCACCTGGCCTGTTGTCTGCTGGGATGCTTTGTTACAGCTTCACTATCTCTCAAGCCAAATCTTCTTTCACTCATTGTCATTCTGTGGGCACAGGACATTAATTAGTCAGCATTTGTCAGAATACTGGCACTAATAATGCCGTTTTAATGAGAAATAAAGGTCTTGTCTAAGATCTAACTTGGCTGAGCTTTAATCAAGCTGCTAAAAGCTAAAGTGGTTTTACACACACACTCACACACATTTTATAGTATTTGCAAAACAAAGTTTTGATACAAAGTAAAATATAATTCAAGAATATTAATATATTGTTCGAAAAGTATTTGGCCACTGTTTTGAATACTATATATCAGAGACATGGGAAATAAAATAGTTCTGAAAAATGCCTAAAAAATTTCCTAAAATATTATATATATGGTCTACTTTAATCAAATTCAATCACACATTCATAAATTTTAAATGTGGATTTGTCATCCAAATTAGTTTGGGGCAACTGTGTGTGGCCGAGTCTGATATTCCATTGTTATCTTTAATCAAACTATTCACCGCACACAGAATCTCTTCATATATTTGTGTTTTCTAGAGAAGTGTGTGAGTTTAACCTCAGAAGAATGAGCGTATAAAATTACCCTGTTGAAAATGAGCTGGGGCACTGGTGCTGTGTGATGGCATTTGGGATATCTGCTCTGTCCATAAGCATTATAGGGAAGAGAGGGCGACAAGCTTAATCAAAGATTTCATTCTGTCTCTTTCCACACCACACGGCTCATGTCTGACAAATCCAATTACGCGATAGAGCCCACTCTCTCAGAGCGCTGGGCATCTGCTCACAGCCCCCCAATCACCCCTTTTGCCTCCTGGGATTTAGTCAAAACACATCAGACTCTCCTCCTCCTCCTCGCTTCAACCTTCTGCATTCAGACAAAGAGGTGCCGTGAAGGAGCATCGTGGGTCTGATGAGCTGCTCACGGCTGGGAAACAGCAAGTGAACGCTTCACAGATGGTGGAGGCTCTCGAGCCAGTGGTGGGATTCAAAATTCCCATTTTACTCATCTGAGAACATATTGACACCAAACATGGGGATCATTTCATTTTACAAAGTGTTAAGGAGCACAAGTTGCTAGCAGTGATGTGCTCAAATAATTAAACTTTTCCTATTAGTGTTGATCCAGAGATCAGGCTTGTAGAT
Organism: Enteromius afrohamiltoni; assembly: GCA_034779775.1. Taxonomy (NCBI): domain Eukaryota; kingdom Metazoa; phylum Chordata; class Actinopteri; order Cypriniformes; family Cyprinidae; genus Enteromius; species Enteromius afrohamiltoni. Next base: position 13,426,589 of record JAUYWG010000033.1, on the reverse strand, counting down.
GAAGATTTGCTTGTTTCCAAAGGCAAATCTGAAATGTAAATGAGGATATTAAGATTTAAAATGTCAAAATCATTTCATTTCACTTTAATAATTACCTTAGTGTTTTGACAGAAAGCAAAGTATAAAGTCATTTCAATCACCTTTGAACCAATTCAGGTATATGGTGTGTGTATATATAGGTATATATTTCCACCACTGAATGAAAAATAAAAAGTTAATTGTGACATTTTCTCTCTTGTGTGATATAAGATATTTTAGGCTTAATATTAAGAAGTAAATGGGCATTCTGCGTAAGTAGTACTCCAAATAAAGTTTAATTATCATTTTTATATCAGCAAGTCTCAAGCAATATGCTAGTAAAATATTATTCGATTCTGACTGTACTCAGAAAATGTTAAATATATATATTTTTTTCTAGCTCTTTATTCCGTGGCAGAAACAAGCTTCTAAAAGTACTCAGATGAACTTCTGGGATTTTTAAGGTCAGTGGATAAATGCATGAATGAACATCCAAGATTGATTCGGTTCCTGATTTGCCTTAACGTGTATAACTTCATAAACATGGTGGTGTCAGTATGAAGTAAGCATTTATATCCCATTACCTACAGTATGTCTATTGAGAATCAGAAACAGGTTTATTGTTCAAATACATCCCGTTATATAAGTATTTTAACTTTGTCCTGGTGGTTTTTCTTTTCAGGTGAAATATCATGAAATTCATATTTTTTACCATCATTTCTGTTCTAACCAGTCACAAAAGGTTTGCATTTTATATCACCAAAGCAGGTTGCCGAAGAGCAAAACAAAAACATTTTAACTCCAAATAAAGTGCTTTTTTACTAAATTAGTTGTCATGACAACAGTCATGTATGTTAACAGCTGAGAGGCTGTTAATGAAAGAACTTCACCCTCTGTGTCTTTTCTCCGAATGCATAAGCTACAGCAAGCAAGTACAAAATAATTTGACTACTGCTGAATTACTAAGTCACTCCGCTCTCTGACAGGAATTATCAGTGTCGGATGATTAGTGTTTTGCACCATGATGAACAAGACTTCCATCTGTTTTAGTAGTAAAAAGTGCTGTCCTGGAGCAAATTTAGGGTGTCAGTATGCAGTATTATCAACAATCCTGTTACTGTTAACTAAAACTATTTTCATAATTCATTTTCATTCATTGAAATAAAGTAAAACGAAAAAGTTGGAATATAAAATAAAATGTATTCATATATAAATACAAACTTCAACTTGGAAAAAAAATTATCTAAAACTTAAATGAAAATAGAACATTAAGATCTTATTAAATACTATAAACATATACTAACGAAAACACTGGTTAACCGACCAGTAGATTTTAGATTTTGTTAATTGTTACAGAATCAGTTTGACAACAAAACTGGTCACCCCCACACTCACATTTCTTCCATGAATTATTATAATTAACATTTTTTGTACTTTTGACTGTCTCTCCAATAACACTCCACAAATTAATTTATCTTTATTACAACTGCCAACAGAAAATTACACGCAGTAAATTCTTATTGATATGCAATGGCACAGGCTGTTAATGTGTTCTGCTCATGACTATCTGCTAAGTGCTATCACAATGGTCTTGGAGCTAAAAGAGAGAGAAAAAATAAATCAGCGGCATATGAATCTTCTATGAAAAATTGTCATGTTTCATGCTCGTCTAGACTTTGAAAACGTAAAAAAAAAAGTTACTTTCAAGCTATTTTCAAACAATTCTATATTGTATATCCACTGAATGTCACATCCTATTTCAATCTATCTGAACAAATTCAATTGATTTTCCAAAAGAACAATAATTACATTTTTGCATAATTCTTTAGTGAACTGGGTACTAAAACACAGACAGCATTTGAACATCTTCAATTCAATTTCAATTCAAATGTATTTGTATAGCGCTTTTCATGATACATATCATTGCAAAGCAGCTTTACACCACAGTAATGTTTACAGTAAATGTAGTAGTAGTTTTTTTTTACATGTACAGGTGTGAGATAAAGATCAATTTGACATAATCAAACAGACAAGGAACATTCGAATAGTTCAAGTAGTGCTATGTGTTGTTTCAGGGTTGGCATCATCTGAAGTCCTATGTGGGGTTGGCATCATCTCTTCTTAAGTGTTCTGGATCCAGGCTGGATTCAGTGCTATCCTTTCTCCCTAATGTTTTACATTCTCGGCTTTGCTATTGTGCTGATGAGACATATGTCATTTATGACATATCTCATCTTTCTATTTCCTGTACTTCACCGTATAACCAGTTAATTAAATTCATTAATCGTTGCTATCAAATACTTGTCATTGTCTACTGATCCTTCATGCATCAGCTGTCACTGCCGTGTTTCTCATCTTTACGAGGCATCCATGGTCTTAAAAAAACGAGGCTCATGCAGAGACCGTTTAAAGAATTTCTTTCCCCGCCTGAAGAAGATCATCCATCGTGCTTCTTAATTGACAAAATATCTCAGCTCATCCTCTCTTGCGTCTCTAGCTCCTGTGTGATCGTCAGAGCTGGCAGTGGTCCTAATTAAGAAAAGTTTGCAGGAGTTCGGCACCACAGAGCTGCAGGCAATTAAACAACGACAAGTGTCATAACCCCCACAGTTATAACAGCAGGCCTGAAAGCTCCCAACGCTCCAACACCTCTTCCTTCACGCAGCGAGACACGGAAAGCCTTGACGGCACACCACACCCTTCAACATACCTGACTGCTCTAACACAACACCGTCTGGTTAATGATGCAAAAATCAAGTCTGTCTTTCTTGTGAAACAAGAAATACTGAAATAAATTTGAAATAAATATATGTATACACTCATGTCATTTCAAATCTGCATACATTTTTTTCTCAAAAAATGGTCAGTTAATAAAGAATATCTATACTATTCTTTTCTATAAAATAAAACAGATTTTTTTAAAATGTATTTGTTTGTTTATTTTTTAACTATACTTTAATATTAAAGCAGTTGTGTTATGCCTTTCTGTTTCACACTGTCACACTTTGACAGCAGGTGCTTCAGCAACCAGCAGTACATAAAATTTAATGAGTGCACTGCAGAATGTTTTGTTTTACACTGCCGTTCAGAAGTATGTCTTTTACTGTTTTTGAAAGAAGTTTAACTAAGGCTGCATTCACTGATAAAAAATATTATAATTTAAAATAGTGGTTTTCATATATATAAATATATATATATATATATATATATATATATATATATATAAAGCAAAACTTTCAGCAGCCATTACGTCACATGATCCTTAAGAAATCATTAGATTATATGTAATGTACATAATATTTAAAGATTTGCTGCTGAAAAAAATTCTTGTTCTTAGACATTTTAACGATGAAAACGGGGTATGTATTATGTCTTAATTAGTTAATCCATATATTTCAGTTTAGTCTTTAATATTTTTGTGGAAACCACAAAACGCTGTTACTCAGGATTGATGAATTGAAAAATCAACCATACTTAACAGAACATCTTTATGTAAAAATCTAAACGCCTTCACTGTCCATTTTGATTTATTCAATGCATCCTTGCTGAATAAAAGTATTTCTTAAAAAAACAAAAAAATAAAAAATAAACTTGAAGTTACCATTCCAAAACAAAGAGCCAGCATATAGAGTCCTAGGCTAGAGTCCCAGATTTCAAAACAATGTTCTTATTCATGTTTGAATGAGCTTCTAATTACAATAGGCATCGACTAGCTGTATTTCCAATGAGGGAAGGCTTTGCTATAAAGCTTTGCTTGCTTGCTAAAAACACAGTAGCAGAATTCATATTTAAATTTGCTAAAATAAAAAAACACACCACAGAACCCTGTGTTACTGCAAATCATTTAAACTACAAAGGATCTGACTGGTAATGGAGACATCCCTTCAAATTTGAAAGCTAATTGTCCCCCGAGTTGGCTGTTTGTGCATCTTTCTCTCTTTGCCTCCACAAATGTGCTTCAATCAGAAACAGTTAATATAGCCAATTAACAGAGTGATGTGAATTCTAACCAGAGGGGAACAAAAAAGGTTTGGTTTTGTAGTTGCAAACACGGGCTGAATGTCTGGGGAGACATATGACAAATTGAAGGTGGAGAAAGAGAGAGAGAAACAGAGAGATAAACAGTTTGGCTAACAGGCAGAGCTGTTTAGATTCAGTGCCCATCAGAACAGAGCACAGCGAGTCCAGCCAGGGGCCAGAGGAAATGGCTTCACTACGGATTGTCAGAGACGGGATCCTCTCGCCAGCCACGGGCAACGTTCCTAAACAAGAAAATGAACAAACCATGCCTCATTTAGACAAGACAATATGCCCTACGCAAATGCACACTTCTTAGCGTCAACCCAAATATGACCTAAACTTCGCCGCTACTGCCGCCACCTTGCCTCATTGGCTAAGAATAGCCTAAACACTTCATGTCCTTGTTGTCTGGTTTCGGGTTCAATATCATCAGTGCTTTTGCTTAGTTTAAGCCCAGACTGGATAATATAATCAGAGATGAAAATATATATAAAGTGTTCATTGATCATCACATCTGCCATCCTTGAACACTTTACAACAGTCACGGTGTGGTTTCAAACAAGCACGAAAGCAGCGCAAATGAGAAAATCGTCTGCACAGACTTCATTAAAAATACTGGCATCCTAAATCATAACATATATTGGAGCCAGCGAGTCGAGACGGGCCAACCCTAAACTCAAGGATTGGCCAGCTTTTTGCAGTGGTGAGTGTTGCTGCTTTAACCTCTGGGGACCATGTTCCACAGAGCTTGTCTAATTCCACTGCGTTAATTACAGAACCTCATCAATTGTGACACAATGACAAGCCTGCCAATGAAGAGCCGTGCTGTTTCCAATCATTAAGCCAACATGAACAACAATGTCAGACAAATAAGAGGATAATGGGCCTGCTGCTCTTTAACAGAACCAGAGAGTGAGAAGCACGGCACCAGATGGAATGAACGCCACCCCGACACACTTCGTCACATCGGAAGGTGAGAAGATGTGTCAGTAAGAAGTGAAGTGTTTATGTCTTTTGAGCGTGTTGTTGATCTAAATGAAGAGGTGACTAAATAATTTCTGCCTAGAAAGCTTCAGTTCATGTCACTTCACAACTATGTAAGCCATTAAAATACATATTATATTTAAATATGTACGTTTAAGAGTAAGAAGTTGCATCAGTTACTTTCTCTAAATTGTGTTGGATGTTACTTTACTAATTATTCTCTCTGAACAGTAATTATATTACTCATACCTTTGAAATGCATATCAGCTTTTAGCAGGTGGAAAATATTGTATTTTTAGTGCTTAATGCAGCAATTAGTATATTGAATAACAAAAATACAAATCATGGGAGGTGCTTTTCATGACAGGATTTCTTATATTTCAGAGCAATATTTTGCAGAAAATTGTCTCTCCATCTTGAAATGTACACTAGTAGCAATAAAGCACAATTAACTTTTATTCATTTTCATGCAATGATAATGAAAGGGGCAGATTATGGAGTATATACAGTACCAGTGTAATAAACTGGTTAGGTTAATCTGTTTAGTGTAAAATTAAACATGCTTTTAGTGCACTGACTGGACATTTCACCTTGAAAGTGTTGTGAGATGTGCAAGACAAGACACAATATCATCAGAAAAGTCAGCACAGACACAATTTTTTATGAGCCTGGGTTGAGATTTTTAGTTCCACTTCAAGAACTTGAGCCGAGTCGACAAGACACTATAGGGAACGCCTCCAGTGTGACCGTTTTGAACAGTATGTGTAACCAGTCCAATGGATGGGCGAGATGTCATAGGTGGATGTCATTGGCCAGGAAGTATAAAAGCATGTGAAGTGCAGCCAGCTTTTTGTCATTCAGCAAGCGCTCTGTGTGTGTCAGTCTTATTTGTTGTTGTCTGTCTATTATCACTCCTTATATACAAATTACGTGTAAAGGCAAGGGCGAGAGCGGGCAACATTTCCAGGCGTGTTTTTCCCTTCCCAAACTACATTACGGGTGGGGATACACGCAGTTTGAGTGTTGTCTGCTCAAGAGCAAAACACATCCGTTTCTGCGTATGCTTTGCTCTCAGAGGGCTCTCTTTGAGGAGAGAGCCTTCACCAGCGTTCCTCATGGTGCCATTTTTTATATAGCGCTTTTAACAACACACTCAACATTATCAAATAGGAAAATAGAGTTAATGTAATGTATAATGACGAGATTAAACCTTATCTATCAAATGCAGAGATGGTCTCTGTAAAACAACGATAATCCCTAGAAATCAGGTGTCCCCAACTAAGCAAGCCAGAGGTGACAGCGAAAAGGAACCAAAACCCCATCCGTGAGAGAATGGGGAAAAAACCTTGGGAGACCCAGGCTTAGTTGGGTCCAGTGCTCCTCTGGCCAGACGCCCAGCACCTAATTTCCAGTTACACTTCGTAAACGCGCAGGGTGAGAGTGCAAGGCCAAAGGGAAGAACTGGATATTGGTATGCTTATATCGGTATCAGCTTATACTGGTATATCTTGCTTACAAGAAACTATGCTTCTAACTACAGGTTCAAAGTTGTAGTTCTAACCACATTTTTCTAACCAGTTCTTACCACATTTGTGATGTTGATAACCTTTTCAGGAACTCGAAACTGCAACAAAACGCTATGGGAACAAAATACCAACGCCCCAAGACCCACAAGTCCCTGCCTAATGTGAAAGCAGCACAACTAAGGCATGAGGACATGGAGAGAGTGGTGTGTCTACTACTTGTAGAGCTGTGGCAATTCCAGTCAGGAGGGACCTCCTCTCACAGGCAGGGGGCACCATGGTGCAC
>JAUYWG010000033.1:13394829-13419658 GCA_034779775.1 Enteromius afrohamiltoni | reverse complement strand
TGTCTACTACTTGTAGAGCTGTGGCAATTCCAGTCAGGAGGGACCTCCTCTCACAGGCAGGGGGCACCATGGTGCACCCTCGCCCGGAGTTGTGGAAGCTGCGAGTGTGGCCCCTGAGATGACACAACTCATAGCCTCCGGCCAATCCAGAGCTCCATCCACAAGTAAACTGTATGCCCTTAAGTGGAAACAATTCACTTGTTGGTGTAGAGAACACCGGCAGCATGCAGTTAACAGCCCAGTTGGTACAGTGCTGGTGTTCCTGCAGGCCAGATTCTCCACTGGGGTCACCCACTCCATCCAGAAGGTTTACGTGGTGGCAATATCGGCCTACCAAGCCTTTCTTGGTGGACACACAGTTGGTAGAGACCCCATGGTTACACGTTTCATCCGCAGTGCATTGGGGTTTAGGCCCCAATTGTACCGCAGGACTTTCCTTCAGGGAGCCCGGCCTGAAGAAGCTATTGTGGATGCCATCAATACTGCTTATGAGTTCTCTGGTCTCCTGTTGATACTAGGAGTCATGGCTCATTTAACTCGTAATGTGACGACCTCCAAGGCCTTAATATCTGGGGTCTCTATAAAGGAGATCTGTAACGCTGTGGGATGGTCTACCCCCCACATATTTGTCTGTTTCTATGGATTGGACTTGCGAGCCACTCCAGGCTCTTCTGTTCTCTTGCCCTAGCTGTGCAAGTGCACACACTAGGCAGGCATTTGAAAGCCTGGGGGCATGGGCATCTCGTTCCCCATAACATCTTGTTAACGTGGGTCGAGTTACTGTAGAGGAACCCAAGTTCTTCAAAGGAACAAGATGCCACGTCTCAAACCATTAGTCACATCATTCCTTTAAACATATTCATACACCAATAGACTGACAGGCCATCTAACCTATCATAACACTGAATCTGCCATTTTTGTCTGATAAACCAGACAGAAGAGAATATTAAAGTTGGTGGACTTGAACTTTAAAAATAGTTTTTATTGATTTGTGTGTGGATTTATACCACCTAGGAACTACATCTTAACAGTCATAAAACAATGAAGGGCAAACACCACTCACATCTGGCTGGTTGATAGGGTGCTCTAGATTGTTGCTTAGTTAATTCTGCAATTCGTACACATATAACTATTCCCCAGAACTACAAAGCCCAACACACTAGCAAAAACACCCCCTTAATTTTGACAGAAAGTTCCTAGTTCCTTAGTATTTTTATCCTCAGACACACTGCTCTGATACAAACAGGTGATCGGAGCACATAATAACAACTTCTCTCTAAAGAGAAAAATCATCTAAATAAAAACTGAATACCAGCTGTGCTTTCTTACCAATTATTGTTGCTGTCGCGCTGAGCTCAAGATAAATGTTACTTGCACAAAAAACTGAGACGAGTCTACAAGTGTAGCAACAGCATTTTAAAAGAAAGCATAGGTCAGCGGCTCAATTTATAAAGATGGAACAGCACGCTGCTTTAAAGTCATTGAGGATTAACACTGTTTCTCTGAAATGCTTCAGTTGCCTAGCACTTCAAATTAATTCACAAACATGAAAGAGGCAGAAATATCCAGCCGGGGCAAATCAAAGATTATAAAGCAAAGACACATATGCTGCACAAGCCTGCCAATGCAAATCCCAAATGTATATTTGTCCTAAATCATCCACTGTGGTTTGTCACAAGGCACAAACTTATTCTTTAAGTCATAGAGCACAGATACCACATCTTTTGTGTGCATCATAAATAGGCAAAAAGCTGCTATTTGCTTCCATGTTTAACATGCTACCTGTGGCACTGACTGTATTTGTAAACATGAACCCTGTAAGCATGCGCAGCATTAGGAAACCAGTCCCTCCAGGGCAGCTTTTTCTCCCTGGATCTGGGCCTGTTTAACTGCAGGGAGGGTTTTATGTTTTCTAGCATTTGGCAGGAAATAGCGTGATCCAAGTCAATACTGAGCTAATTTATTCTGCGGTGCCCATTTTCGAATGCTGAAAAAACACTCAACAAATCCTCCGGCTTCTGTTCTCCCTGTTTGTGATAATGTGACACGGTCATTAATTGTTCAGAGGAGTCTTAAATCAAGCAGGTGGGCACAACCTTTGGTCCGCTCTGTATCTGCGCTACAAAAGGGGAAAAACAAGAGGAGAGGATTTAATAATAGTCCCTGGACTGATGAACAGGACACAAGCTACAGTAATTGCTCCAGAATAAAATGAAGGAATAAATGAATGATGAGGAGAAAGGAAGGAAGTGCGATTAATTATTCAGGCAAATATTTTTCATAGCCGGGTGGCGACATTAATCTGAACTGCACTGGAGGCCTTCCACACTGTTTAAAGCATTTTAAGCTTTCAATCACTGTCACAATATGCTGCAGCTAAGATAAAAACGGCATGGTAAAATTCTGAAATTGTATCTGTGATTACAATCAAGAGAGGAAGGAAATCAACTCAACAATAAACCAAAGGCAGGTGAAAGGCAGGCACCATCCCCGAGGAGAATTTACATGGATTTGTAAAATCCCAAGAGTATTTTAATTCTTTAGGCCATACTCAAACAAGAATTCAAAAAAGATACAAGTGCGTAGCCGATTGACCACAAACACACGGATAATGTGCGCTCTTGTGTTGATTAGTCTGTGTTATGTTGAGCAGTCCTAGGACCACGGGAAAGCTGTTTGTAATGCCTGATCAAATAAAATTATAGTACTGTACATTTGGGTATAGGCTAATTGGCTACCCAGCTAACAATTTTACGTTATAAAAACATTATTGTTTTAACGTTCTTAGAACATTAAAACTGTCCAATTTTTTAGACGTTGTATTAACGTTGTATTTCTTGTTTGGTTATAAGAACCTTATTCAAAACGTTTTTAGAACATTCCACGAACAACACAATGATAATGTTTTTTTATCCTAACGTTTTTAGAATGTTACATTAACAACTCATGTTTTGATGACCTTTACAGAGTGTTAGCCAAAGTTAAAAGAACGTTCCCTGTAAATAATTTTAGATTAAAAAAATGTCAGTCTATATATCAGCTTTAAAGATACCAATTAAATTTGTAAGATCTAATTTTTTAAAAGGACACATTTAATTGATCAAAAGTTGAAAATAATGACATTTACATTTGTAAAAAAAAAAAAAAAAAAAAACTTTTCAAATATATTCTTTTCTTACTAACTTTTCATTCCAAAGAACAATTAAAAAAACACTGCATTATACTGTTTGTAATGTTAATACTGTTTTCTATATTGATAATAATCAAAACGTTTCTTAAGCCTAAAAAAAGCGTATTAGAAAGGATTGTGTGACACTGAAGACCTCTAAATCAAATGTGTTGTTATTCAGGTAAGTTGCTCAAAACATATTGACTTTAGCTAACTTTGAAGAAAGATTCTCTTTAAACTGTTGCTTCACCATGACACCAAGAATAACACTTGGAAGAATGCAATCTGCACTCTCACTGCATTATGAATTACGATCTGACATATTTCGGAATTCGATGACGCACGAAATTGAGCTTGCTTAGCTAGAAGCATCTGCAGCCTTAGTATGCAAACTGAGCCCTTTGAGCTACATCTGAACTTTGTAAGAGGCATTTGACAGAGGAACTAAAATAAGCATTATAAACATTTCTTACTTTCACTGATACTGACAAAACCTATAACTTGCTACCCAATTAATTCATTATTTACTTCTTGAGCACAAGCAGAAGAAATGATACATCACTGCATTATTAAAATGATTTTTTTGTGAAAATTTATATGTATTGATTGGTTCTCTAGGGCAGCATCAGACTGCATTGTCAATTAAAAGAGATGCTTTATTTACGACTCTTAGACTTAAAACATTCATATTCCCACAAAAATGTGAAGTTGCTTTGATTGACAGACAGGACCGCAGTGCAGCTTCAAACCCACTGCCTGGATTAGACTAAACCTTGACAAGGAGCTAATGAAAACTCCCACCTCTTTGCAGACTGCCAGACATAGAAACAACACAAGGCCAGGTGAGCAGTGTTGAGTGTGTGTGTGAGTGTTTGGAAGGGGTGCAGAGGGCAGCATTAACTACTGATGAAACTGATTAATGGCTGACAGTTTCTCAGTGCTGAGACGCTGCAGATAAGATGCGGGCAGAAGATAAATGTGGCACTGGCAGCCCAGCACATCAGGCCTTATTGAACAGCTGTCAGATAGCCCTGACAGGAAGTCCTGCGGTGCCACCTGTGCAGCCCCCCGCTCACTGTGAACACTTACATACACTAAATATATGAAAATGAACAGAAACAGACATATGACATTCAGCCAAAAAGAAACATAGATGTGCTGTACACACATATGTTGCAAGTTGCAAAAAATGAGCACTATATACAGTACAGTATACAGAGTATTTATACAGGGATAGGACAAAATAATGTAAAACCTAATTTTAAGGGTTAATAGTGAAAAAAAAAATCTTTCATTCATCTTTTTGTTCTATCAGTATAAATAGCTGTGTTTTGCAGGGTTTGGTAAGTGACTTGTCATTCTTCCAAAAAGCGCAAATCATAAAAGAGCATCTGTACTCTAAACAGTTCAATTTTTCAGTGTTTTAAAAACATTTACGATTAGGATTGCATGCACAGGAGGGCATGGTGAGACTTCTTCAATGAAGAACACTAGGGAGTGAAAAATGAAAGTACATAACAAGAACAACTGTATTAAAACCTCAACACTCACCTTCAAGACCCTGTTATAACAAAATATGGGAACAGAGAACTTCATAAAGTCTACATCCATGAAACAGCTGCTACTACTAGAGATTTAATCCAATGCTAATTAAGCTACCCTGGGGTTTGGAAAGCAACTTTAAAAGTAACAATTATTATTATTAAAAAAAAAAAAAAAAAACTTGGACAGTTGGAGCACCAAGATGAACTTTTAACATTTAGCTCCAGATAAGTCAACAGACTTTAATATTGTTTTGGAGAGACTTTTTCCTCTTACATTTTAAATGATTCTAGGTTTTAACAGTCCTGTGGCAAAATCTGCCCCACACACACATATACACAGGAAATGAGATTTTTGTGTACCTTTAAATAAATAACAACTATTAATAGTGGAAAATTCAATTTGAGTTTCTTACAATTTAACTGTGTGCATTTATATAAACTCAAATGGATGATGTTTACGTTCCCATTAGCTAAAAGGAAAACCTTCCATTACCCGTCTGATGTGGATAAATCAGCAGCCATTATGCTCATTGAGGCAAACATTTCCCACAAATGGCAAATGGAGACAGATCGAGCATGTGAGTATTGACAAATTTCCCCATTTTTGCAGCTCATATTAACTGAGTTCAGTGCTGCTGGGGATCAGGTTGGCTTCATTTGATGCATGCACGATGTGGCGTGTTGCGAAGCTCTGAACAAACTCCTACACCGATTTTCACATAATGGTGAACAATGGGAGCTGTGCCCACATTAGCAGCAGCTAGTATAAAGTTTATCATCCATTACAGACTGCATGCTCACTCACAAATACAAAAGCACAGCAAGAGCTTTAGTTTTAAAGCTGAAGTTGTTTCCTGTAAGAGGGAAGAAATAAGATATCAAACTTTCCCGGAGGAAACCAAAACACACGATTATAAAGGAAATTTAAGGAAAGATAAGCCCAAAGGTCAGGTTAATGCAGGCTTCCACTGCTGATCGTTACTTCTTATCTGATCGGCTGAGATGAAAAACAGAATGTGCTTTTGTTATTAGAGAACATGCAATGAAAACCGCATTAGACATAAATACATCATCTTCCTGCCTACCTGTATACCTATTAATCCAGCTATCAACTTTATATCCATCTACCCTTCTATGAGGCTATGCATCTATTGAATTTTAATATCTATTTATTTGTATTCATTTCTGTTTCGTGCAGATGTTACATGAGGCATAATTTCTCAAAGCTAGAGTCAGGCCATTCTGTTTTTGCTTTAAATTAAAACAAGAACCGAATGTATCCAGCATCTTTGTTATCATTTGCATTTGTTTCATCAGCATTTAAAATGACACTTGCTCATCTATCTAGCATAAAGAACATATCCCAAATATATTACCGGTTGACACTTCTAACAGGCAATATTCATGTAAATAAAAACTGTCAGCCTTTTACTGCAAAAGAGCCCCTCCTATCACCAACCTTAACAGCTTGTTTGCTGTCAAAAGGCATGATAGCAGCTGGAGAAAAGCCGAAAGGGTTTTGATATTATAGCCTACATACATCAGGTTTGTCTTGGTACCACAAGACATAAAACAGAGAGAATCAGATATGCCTATCTTTATAATTAGGTGAATGAATAATGCATAGACTAAGCCAATATCACACACACAGCTGACCAAGAGCCATAACGTGCAAAAGCAGAGCGTGTCGAGAGAGTGACTTCTGCTTTATTTAATCTTCAAATTTTGCAAATGATGTGCAAATTTGATTCAGCCATGTGCCAAGAAGGTTATCGTTAATAGGCATCTGGATTGGAAAAGAAATTAGATTAATGGCGTGGAAAAATCTGAATACCCCCCTGAACAAATAGTCTACATTTTCCCAGCAATGCTCAGAGGTGCCTTTATTGTACGAGCAGGGCAAAAGAGGCAGCCAAGTTTAAGCCTCAGTTAAGTGAAACGTCTCTGGCTCCTCTTCACCCCTTCCCAGGAGGAGCCCCTTCCGCCGTCCCGCCGCCGAGAAGATCAATTCCGCCTGCTAAATGAGCTTGCAATCCCATGGAACATCTACACCACCTCTATTTGTTTCGGGAGAAGAATCTAAATAAAAATTAGCCATAAAATTGCCAGCGCAGTTTAGGCATGGTTTAAATTAGTTGTATTCGATTAAGGCACATTCCACCCATTAGAGAGTGCTAACATGCAGCACAGGAACAAGGCCCATTTTGTTTTTCACTGTTGTGAGATCACAGACCTTAACGTCACCAATCCTATCCTCAACAGGCTCTGACGTTAACAACTCAACCGCTCTCAAGATCAAGAAACGATCTTAGACACTGATCTAATCAAGCGGCCCTAACTATCCCTCCATCTGCTACTTTGTACTCAACCCGCTCGCTGTGAGCATTACACGCCCTGCACAGATGATAATGAGGTGCCTGCTTGAAAAAACATGCATCCCTTCCACGGCGTCTGAGCAATTCTCACCAATGGCACGAAACTGCGGGACAAGGCTTTGCTTTCTGCAGGCAACAGTGCTTGTTATGAGAATTAATCACAGTAATGATGGCATAATGGATGAACATGAATTAACTTGCATATGCATAATGCTGGTATTTGTGTTAGCGGAGGGGAAATATTTCCTGACGTGTGTGACAAATGGGGCATCGGCAGCATAAAACCGCAACGAACCTACTGTACCAGCGGGGTCAAAAAAAAAGATAAATATGATGAAGCCTGAACGCTCCTGGCCTGTTACTCTCAGTAGAGCAGCCTGGGCTTCGCATGTGGTCACGTGCGTGCGGCGGGACAGATATTAAGCCAGCGGTTGAGTGGTTAAGCGCTCTCGCTCAAATGATGAATGTTTGTTTTGAAGCCCTGTAGAGTCAGGTACCACCTGGTCAGAATTAAATGAACCATATCTAGGTTGAACTCCCACCGTACAATAATACAGGAGGCTGTTTACAATCTATTTGACATTTATGCACTCATTCACTGTGTGCATGAATCTGAACATTTGGCGGTGCTGGAAAAAGGCTGAATATTGGGCAGAAGGCGGCACACATATATTTTGTAGTATTTCATTCACTCAGCATCCTGAGCAGGGAAACAAGCACTTGCGAGGCTCGTGTGACAGGCGGGTCTTAAAGCAAAACCGACTGTTGTACTGCTGGCAGAAATATTATCATAACGACCCATCCCGCCACATTAGACGTTCGAGAGCGGAAGACTCAGTTGCCATAAAGCGTGCAACTTCCTGGGCTTCATATTTGCAGCCATTAGTTCCTCTTTTAGAGTGAAAAAGCAGGCAAATATAAATGTGCAAAGATGGGATGAGGGAATTCAGGGTACATTGAACACTGATGCATTTTAAATACCGAGGCACATTCCTTATACTGTAACCTTATTAATTCACCTCATTACGAGCTTTGATATTATTTTGGAGCTCATTCATGACTAATGCCCCATGGCGACGGTTAGCTGATGGACTGTGGGGGGCTCGTATCAGTGGAGCTTTACCAAGCGCAGAGGACATCTTCTGCACGGCCCCTTCAACATGGGCTTATTACTCATCTCCCAAACCCAAAGTGACAGATGCTCCAATGTTCCATTTATTATTGAAGGCACCCAATAAATATTTGCCTGACCTGACACAGTGAGTAATGACAGAGCACCCAGCCTGACAAATTATGCTGGCTGGGAATTTCAAATTACGCATTTTCGATGCTGTTTCTGGGACAGACAGTGGCTGAGCGAGAAAGCCCCCCCCTCTCATGAACCATGTCATTAGCTTGCGAAACCGTGGCCACTTCGATTATGCAATGTGGAGGATCAGGGGAGCCAAAGAGGTTCCTCCACTCTGAGATAAAACAGACTCGTGGCTAAGAAAATGGGCACATCTTGCCGATGCATCTGACGCTTACAAGCTTTCTTGGAAAACACATATTTATGGTGACAACGTGCAGCTGGAAGGTGGTCTAAAACTCCCTGTGCCGAGGCATGGTCTTAATGTTTTGCAAATGCAAATTCACGTGAACACAGATATAAGTACCTCACCTCGCCACATGTTCAGGCAGAAGGTTTATAACTTGAAACACCGAGCATTTAAAATTCAGTTGGAGGAGCAAATAAATTATGTCACTGAAATCTTGTCGGCGCTGATAAATGTAAAATATTCATCCTTTAAAGGCCGAGACAGGAAAGCATTTTTCTTTAAAGCACAGGCCAGCAGAAGCTATGGGAGATTCTGGCAGGCTTGCTATCTACTCTTCCTTCCTGGTGATAGGCTGAAGGGATATACAAAGCTACAGTGAACCTTTTTTGGATTCCCTCCTCTTTAACTGATGCTAGTTCCAGCCACTTTATTGTGCTTACCTGGGAGTTTTTAAAGGAAAGGTTTGGTCACCGTAGTATCCAGGGTTCGAAATTAACACCTGCCAACCCGCCAAATGCGGGTTAAAAATCAGATACCTTTAGATACCCGCAGATACTGTACGCTTCGGTTTGCGGGTCCAATCAACTACCAGAGCGCGAAAATACAAACAAGAAATATGAAATATCGGATGAGCAAAGAGGACTGAGCTGGACAGCGAAATAAACTAAAATCAAAATGCTGCGGTGGTTAGGACAAACGTCAGGATCAGGAAGAGGTGAGAATAGGAAGGAGGCAGAAGATGAAAATGTTGACAGAGTGTGCGAAACAAAGAGAAGGAAGTTTAATTGTAAATGGCTGACAGGTCGTCATCGGCTAGTATTTGATAGCAAAAAATGCGGTCATGTTTTGTCAGATTTGCCGTGAGTACACAAAAGAAATAATCAAACCAGTAATTTTAATTTGATACGTTTATAACTGTATGGTTTGTTGTGTGTATTGCACGTTCTGTGCGTTTTTTCATGCACTGTTAATAAAACCTCTTATTTTCACCATGTAAAAATTTGTCTAATGGAAATTCTGATTAGCTGGTAACTTCAGAAAGTTAGCAGCCACTTTGGCTGGTGATTAAAAAAGTTAATCTCAAACCCTGGTAGTATCACCACCGCTCTACTTCCGACTGTCCTTTAAAGCACTGTGATGGTGCTGCTATCAGGGTCTCAATGTTGGACTCATGTTACATGGTCTTTAAGTTAGAAATAATCTGATATCCAGAGGTGACTTATGTTACCTATGTTAATATGTTCATGCCAAGGAGGTCTGCAATACCTGAAGAGAGCTATCCGTTAGCTTTTCCATTTCTCCTAATGGCAGCTGCTCAGCTGGACCCCCTGCTGTATATGTCGTTTGACTAATCACTCTGGATGAAAATGACATATGACAAGGCTGAAGAACGCACACTTCACTAGCGTCATCATGAGCAGTGAAATTAAAGGCAGCCGACAGGGAAGAATAAGTACAATTCACACTTTTAAGAGGTCTTCAAAAATAACCTGTCACTTGTAAAAGATCTACTGTACTAAAATATAATGAAATACTTGTGATTGCTGTGAAAATGTAAAAAATTAGAAGACTTGGTATATTTAAGAGGTTTCAGGTACTTTTGTTCAACTGGTCGTTACAATAGCCATAAAACTAACTATAGCTAGAAGGAATGCAACAGAAGGAATCTACTGGAACATTGAAAATGAGGGACTGTTCCTCTGAAAGTACAGACTTCAACCCGTCAAGTAAATTTGGGGTGAGTTGAAAGTAACTGGACAGATCTATTGTACATACATACTTGTATGCACGGGATAACATTATTGTTGAAGTTCTCAGGAAATATACCGACACTACTCCAGAGAGATGTGCTGGTGTAATTGCTTTAAAAGGTGGACAACCAAGTAATAAGTAAAAAGTGGATTAAAACAGTACGACTCACCTCATTTGATATAGCAACCATCTGCATAAACATGAAATGAAGTCATGTTTTGGAGGCAAAAACAGATCAATATTTTTTAATAGTTTTTATATACCACTGTATATAATTAGAATATTTTCATGGTTAAAAGGCAATAAGTGGCAAAAGAGACGCTTTTGTTTGCAGAAAACTGTAGCTACAGTCTTGATCTATGCAAAGGATTTGCTTAAAATTGTGTTTAGTGTGATTGGATTGACTTAAATTTAAGATTAAATTACTATGTAAACTGAACACATGGCTTGCTACATTAGTGCTGATTCTGCATCTCAATTACTCTAACCGCAAAGATCTAATGGCTCAATGGGTAGTACACACAGTTGTGACATAAAAGCTGTTTACTTACATGGCAGCAGTTCACGTCTGGCCTCCATCCTACTCTACAGACTCC
The DNA here is from genome assembly GCA_034779775.1 of Enteromius afrohamiltoni. Taxonomy (NCBI): domain Eukaryota; kingdom Metazoa; phylum Chordata; class Actinopteri; order Cypriniformes; family Cyprinidae; genus Enteromius; species Enteromius afrohamiltoni. The sequence goes on along the minus strand of JAUYWG010000033.1, from coordinate 13,408,684 downwards.
TGAAAAATAAACTTACATAAAAAAGAGAACTTTAAATACTGTAATAAAGAAAGAAAATCTAAAGTGTGATAATATTACTATTTTATTCTAACCGTCACAGAATATACTACAGACCATGTTCAAATGTAGGATTTTTAACGTTTCCGATTATAATCAAGGCTGAATTTATTGGATCAAAAACAGAACAAAAACTTCAATATTGTTACAATTTAAAATGATGTTTTTTTAAATATTCTTTTAAATATCATTTATTTCTGTGTCACAAAGCTAAAATTTCAGCAGTCATTTCTCCAGTCTTCAGTGTCATCCTTCAGAAATTATTCCAATATTCTGATAATATCAGTGTTGGAAAGAGTTGTGCTGCTTAATTAATTAAATGTATTATGATTGAAAAAAAATAATGTATACTGAATGAATAAAAATGATTAAAAAATAAAAAACGTTTTATTTAAAGATTCCCAAAAAATTATCAAGTCCCAAAAAACACATCCTAAATGCTAATAAATTTGCATAAGAAAATATGTTATACGTTTAAATATTAAATATATTTTTAGATTATATAAATTATAAGATACAAATATATATATGTAAATACATATACATACAAAATATATACTGTATGTTAATGCTTTTATATATATTAAATATAGGCTACACAGAACATAAACATTATTCACAAATATAACTTATTTTGGATGCAATTAATCGTGAATATAATCGTTTGAAAGCACTAATGTATACATTTCTTTATATGCGTAACCTGTGTATCAGTATTGTTTATATACTATAACTGTATTTGTTAAGAATTTGGTACATGCTTGTCTTTTGTTTGCAGAATTTTTAATGTAATACAGTGGAGCAAAAACTTATTTAGTCAGCCACCAATTGTGCAAGTTCTCCCATATAAAAAGAGGAGGGAGGTCTGTAATTTCCATCATAGGTATACCTCAACAATGAGAGACAAAATGTCCAGAAAATCACATTGTACAATTATTTAAGAATTTATTTGCAAATTATGGTGGAAAATAAGTATTTGGTCAATAACAAAATTGCATCTCAATAGTTTGTTATATACGCTTTGTTGGCAATGCCAGAGGTCAAACATTTTCTTTAAGTCTTTACAAGGTTTTCAAACACTGTTGATGGTATTTTGGCCCATTCCTTCATGCAGATCTCCTCTAGAGCAGTAATGTTTTGGGGCTGTCTCTCTCCAAAGATTTTCTTTGGGGTTGAGATCTGGAGAGTGGCTAGGCCACTCCATGACCTTGAAATGCTTCTTACGAAGCCACTCCTTCATTGGCCGGGGCGGTGTGTTTGGGATCATAGTCATGCTGAAAGACCCAACCATGTTTCATCTCCAATGCCCTTGCTGATGGAAGGAGGTTTTCACAAAAAAATCTCACAATACATGGCCTCATTCATTCTTTCACCTACACGAATCAGCCGTCCTAGTCCCTTTGCAGAAAAACAGCCCCAAAGCATGATGTTTCCACCCCCATGCTTCACAGCAGGTATGGTGTTCTTTGGATGCAACTATGCATTCTTTCTCCTCCAAACACGACGAGTTCTTACCAAAAAGTTCTATTATGGTTGCATCTGACCATATATACCCTGGACCACAAAATCAGTCATAAGGTAAAATTTTACAAAACTGAGATGTACACATTATATGAAAGCTCAATAAATAAGCTTTCTATTGATACATGGTTTGTTAGGATAGGACAATATTTTGAGATACATCTATCTGAATAGATTTAAGACTGGTTTTGTGGTCCAGGGTCACATATGTCTCTCATAGTTGAGGTATACCTATGATGAAAATTACAGGCCTCTCTCATCTTTTTAAGTGGGAGAACCTGCACAGTTGATGGCTGACTAAATACTTTTTTGCCCCACTGTATTTATATCTTACAGTTGCCCAATTTAATTTAGCTTAATTCAACAACAAAAACAATACTACGTTGACATATATATATTTTTAACCAGGGGTCATGTTAGGATTCCCTGCATGTGCCCAAAGAGAGCTGACGGACAATAAACAACAATCCAGTGGAGTGCTCAGGCAATGGAAGAGGCCACAACATCACTTAATAATGCCAAGATATTCATCCTTGACTCGCATCTCATTGCAGTGACATAGTGTGTTCCCTCTGCTTCATTCTGACTGACACAGAGTACTATTTGCTTCATATTTAGAGGCACAACCCTCCTCTCTCGCCGCACCCTCTGCTAGCCAGCACAGAGGCAGTGGATACAATTACCCATTCTGATCGGGTTTCACTGCACTAGAATAATCCTCCCCATTATTTCCATAAATATTTCATGAATCATTTTGACAGAATAAAGGAGTCACTGAGGCCTCATATTAATCCGATGTTTTTTTTTCCTTTTTTTTTCTGTTCATCCAATCCTATCACCATAACGACCCCCCACTCTTATCAGTCCCTGCCACTGTCTAACACTGTTTACGTCTTCATCAACAAAATGTGACTGATTGCTAAGTGGCACATGGCCCGTGGCCTCGTCTGCCCCCAGCATCACCCCTGCCCCGAACGGTCACTGCGCTGGCACATTTCAGCCATCTCCCAGAAGCAAATGACATTTGTCACGGCCATGACCCCTCGCCACAACGATCGACTGAAAGCATGTTGAAGGAGCACAGTGGTACTGTCTCAAACCCATGCAGCCATTTCTACAAATACGTCTGTGTGCAGCAGGGTCAACGTGATTCAGTCCTAGTGATACTAAACTAACACGCATCACATTTAGCTGAGAGAAATCTCTGGGTCGGCAGGATTTGTTGCTTTGCCCTGGCCTGTGCCACGGATCTACCAGCAACTACCCACCTTGCACGTGATGCTGTGTGGCATGTCGAGAGGCACATCCTTCAGGGCACGCTGATTAGTGTGAAAAGCCGTCGTGTGTTGGTGTGAATGGCTTGCCCTTGGACAGGCACGTTACTCAGGTCAGACACATCACACAGCTGCGGTCCGGATTCTGGCAGGGCCCGGATTTGTCACTGAAAGGTTCACTCCAGTTAATTGGCCCTTGCTCAAGCCTACGAATCACATGTCGGACTAATACTGTCTGCTGCAAGTATTCACAGCCACCCTAAAAGAGATACACGGGGTCAGATGGGTGTGGAATGAATATATTGGAGTTTTCTGGGCTAAAGTAATGATACAATTACAATAGCATGATTCTCAGAATCATAAGCCAGATCTGATGTTACTTTATAGGATTTCAGTTTATGTTTAATTTGAACAAAAAGCATTAAAAGTAATGAACACTCTCTGCCTGATGTCCTCATTGCAAAATCAATGAATGCGTGTTGCACTTTAAAGACAATTCAGAAAAGGGCTGTGATAATAATGTGTAATTTAACATACAATATCCCAAGTATATTTTAAAACAATCTCAATGAAGCCTTCACATATTTCCATGAATTATGCAAGGCATACTGTTAACCATCATTATAATGCATTCCTTTTATTTATTTATTCATTTTCAGTCAGGCTGAAAGAAAGAAAAGGCATAGATCATCCAGGCTATCTTCATGAAATCTAGAGTGAACATTTTAATTTTGACCCCATTATCATTTTCAACAGTATAATTGCTCTGCCTGTGTCAAAAACGACCATTAGGAGCGACCCCAGCTAAAAGCAGTCATACACTTTGAGTTTCTCCACATTCAGCTCTTGTGCATGCATAGCCTACATTTTGACTTATTAAAGCAATGATGATAAAAAAAAACAATTTCACTTGTATAAATGCCTTTTATATCTTTCGCAGCAGCAGAGGACTGACAAATAACTTTTGGGTGACTAAAGAAAAAAGATGAATGTACCGATACTGCCATCTACTGCCTGCTGTGTGCTGCAGCTTCAGAAGTGTGCTTATAAGACGTCCACATAACAACAAAACATCATTAGCCTATTTTAATAAAATAGGTGATGCTTTTGTGACGTTTCTTATACGTCTATCAAAGGCGTACTACGTTTGTTTTTTTAAATCGTGTGTTTTCTCATTTAAACTAAAGTGGCATTAATAATTTTTCAGAATGGCATCGTTGGCTAATACAGTAACAGGTAAAAACCGCTGAGAGAAATGTAAATGCTTGTTATTTTATGGTGTTTAATAACCGTGTTAATGAATGAAATGAAAACAATGTCGAACAATGTGTACGAGGTTAGCAAACACAACCACAGAGCGCCAAAGAAGAGTATCAGGATAGCTTTTAGCTCACCTTGCTGTCATATGTAGCCTACTCCCTAATACACAAAATACAAATAAGACAAACGATGGCCTCAGTATATGTGCCTAAAAATCTGGACTCAACTGATTTACAGCCTATTCATTTTTAACCAACTGCACTGGTTGAACATCAACTACTTGAATGAATTCTGCCACCAAGATCTTATGACTTGACTTGCATTACACTTTCAACAGAAAAATCAAAATTGAAAAATCTAATCGTAAAATGACCAAAAAGGAAACAAAAGAATGACAAATCAACTATATTGGCAACCATGTACGTCCTAATGTGAAATAATTACTGTAAATATCAAGACAAGTTTTCCTTACCGCAACAATTAAAACTTTCTGCCAAAATTACTGATTTTTATTTTGTACTTTTTTGCATCCTATCAAAAATAAACAACAGAAGTTCACTAATGTCGTCATTATATTGCTGCTGACGAGTCGGAAGACAGGTAATGAATAACTAATGAATACCTTTTTAAATGTAATACAACACCTGGCCACAGAGTTCCTCCTGCTTTGTATTGGTTGTTGAAAGCTGTCACCCGGACAACTGGGAACAAAGATAAAATGAGATACAGCCCACTTGTACCTTGTATCCTACAATTAAACCACCACTTCCTTGTTCCTCAGTGAGGTCAGCAAACCCAGCAGTCTGTTATTCCTGGAACATACACACACACATGTAACATTTTAAAGGAATTCGTTTCTTCTCTGTCGAGACAAATCTATGATCAAAACAGCAGGATGAGGAGGATGAGTGCTTTCCCACAGCATGGCACAGCTCTGGGAAACCTGGGACTTACTGCCAACGAAATCCGACAGGAAACTGAAAACAGTAAGTTTTGATACAGAATAGCTTTTAAAGTGTCTTCTAAATACACAAATATTAATATATAGGCCTAGGCTATACAGGCCTAAACTTACACACGTTCATTCGAAGGTTTGGTGTTTTGTTTTTGAAAGTGGATTTAATAATCATTCAGAGTCGATGTTCTTAAAACATTTATTATTATCAATGTTGGACACAGTTGTGCTCCATGATATTTTTGTGAAAATCAAAAACCATTTGTTTTCCAGGATTATTTGATGATAGAAAGTTTGAAAGAACAGCATTTAGAATAGAATATTTTTGTAATATGAATGTCTTTTTACTGTCACTTTGCATTACATATATCCTTGCTGAATAAATAAATATATATAGTACATATATATATGTATAGTCTAGAGTATTAAGTTTTAAATGTGAACTAACTGAAGATATTGTGATCCCAGATACATCTGAACTGGTATCTGACCTGGTTAACCTGTCAGCCACGGCCAGATTTCAAGCCATACGATCGTTACCCAATTCATTTTATGAGAAGAAAACAATCAGGTTAACGTCTTTTATAATTCTACATTTATGCAATATTTCCCACAATGCTAACTTTCATCTAAATGTGAACTTGTACATGTCTAAACAGGGACAGAGTGAACTCTGTCAAACTCTCAAAGACCGTCCTCGCTGCAGACTGTCGTCAACAGGCGTCTCGGGTATAACGTTAAATGCAATTTTTGAAGTACAGATTTGTCATCATTAAGTTTCAGATTCTTAAAATTGCCGCATGATTTTTTTCAAATCCAACAAGACCACACTTCCAGTCTTTCCGCAGATTTCGTGCCAGCTTGGCATCAGCCAGGCAGCATTTGATTATATGGCAGGACACTCTGAAGGAGATCGGCGGCAGGTTTGGCACTTCTGTCCTCTCCTACTTCTTGTTCCTCAAGTGGCTGCTGAAGTTCAACCTCTTCTCCCTCATCATCAACTTCTGCTTCATCACAATCCCACAAATTGTGCACGCTCCCAATATCAGCAGCATCACAGGCTTCAGAGGACTTGAGCTCCTCACTGGGGTGGTGAGTCCAAATATAATAACACTTCACTAAAAAAAAGTGCATGCACTAACAATAAGCATTTACCTCATTTAGGGTATTTAAGGTATAAATCTTCATTGTTAATTCATGCTTGCTCGTAATAGTTTATTCTTAATTTATACAGCTTTAAAAGTTACAAATATTTGTATGTATGTATGTAAAGATTCTCAATACTGAATGTTGTAAAAATACATTGCTGGAAATTAGCCTCAGGCCATCCAAGATATAGATACATTAGTTTCTTCGTCTGAACAGTTTCGGAGAAAATGACATCACTTGTTCACCAGTGAATCCTCTGAAGTAAATGGGTACCGACAGAATGAGAGTCCAAACAGCTGATAAAAAACCATCTCGATAATCCACATCCAGTCCATCAGTTAATGTAACGTGAAGTGAAATGCTGTGTGTTTGTAAGGAACACTTTAAATCGTCACATCTGGCCAAAATTCAAGTATCCATAATGCTTTCTCCAGAGAAAAAGGATATCAACTTTGTTTAGAACTGTTTTGGACTTTTTTTTTTTTTTTTTGCTTGTAAACAGTCCATCTGTGCATATTTCTCTCCTGATTCAGACAATATGACTTTTTTTCACTAGAGAAAGGAATGTTATGAATAGACAACTTTATTATGTATTAAACAGGCCGTTTTTTACTCTACATGACATTACATTAATTGATAACTCCTACTCCTTAAGATTTTAACTCATGAACTGGAGTCACAAGAATTAATTGTGGATTATTGTGATGTTTGGACTCTCAATCTGACGGCACCCATTCACTGCTGAGGATGCATTAGCGAGCAAGTGATGTAGAAGCAAACTCATCATGGATGGCTTTAGAGTTAAGTAAATATAAATTTTTGGGTGGAGTATTCATTTAATTAAATCATCCTTACAAAACTTTGGTTTAAAAGAGTGCCAATATCTCAATATCGACAGGGTTATTTCAACCAGACGGTCTTGTACTATGGTGGTTACGATGGTGAAGTAATCACATCCACACCAGCGTACAACATGCAGTTGGCCTATTTTTTCACCATAGCTGCATATCTGGTGCTGTGCGGGGTGTCTCTAATCTACAGGTACGGTAACACATACTGTAGGTTATTAAGGCCTTTACAGCACACAAAGCTTGTTTTGTAGCTAAGTCACTTCCTGTTGAGCATTTGCAGATATTCCCAGACTTCGCATGTGGAATATTTGAATGCCACATTGAAATATTAAATGTTCAAGTCAATGGCTGTTGTTTCCCTTAAAATATGGATGTTTGAATATTTACATACTGGGACTCAAAGGTCACTATATGAATAGAAGTAACGAACAATGCAACAAACTACCATTTCAGTGCCAAAATGGAATGATGAAAGATCTGGTTTTCTTTTTCCTCCTCCTCAGCATGTCCAGATCCTTTCAGAAGAACTACGTGCTGGAGACAGGACCCGTCTCTGAAGGAGCATGGCGTCTCCTGTGCAGCTGGGATTTCAGCGTTGTCAATGAAAAAGCCATACAGTACAACAAGAAGAATCTGGCCGTTCAGCTGAAGGTTCATACCTGTTCATATCTTCTTGTAGATGTCATCCCTTTTCTGTTTGCATTGGCTTATTTGCACGTGTCTTTCAGGAGTCCTTATCAGAAAGGTTACAAGAGAAAAACAAACTGTCTCTGTCTGACAGAATAAAGCATCTATCTCTCCAACTTCTGGGCTGGCTACTCTGTTTAGGACTTGCCATAGGATCAGGTGCAGGCATCTACTTCCTGGGGACAGATGAAGAACTGGTGAGTTCATTTAGAGTGTAATAATATCACAAACAGCATGTCATACTCCCTGCTTATGTTTTCCTGCAGGCCTTCGGTTTCAGTGATGATCCAAGTGATTTAAGGGCCGAGGCATCTACTCTGCTTCTGCCTGTGGTCGTGTCGCTCATCAACCTGATAGTGCCTCTTCTTTACTCTCTCATCAGCAAAATAGAGAGCTACTCCAACCCACGCGCAAAGATCTACATCAGCATTGTGAGGTGCGATCATTGTTTCGTTACAGTCACCAGAAGCATCAGATTTCCATCGCCAACGATGCCACCTCACCTTTATTGTCTGTTTTGTTCCTAGAAATGTTATTTTGAAGATGTCCATTCTTGGTATCCTTTGCTTTTACTGGCTGAATTTCGTCCCCGAAAATATCTCAGTAGGTGCACGAAGAGTTCTTTTTATTATGGGTTAATAGCAAAGCATGATTATGTGTCTCTTTACTCGATTGTAATCTTTTCATTCAAGTGTTGGGAATCCTTTGTGGGGCAGAGCGTGTATCGGCTGCTGATAATTGACTTCATATTCTGTCTGCTCGGCATTTTTTTGGGGGAATTTCTACGCAAGTGAGTCAAACACAGCAAGTCAAGTACATTTTGACTGTTAAAGCATGTCTGCAAAAACCAGCTGGAAAAAGCCAGCTACTAAAAGTAACCATTTAGTAGACAACTTCCACATAAGACCTATCCACCTTTTTTCCAACGTAAAAATGAGCACCGCCATTTGTAAATTCTATGGGTATAGCTTCTGGTCTCATCCGTGTCAAAATGGTGCGTCTTGTGTAAATTTAATGTATTATCGTAATTCTGAACACACTGGTGTCTAGTAAAGTTTTACTGCACGTTGTTATTTTCCTCATTATTTCCCAGTGGTGTCTAACCAGAAGCCTCGCCCATAGACTTACTTCCGCGTTCAGGAAAAAGCTGGATAGTATAAAGCCATGCTGCAACAGTGAAAAATATTTTGCAGCTTTAGTGTTGTTTCACAATTACTAAATAGTAAATGGACTACCTGTTCCAAAGTTTGGGTTTGGTAAAATATCCTTCATAAATTATTCTAATATACTGGTTTGCTGCTTAAGAAACACTTTTCATTAAGTGTAAACAGACATTAATACATGAATACAAACAGTATTTCGAATAAATTCTTTCATGAAATGTTAATGTTAACATGGTACAATTTAATGCATCATTGCTGATTACAATGTATTATTTTACATTTTTATAAAAAAAAAAAAATTAAATCTAAAAAAAAAAATCTAGCAGACCCCAAACTTACAAACGGTAGTGTACAGTGTAGTATAGTGTAGTATTTGCCTTATACTTTGTGCTATAAACTTTTTTTTTTTTTTTTTTACAGAAATGGTTTACATTACAGTTCTATTCATGTGCATGCTGTGGATTCTTCCATATGAAGAGTAATTACTGATTACACATGACACAGAATCAATACATTCACTTTCATTTCACTTTTTCAAAATTGCTACAGTGTAATCGGAACCATGTTCATCCAGAGTCTTGGCGTCCCGGAGTTTGACATTGCTAGGAATGTACTTGATCTGATCTATGCCCAGACGTTGGCTTGGTAAGTCAATATCTGCATCTCTTCAGCTCTATACTTTGATATTCCTTCCAGCTGATTGCGCCGTCTCTTTTATCTCTCTTCCTGTCTGCCCAGGATTGGAATATACTTCTCCCCCCTTCTTCCTGTAATGCAAGTCCTAAAATTGTTTATCATCTTTTACTTGAAAAAGGTAAGCACTATTATAGCATCACTTTGTCCTCGCAGTCGAGATTATATTGCGTGTTGTTAGTTTTATGGTTCCTGTTTCAGATCAGTCTGAGTATGAACTGTCAGCCTCCCAAACACACTGGCAGAGCTGCTCAGATACAAACAGTCTTCATCGCCCTACTCTTCTTCCCTTCGTTTGTGGGAGCACTGTCCATGGTAGCCTTCACAGTCTGGAGGTGTGATTCGTTCGTTTTCATTTTGGTCCACTTGTCTTTATACCAAGTTATACATCTATACAGTGCTACATTTTATGACCACTTTCAATTTGGACTCCTAATAAGCTGCTTTTTAGATGACAGACTCACCAGTTAATATAATGAATCCAACGTGTTTTGCAATCCACTGTGCTGCCTTTTTAATCATTTGTCTATGTAAATATGCATTCAATGGACCTTTTGTTCCAGGAGTGCCGTATTTTTAAAACACTGTCAAATTTGAGATGCAACACAGAGAAATGGGAAAAAAATTGATGGAAATTATGTAAAAGCTGAGCATCTTTTAACTTCACGCTGCATTAAAAAAACCCACACACACACATAAGAGATAAGCCAAACTAAAAATTGACAGTGAATTCTGAACCTAGAAAATATATGTACATAAATTTAATCAATTAAAATAAACGTTAAACTTTTAAATACATTGTTGTAGTTATGCCAAACGATCAAATATAGCATGGATGTCCAAAAAAGTTTTTAAATCCCTGTCCGCTAAATAGTGAACATTTGGTCTTAGAATATTTTTATGAATAATGGGGGACCCTGGCATTAAACCATTGAGAACTGCACTGGTCTAGTGCATTGTTTACTTAGAAAAACTATTTAAAAGCAGTCTAGTGGGTCATAAAATGCACTGTGTGAACCGACCCCTATATGTTAGAGTTTTTCTGGTTGTCTTGCAGTCTGAAGCCCTCGGATCAGTGTGGGCCCTTCCAGGGTCTAGACACACCCTTCCACACCATTTTCAACTGGACTGCTTCTCTGTCTGAAAATCACTGGGTCTGGTGGATATTTGAAAACATACTAAGAAGTGAACTCTTCTACTACCTGATTAGCCTCATCATTCTGTAAGTCCACGAGCTGGATTTGTCAACTATTCTCATTTTTACAGCTAAATATACCCTTTCCCCCCCCTCGGACGGATTTGAAATCTGTTCTCATTCTTCTCTCTCCTCTTTCAGAGTCATCACTTATTTTCTCTGGCAAATCACTCAGGGACGGAAACAGCTCATCAAGAGTCTGCGAGAGCAGATTGTGAATGTGAGTGCTGAGATCACACGAACCTCACTCTAGCATCCACCACACTTCAGTGTCATCAAAAACTACTATATATATATATATATATATATATATATATGGATAATAGTTTTAACCTCTCTGACTCCATTCTTCTTCCATCTGCCTGTCAGGAAGGAAAGGACAAAGCATTTCTCTTGAATAGAATGCAAAATCTTCAGAAAGAGCGAAGGGAGATGGCATCCTACAGACCTCAGGTGCTTGCTCTCGTGTTTTCGTTGTTTCCATTTATGTATCTCACCTGTTTTGATGCCCTGTAATAGCAGGAAAAAGTACCAAAAGCATTTATTAATAGATCATATATTGAGTATGTCTGAAATTGAGTTTGATGAGTTCTGCTTAAGTTGCTAAATCATTTTGTTTATTTGAAAGCACTTTTAAAAATGTGATCTTAATTTCTGTCATGTAGGACTTTGACCAGACGCCACATTTTAACCCAAACTGGATGAATACGCTGCCCTTGGACATGTGAAATGCATTTTTTTTTTTTTTGTAAATTGTAACTTTACTCATCTCTCTCTATCATCTCTCTTCTGAACTGAAGGAGGAATGGAGGAGGAACTTCATTTTGTGCTTGCCTAGTAGCTAGCATGTATGAAATTCATTAGTAAGAGTGGTCAAATGAATGTATTTATTTATGGCCATGTTTTATTAATTAATTCCCTTGTTTTAGTTAAAATCACACCGCATTCATTTGTTCCCTTATTTTAGGTGAATCACGACCATGTAGTACTATTTAAATAGTACTCATTTTTAATTTTGGTAAATAATGGCTATGACTAAAAACAAGAGAACAAACATTGACAGTTTTGTTTTTCATTAGAATATTTCTTTCTTAACACCTATTCTGATACATCCTAATGATAGAGTCGTATCTGTAAATATCAACAAATAAATATTTTAATATGTAAATACCGTGTCATCTGTGAAGGTCATGTTGGATGCAAAGAACCTCGAGGCTTTGTTTTACTGATAACATTATCAATTTTATTGTGAAAAAGTTGTTGCTTTTCATACACTAAGAACTGTACAATCAATAATTTAAAAAAAATTGTTTTTCGTTCTTGTTGCAAGATCTTCTGATAATTACGCAAGATATTCAGCAGCTTTTAGCTTCACCCAAAGGAAAATAGTGTTTAACAATTGTGTTCCTACTGCTCCACCAAATCACATTTCCCTTTATCCCATTCACACAGAACTAAAGAGACCACCCCTTTGGCAACACCAGGAGGGTCTCATCACACCGCCCGACTTAAAAATCATGAGCGTGTTTTTTAAAATATAATCAGAGGCTTCAGTTACAAAGAAGAAAAACACTTTACAATACAAAAAAAAAAAAAGTTGAAATGGAACCTTCTAACTAAGTCACAGAATTTCTTTGCACCATATAATGTGCATAAAACAGAGAAGAACAACCATTGCTCTCAAGCAAGAGGGTTAAACTAATACCTACAGGTGCCCAAAAAGGAATAAAACAACACTTCTTTGTAGTATTTCTATTACCACAACCTTTTGGGAGTATTCAAAAATTAAGAGGGGGCAATAACACCTTCTGTGGACCCTTTTAGTATTTACGTCACCCAACGGATGGACACCTATATGCACAACTGCTCTAAAACACATAGCCAACATGTGCCAGGATCATTCTATCAGCTATATGTGTAGCAAATAGCTTATAGGTCAAACACGGAGAGCTTGCAGCCCTCTGGGGAAGTTTAAAGGCCCCCTGCTGGCTGCCTGTCACTCAGCCCGGTTTAAGCAGGCTTCATTGGGCAGGTCTGCCACTGGAGGCCAGGGCTCATCCCTGAGATGAAGGGGCTGGACAAGAGAGGGGGAAAAGACTGCCGAGAGGCTCGATGAAATAAAGAGCATCCACTATTCGGCTCATCAGACCTGGAAGAAATGCGTTGGGAGAAGCGAAAGGAAGTGCTGTGGTTTCCACTGGTTTTGTTTGTGCTTGATATATAGAAGCAAGCTTGATTGGGTTTATTATCCTTCATTCTGACATACATCTATAGAGAAACCATGCTGTATATGCAGATTAAAAGGGCTTCGAGCAAAAACCTGACTTTTGAACTCATGCTGCAACACTGAAAACTGGGAGAACATCACTTTGAAAACTTTGAAATCATCAGGCATTTCAGCCAGAAAAGGGTGGAAACTTGTAACTGCAAAAGGAAAGTATAATGGGAAAGTACTAAAATGTTTGTTTAAGTGAGAAAATCAGGGTGCAAGGCAGTTGTGGTATTGACCTCTGGACACGGGAAGAGAGAGGTAATTACAGTACAAGCTTAAAACTATTGTAAATATGACAAATAATCCCACAAGACATGCAGGAAAAAGCAAAACAGAGAAAGCGAAGAGAAGCCCAGAGTAAACAAAGACAAAAGACCCTTTGCCAATACTGTCCCCTGAGGAGAAATTTCCTGTAATCCGTTTTTAAGGAGAAGACAGTTCTGACCCAGCATCACCATTTTCTGGATCTTCAGCGAGAAAAGATTGTGAATGGACAGAAGGTGGCTGGAAATGCTTGTGGCGTCGCTCTCAGCCCGGTGGTCCAACAATCCACATTCAAAAACACAGTCATTGTGCAAACGACCGGCAAATTCAGAGACCACCAAATTGCAGTGCAAATCACATTTTTAATACATCAGTTCATACGTAAGCACTACATGACATTTCGCATCGGCCCTCTCTCATCTTTGGCAAGCATGCAAGACCATGTGACCGAGGTACTTAAGTTTTTGCAGGGAGAACGTGCTGCAAAGAGCAAAAAAAAAATAAAAATAAAAAA
>JAUYWG010000033.1:13368770-13388723 GCA_034779775.1 Enteromius afrohamiltoni | reverse complement strand
GATGACACCGCTTGCAGATGGGTTTTTGGTGATCAATGATGTTGCGCTTGTCATCAGCCTCAAAAACAAAATACTTCAACATGTGGCTCTACCCTTTCTTTTCAACGAGCAGATTCAGACCCACCTCATCAATAACACCGCCGGTCACCATCTCTCTGTGCTTTTATGAAGACGACGCAACTGCGCACCTTTCGGGTAGCGCAGCAAGAACCGGGTTCACCCATTGTTTGGTACTACCGGTACTTCAGAAAACCTGGTACCATAACATTTCTCATTTTTTTGTACCGTTTTGGTACCGAAGTACCGGGTCTTTTGACAACAATAATTACATTATATAGCCCAGTACATTACAGCAGACCATAGGAATTTCCTCAAGGGTTTTGAGAATTGCTCCTCAGGCACTTACCGCACTGTGTGTTAACGCTAATGAGCTTGTTGTTTGTCTTCATAATGTGTAATTCTGCTGTCTTATACTCCAATGCCTCCCTGATTAGGAAACTTTTCTTTCTCTCTGGGGAAGTGGTTAAATGCTTTCAACAGAAAGTGGGCTTTTTTTTGTCTCCTTAATGGAATGTGTACTTGATTTGTGAGCTCTTGCAATTATGTATATATATATATTAGGGGTGTGACGGTTCACAAAAATCACGGTTCGGATCAATACGATACAGTAGTGTCACGGTTCGGCATGTTTGATACAGCAAAGATAAAATAAAGAGAATTTCTTCTAAAAAAAATTTTTTATACATTTTTGTACATTTTTTTAAATTTTACTTAAATTTAACAACAAACAGCTGTTCAACCTAATTCATTATATACCTCTCTTTCATTCATAGGTATTGTTACTTTTGAAAGCAAATTCTGTTCATTTTATCAAGAAATTCAGCTCAGAGGATGACTGAACATGACCAGCCCTTTCTTTTTACTACTACTTATAGCACTAAATACTTACGAATGCATTCAAATTTAGATACATCAGAAGGTATTTCGAAACAAACTACTTTTTAATATGCATCATGTGAGTGATTCAACTGTAAATAAAGAGAGTAAAACCAGTTGTACTATAAATCAGATAAATCTGTTATGAAAAGCTTTTACGCCCACCCATCAACAAACTGGAGCAGAAATTTAATTTTATAATAAGTGAAAATATTTCTAAAAAGTAGTTGGAAAACACGAACACGGTTTACTTATTTTGCAAATCAAGTTTCCATCCGTTTCTTTGGGGCCTGTACCATGAAGTTGGTTTATCTGGCTAGACAGGTGAGTTTCAGTTTACTTTGTGCCAACTCTGGGTTTTAGGTACCATGAAATTAGTTTGGCTGTTAGCAGTGTTCATCACCATAGTATCTGATGCAATAAAGCCACTGCCCCAACTTCTCTTACTCCAAATTAATGGAGACTACATAGTAAAAAATTTTAATAGATAAAATCATCCGTTTTTCAGAGATGATTATTTTCTTGTTATAATTATGCATTACATTACAACAGCCAGCTTATTATGAATTATTTTAAAATATAAACATATATAATACAAAATATTTAAGTTTTAGAATCAATAGCTGTAAACATGACTACATATGAGTTTTGATTTTTAAGTATTTTACCAGTGTTTTAGTGTTATAAATATCTATAAAATGTACTACTTACTTGCGCTTATATGGTAAGAGTTTTCCTCTTTCATTAATAGATAATTTCATCTTGCTGAGTAAATGTGTTTAAAATGTTTAGTCTTTGGTAGTGAATTACACGGACACTCTCACAAGAAGTGTATCACAGTTTCAAGGTTTGTGAGTGGCTGCTCATTGCAGATGTCACACTTTCATGTGCACATGCTCCATTAAGTCAGGATCAAGCCTGAGTTGACAAAAAAAGTTGATAATCAGCTTCCTGGTACCAACAAACCGGGATTGGAGTGGTTTGGTTGTGTCAACTCAAAACTAATCCTGTAACCCTGAGTTTGTTCAGCCACCATCATGGTACAGGGCCCTGCTGTCTGTCGAATGAAGCCTAATTATAACACAATAACTCAAGGGTGGGGACACACAAAACGATACCAAAGGTGAGGCTGAGGAAAGCCTCTGTGGATTTGCCTTAAATCACCTGAAGCATGGCAAAAAATAAAAAATTGCACTAGAACACAACGGACAGACTACAGTCGACAGACAAACAGCATATACTCTCTGCACTTTCACAAGAGAACATAACTACCATACAAGCAGATGGCAGTAGCCTGTATTCACCATTCAATCAGGGGAACCAGAAAAGTGAGAACTGTGGGTATACAAAGCAAGCAGCATTTGCTTTTACCATTGTTTACACCAGTCACGCTTATTGCTGCACTGTTCTGTCTCGAGGGGAACAAAAAAAAAAAAAAACAGCAGTTGTAATCCACTTACCAAAGCTCTAGTTTCACTCTCCGCCCATCCAACAGGATCGTGGTGGTCTTATAGTCGATTCCTGCAGAATGAGAGACAGAGAACACTTAAATAAGACACGTAACTGTCTGTCTGCCATCAGATATCAGACAAGGTTGTAAACTGAAAAGAAAATACTCTAGACAGGATCGGGAACTTGAAAAGCTTTGGCCATTAGCATGATTGCATTTGGTGTACTACCTAATTTAATTCTCAGCCAATTCTTCTTTTCATTAGAAGGCACTAAAGCTGAAATGACCATCTTGATAGTGACTGTGCGCATTTGGTGGAAAGCTTGACAGCTGCAACCAATCTGCTGTTACCTAATGCTATCATAGCTGAAATGTGACCAGGACGCTTCCCATAAGACGATTACCTTGACCTGCTAATCTACATTTATCATTCATAAAACTGAAATTTTTTTACAGTAAGTCCTCCATCAGCTGAATGGCACTATCTGCACTATCAGGCGCTTCACAGCAGGTCAGCATTCGAGCCTATTTTGCATTTTAATAGACAGCTCTGTCTCTAACAAAGGCTCACTGCATCTCTTTTCATACAGGCCAGTGCCTGTAATATTCACCATGCCAAAAGCGCTCGTCTCAGTGGATTATCTTTTTGCACACTTGAAAAATCTGATTATCCATAAAGCTGACAACATGGACATGGGCTTGTCCCCAACCTAAAGTAGTCGAGAGTGTTTACTCATCATAAAAAAGAGCAGTTTTAACCATTGCTTCCTCTGGTACATCAGTTCTAAAAAGGAAATCAGCTTTGTTCCTCTCTGATTAGAGGCAAAAACAAAGTCGCACCCTTCTGTCATCTATTACACTTTGATCTCTGCTGTCAGAAAAGAAGAAACACAGCAGAGTAGGGCTGCATGAATTAGGAAAGAAAACGAATTGCAATATTTATCATTAAAAAAAAAACTATTGAAAATCAGTGTGGTTAGAACATGGTAACTGACTTACAAAACAGTGGGCAAACGACAGAACTGTTGTTGCGGCTAAATAATGGTAACATTATCAACACCGACTATTGCAGTAAACCTAGCAACAGGCAATTAAAGCTGCTTTTTTGTTGACAGCAGCTGATTAAACAGCAATTTCAGTTTTATTTAAATTAGTTGTGCAGCATTACTGCATGAAATTAAATAAAAACAATAGTTTTGTAAAATAAACCATAACACACCGTAACAACAATAAATAGTTTTTCTGTTACAATACAACAGAAAATTACAATAGTGAAATCTTTAGTTTCTTCATTTTCAAATGTTAAACTGTTTTCTATTTTGGTAACAGACATCAAAATGATTTTCAATCTTTCACTATTTTGATGAATCCTGCAGCCCTAGAGCAGAGGCTTTAAATAGAGAAAAGGAAGGGGAAAGATGGGACAGCAGTCTTTTTTAAGATACTTCAGAAAGCTTTGATGACAGAACATGTCTGTATTAGGGTCTCTCTCACACTAAGCTACACAGGCAGCATAAGATCTCCTGACCGGCGAATGTCAGCCGCTTCTGAGACCATAGACTTCTTCAGTCCTCCATTATTAAACATCTACAAGAGAATGTAACGAGGGAAAATGGCTTGCACTTAAAGAACCACTGGGGCTGATTTCCTGCTACTCTCCATTCTGCAAAAGCTTTGCTCTTAAGCAGGGCAGCACTTCAAGTCAAAGGAGCATCACACTTCCTTCCTCTAGCATCCCTCCTCCTTCGTTCTGGGTAATTGCATGGGCAGATGGCACGGCTACGCGGCCTGACAAGGGCAGTACGGTGTAATTATCATCTCAGGTTCCAGCTTAGGCCGCAGGCCAAGACTTCCCATCCCCACTGAGCAAAGATAGCCTGAAGAGGCTATTTTTTAGGAAGAGCCTGGAAGGGAAAGATCAAGCAGGACTTTGACAGGACGCATGAGGGGGATCAAGTGGACAGGGACATGTGCAGGCATGTTTAATTTCATTTTATCAGATCAATGGACAGAGGAAACAAAAAGTGTTTTTAATTAAAGAATGTAGCGACGTAGATTTTTTTTCATAGCTTTTAAAGCATGATGTCTTTGTGTTTCATTGTTGGGATTATTTATGGCATATTTTAGATGCTGTGATTTGCAATTTGCTGGTGAGCTAGAACCTTGTGTGTCTTTTTTCAGGATAATTTCAAAGACCAGAAGCACATGACAGAAATGAAACAAACATGCCTGAGACTGAGAAAGGTAGAAAAGCTGGTTTCACCGAGACCATGCATTTCAACAGGAGCTTGTGTATGGGTTCAAACAGCACACAAAATGTCTCTGACTTCCATATCTGACCACCACTTTATCATTAACCAGAAGGAGAAGAACTGTGGATGCTCACTTTTCACTAAAAATTCAATACAATGGGTAAATATGAATATGAAATATGAAACTCTCTTTGGCTGCAAGTAATCGTGTTATTTTCAGTCAGAACACATTCACACGGCATGATTCTGAATCGCTGACAGGTCCAGATATCTCACGGGTGTCTGCGATTCTCTCAGATCTCGTCTTTGATAGTTCACACTGTATGTTGTCACTCGCGTGAACAAGCACCGATTTGCCTGTGATTTTGGCCATTTGTCTGCAATTTCTCAAAACCTGTGAGCGAGTCAAAATTGGGGCAGATGTGTTTATGACCAGTCACCGATCTGGGCCGATCATACAAAAAAATCGTCTGATTCCGATCACTAGCCGGTCAATCAGTGCATCTCTAATTTTAATGATTTCCAATCATTCATTGATAGATCGCTCGTGCACGTTCACTCACCATTGGCATAATCCCCATCTATTAATTACAGCTACGCAAATTGTGTGTCCAGAACGCTATGGCATATTCTTGTTTGGCTACTCTCTCAGGTTTGGTTCTAGCATACTGCATAAATGCCAAGAAAATTAAAAGGCCATATGCAAACAAAACATATTGAATAACATGTGTCTACCAAACAGTTTTTAGCCTATTCTTAAAATGACCTGTTGGTGGCAACTGAAAACGTTTAGGTGGCACAGCGTTTTTCCAAATAAAAAGCTTTAGTTGCTATGACTTGGAATATCCACAGTGGATTACTAGCATCTCATTTTTAAGAATTTTAGGCAGTCATTGTACGTTTGGTCGCTACTTATCCCACACATCCTCTATTTACGGCTGCGAAGTAAATAGTGACAGTGACTAGCGCTGCATTTTAGTTATCTTAACCTGAAAAAAATTTATTAAAAATAAAAAAGAGAGAAACAGCAAAGGAACTTTAAAAGTAAGTGTTATGAGTTTGCCAAAAGAACACAAAACGTTTCACATAACCTTTAAACCTTGTAGGGAGCAGGTGTACATTTCTTTCTTACGGACTAACATTTTGATGAATTGTAAAGTTCACATCAAAATGGCTTTATGAATGATTCAAACAAAAAAAAATTCAGCTCATGTTTCATAAATGAGGCCCAATGAGAGCAGTGCCATAATGATGTCTTTTTTGAAAGGTTTTGCTCAAAATAACTAATGAGGTTTAGTTGCAAGACTAAGGCCCAATCCCGATTTTACCCCCTACCCCTCCGTTTGGCGCGTTCACGTGTAGGGGTAGGGGTGTCTCAATTCTCCTTTGATTGGAGGGGTAGGGGGAAGGGGAAGGGCTAGATAGCCCTCGAAACTAAGATTTTTCGGGACCTCACTTCAAACGAAGGGCTAAAGAGAAATTTTCAACATGACTGCTCACTCGAGCAAGCAGACCCATAAATCATTTAATAAGTCATTTTAGCCATTAATAAGGATTTTTATTACAATTTGTCACTATATGTATATTACCATCAGTCTTGTGTTTACGGTGATGTTCTGTAAAGAAACGTTTGAAAAAAATCGCTAAAGTTTGCTAGCGGATAGCATTGATTGCACAATATTAGGAAATATATTTTTGTGTCATGTACCCGGTAACGCATTGTTTTGTTTCTCTTACGGTCATGTGTGTAGATGTAAATGAACGGTGCTAACATCGGCGCATGTCCTCTGACGTAACGTTAGGAGCTAGTGACAATGGATGATGACGTATAACAGTGTAGTAGTGGTGTCCCATTTCTTAGGGGAAAATATTTAACCCTTCCCACTTATTTCAAGGGGCAAGGGGAAGGGCGAGGGGTAGAAAATAGATTTGGGATTGGGCCTAAGAGTGCAAACCTAAGAGAAACTTTCACTCTAACTACAACAAGGGGAGTCTATAGCCGTGGGTTTGTGGACTAGGGCAGACCTACAAAAACATTTGTTCTTCGTGTTGCTCCAAACCTGTATGACTTTCTTCTGGACCCCCCCAAAAAAACAACAACAAAAAAAAAAGAAAATCTGAATGTTATCTTCCACTGTATGAAAAAAAACAACAACAAAAAAACCGATTCCCTAAATGTCTTTTTATGTTCCAGATAACAGAAATTCATACAGGTCTGGAATGTCATAAAGATAAGTAAATGATAACTTTCATTTTTGGCAGAATTAGCCTATCCCTGGCTGTTTGCAGTCATGACCCATGCTTAGTAATGGACACCAAATGGCTAGCGAAAATAATTACGAACCACAAAAATCCATTAATATACGCAAGGATCAACATGACATAACCTTAAAATAAAAAAAAGTCAATTCTGGTTTCTAATCGTCTCTTTGATGACTTTAAAAAGGTTTCATGGACCTGCCTGCAATAATTAAACAAACAAAGTAAAGAGGATATGGAAAAGTACATACATCTCCGTCTTTTTAAAGGTCAACATGCCCATTTATTATGCTGTTCTAACAACACACAATTATATAGTTTGCTGCAATTTACATTTACTTCACTTGCACTGCTGTTTCCTCACGGTCAGTGACTCAACCAGAACCGATAAATAAGGAAAGGAAAAATACAGTCTAAAGGAAAAACAGTCTCTGGTCATGTTGTTACCGCTTTGCTTGTCTGTGCCAAACTCGTCTGCCGAACACTAGCAGCCAAAGATGCCTGCATCTGCAACTTTAGACTCTAAATATTTACAGATGTCCACTCAAAGACAGATCAATCAGTGTAAACAACCAAAGACCCAATTGATATGAATACAAACTGCACAATATAAATTACTGAATAAGGCAGTTTAACTGGCTTCTCTGAACTGAAGAACACTTTGTAATCTAGCAGATGCATTTATCTAAAGCAAGTTACAGTACCTATTTTAGGGACAGTCCCCTTGAGGCAAACCGAGGTTAAATGCCAGTGACCTTTGAGGTTGCTAGTCTAGATCCTTAACACCAGCCAAAAATTTTAAAAGTAAATCTAATATTCTAAATAAATCTATAACGAGTTTTAATGCAAAAAGAAGAAAGTAGCTTTTCTATTCATCAGGCTTTAATATTCCACCTTGCAAACTGCCGATTCCTCTACACACCCCATGTATAATTCATTTTAAAAAAAGCCTTTCAACGTTTAACCCATCCGAGCATGTCAGGACGGCATGTCCCTCAGGGAAATATACATGCCTGCAGCGTAATTCACCATCGCTGAATCCACGGACAGCTCGTGGAGCCATCTGTGTTGATTTTGAGTGATGGTACAAGGCAACTTGTTTGAAGCTGGACCAGCAAGCTTCCCCAGGAGATCTCAGAGAAGAGCCATCACTGCGGGATCTCTCACACCCATAAAACACACACTGTTCCCTAATAGCTCCAACCAACTAGATAAACAGCAGCCCATATGTATGAAAAGGGACAGAACAAGAGCAACCCAGCTCCTGTTGGCCTGCACGCCTGAGGCTCATTTGGATATGAAAGGCATATCAGCCTATAATTGGTCTATCACCTCACTGGCTTCAGCCTAATGACAGAGCGTGGATGATCTCATTACAGCAAATGGAAAGCTATAAAAGAAATCAAAAATCAGAAGTCTTGACGGTGTGCTGTACTGACCTGTTCAAAGAAAACACATTTAAACACACTTCACACTTCTTAGTTATATTTACTTTGTGTGTCTCGTATCCTGAGGGAGACCTCTGCGCTGGAACACTCACCAAAAACATCTTGTACGGTCCTGACTAATACATAAAAGAGTGACTAACTAGTACTGACTTTACGCACAACACTAATGAACGTTATTTTTGATAGTGCCTTAAAACATATGCATTTGACCAATACTAATTTCAGACTTTTTAAAATTACCTACAGAAAATAAGGAAACATTTGAATAAGGGAGCACCGAATAACATCATCATAACTGAATTATTACTCAACAGTCACTTATTCTCAAGCAAGACATGGTATTTTAATTGGGCACTTATCAGTCATAAACAAATATGGGTTAATCCAATTATTATGTGTTTAAGTGTCCAATACATGAAATGTGGAACTAATTTTAATGACTTAATCACGTAATAACTTACTGATCGTTGCACTACAACATTCCTATGGATAATAAATATTTTATTCTAATAACATCAGATTTATTTGTGATGCTATATTTATGCAAAGTTGATTTGCCCAAACCACTGATTAAAAATGAATGACTAGCAATTAAATACTTTACGGTGCTACTCATTTGTGGACCAACAACCAATTAAACTGAAGTTGGGTAATATTGTTTAAAAATAAAAAATATTGTTCAAACCAATAATCGGATCTCTTCTAACAAACATGACGTGTATGTCATACAACCGCTGAGCAGAAAAAAAGCGCAGATTTTCATGCAACACTCTAAATTGGCAAAAGTGAACATTACACAATCCTGCAAAAGATAGAGAGAATGATAAACCGTGCTTCCATCTCCTGTAAGTCACTGAGCGCAACAATATGGCACCTGCAGAATGACTCAACATATTTTTTAAAAACAATACGGACCATGTTAGCTTGTAAACCAGTTAAAATCACAATAATATGAATGGCTCACAGAGTGGGATTGCTCTGGCTGAAGGATGTGTTACTCGCAGTCTGCGTGAAGATGAGTGGGAAGTGTTTACTAACTCACCGCTGCTGTAGGCATATGGAGACTCAGCAGATCCATCTTGAAGGCTGTCCAGGATCTCTCCTTTGCCCACGTCGCTGTCTCCCACCAGGAGGAACTTGAGCAGGTAGTCGTAGCTCTTCACAGGGCTGCCCTGGGTGCCCATGATTGCTCACATCAGAGCCAGAGTAAAGAATAGGAGACAACTGTGTGTGTCCCTCTCTTGATTCCTCCAGAGCTCTGGGGGGGTCTATGAGTCTCTTGGGTCAGGTCTATCTTTGAAAGGCCAAATCTGCAGACAGACCAAATCAAACCATTTCCCTCCCTTCCAGTCCAGAGTCTTTAAAATGTCCAGTCGTATTCACTATTCCAGTCTTAAAATAATATCTGTGTACAAATGCTCTTCAATGGCTGTCAAACCGAACAGCTAGGCTGTTTACATTTCTTCACAAGAGCGCAAATCACCGATAATGAGAGTAAATGAAAAGAACACGCGTAAAAACGCATTTAGCTCATCATGGCAAGTTATTGCTATGATAGAAAATCAATAGAGCTATCGAGCTAGTGCATTGTTAGCATGCGCCTGCCAAACTGTCAACACAAAGAAATAGTCTCGTTACAATTTTATCTAGTAACCACCTGCACTGTTACAACAATATTACTAATAAGAATGCACATTTGTAATCGTGAACTAATTAAAACCCACTTAAGACGGGCCGTTGTTCAGGTGTACTAACACAGCATCGGCTAACGCTACTAGCTATGAGCTTAGCGAGTCAACAACAGACGCACGACATTGATTTTATACCATAATTCTTCAGTAAAGCAGAAACTCCTCACGATTACAGTGCATCCATGTTGAAATGTGGCACTGAAACGCTAGGCTGACGAAATTAAGAAGGATATCCCCAGTCGCGCTTGACTTAGCTTGAGCAGCCGATGCTAGCGCGTCTGGCAGAAATCATGGCTCCTTTTCTGTTTTCCTCTGAATAACAAAGATTGCTGAAGGTTCACGCGTCTCGTCTCGGCATCTGCGCGCGTTATTAGGCGGCTCTGGGGCGATGCGCGGGAGGTGAGGGATTATTTAACGATAATCCGAGCCGCTGGATATTATTGCTTGTGCTGTAAATGCTCTCGGATATCCAAATATATCCCATGTTCTCTCTCTCACGCAGGAGAGATCACACACACACACACACACACTGTCACGCTGAGCTTTCACCTCTGCGCTCTGACTGCCTGTACATCCCCCTACACACACGCGCGCGCGTAGATATGTTTACGTAGCTACATTAATATCAGTACACACACTATAAAATCACAAACAGGGACAAAAACAAACAAATAAATGAATAAGATGCTGATAGGGTATTTAATATAAAGAATAATGAAAATATTTATGTTGTGTAAAAGGAACACACTTAAATTATGATAAATATATAATGTTCAATTTAATATAAATAATAATTTAAATATTTATATAAAAGTAATATAAATCAACACACTTAAATTATAATAAAAACATATAACTAAATAATGTTAATAATTTATTATAAGGCATAATTAAAATATTTTTATTCTGTTTTGAAAGAATAATTTAAATATCGATATAAAAATAGATATTTATTTATAATGAAAATAAATCATATAATTAAAACAGTAAATAAATAAATCAACA
Organism: Enteromius afrohamiltoni; assembly: GCA_034779775.1. Lineage (NCBI taxonomy): Eukaryota > Metazoa > Chordata > Actinopteri > Cypriniformes > Cyprinidae > Enteromius > Enteromius afrohamiltoni. Next base: position 13,377,682 of record JAUYWG010000033.1, on the reverse strand, counting down.
ATGTTAATAATGTAATATAAAGTATAATTAAAATAGTTTAAATTAACATAAGATAATAAAAAAGTTAACAAAAAAATACCCACAACCCTTCTGAAGACAAATCTTCTGGAGGAAATTATTCTTTTTTTCCCAGTGTGTATATAAAGACAACTGATGCATATGTCCAACAATCTTTCTTTTACAATTATGTAACTCTTTAGTTGTCTGACTGTTTTGAAATATTTTGTATTAGAAAGACGTGGAACGTTCTGTTCCAAAGCTTTCTTTCTTCCGTGGAACACAAGAACAAAAGAAAATGCTAGGCTAAATGACTTCCACCGTATGAAACATGTTCATGCTGTGAATGGCCACTGTAGCTGTCAGTACCCAAAATTCTGCACACTAGGCCACTAAATAAGGATTATTCTTTTAAAAACTATGTTTAAAATATCTAAATGTATTGCTTTCACCTTCTGTTTCCAATACTTATAGTACCGGTTACTGGTTTTGTGGCAGATGCAGGAGGGTAAATGTGTTGGAGACAAGCCAGGGGTCTCTTCACTTTCAGGGATCAAAAGAAGATAATCCCCCTCCCCCTGAATAGATTAAAATGCAAATTGCTGTATGAAGTCTTTGTGTCTGCCCATCGAGATTACAGCTACACAAGGGTCTCAAGGGAGACAAGGGGACATCTGGACCCCGCTTCAAGTTCTATACCAGCCATTAAAAAACATAAACGCTCTCCCCCAGTACATACATAATAGTGCTTGTTCTCCTAGGATGAGATATGAGACAGCTGTTTCGAATAGAATTCTGTCAATTTCCATTTTTACAGTCACATATGGACTGCTACTATCAATCATAACTACATACACTACTAACAATCAATGATATATTATACAATAGTTATAATACAACAGATACCATTCTGCACTATAGAAGTCCTTACTGTTTTACATAGAGACAGAAAGTGTTATGGTTATGCTGGGAATAGCATAAATATTTTTGTTGTTGACATCTCATCTTTGTGTCAGATATACACAAGGGTATTTGCCCTTAAAAACATGAAGGTGAATCCCCAGCTCAGGTGTTTTCCATGTGTTTTGTATTTTCACTGAATAGCCAGAAGCCTGTTATTGCGGTGTTGTGTTCTCTGTCCAGTCCGAGCACATTCTTCATAAGCCGTTCTCCCAAACAAAAGATGCAAGACTAGTTATACTAGCACGTTTCAGAAAACCAGCAAACTTTAAACAGCAACTGTTTATAGTCCAAACAAGATGCACAATGCCACTGCGGTCAACAAAAAGGAATTAAATAAAGTTTATTGAGGTATGTTTAAAGATTGAAAATCAACAGTACAAATGCATCTTTTCATCGTGATCAACTGCATTTCTAAAAATCTTGATTAAATCATTTACATTATTAATAATAATAATAGCTACAAAGCAACAATTTGGCAACACTGACACGAGTGGTTCCTGGTCAGATAACTTACACTAATCTGTATTAAAGCCAGTATTAGAGCCAGTACACATTAGTCCGCTAGATTAGATTCATAAATTTTATAGCTCATTTTTATTGCTCATTCCCTTTCTATCTGACCATCGTGAGAGTCAGCAAAAAAAACTGAGGAGGCCTCAACAGTGCCACTTGCAGATCAAATGATAAATTATGGCTGTGACTGAGCAAAAAGTTTTAAATATCAAAGCTACAATATAAGTAATACTCTTTTTTTTAAAATGGTTCATATTCGGTGTTATAAAAAGTAGTTTGAAAATAAATACAAATATTAATCACAGTTTCAATCAAAGATTCTACTCCGGAAAGCTCATGTTTTAAATCTACAATGAAGGGATATAAACTTCTGTTAAAAACCCAAGTAGGACTACTTTGAGCACCACGGGAGTCTGACCAATAGAGCAACGTTCTCCCAGTGTTCATGTGTCTTGCGTCAGGCCCCACAGTTAGTCGGTCTTGGCAGTCTTCTGCTTCCAGGGGTAAATGAGTTCTCCTACAAACAACTTCTTGCACAGTGCGGCCCAGGAATCCTTCGGGTAACAGCTATAAGTGGGAGTCCGGTAACACTGCAGTACAGAGCTACATTTCAGAGGGTTGATCTGAAGGAGGAGAAAAGAAAAAAACATTTTTCATTCATGTTTGCTCATCTGGGCCAGGGACAAGTAAAGGATGTCCAGTGTTTGCACTGTACTGTGAGCCAAACAAAGCTATTAAATAACCCTCATATCCATCCCACAAAATCAACAGGTCAAACCCAAACCACAAATGAAAGCCAAGCATAAATAAACTATGGGTCGACAAGCTGTTAAAAACAATCAACCTTACCTCCATCATCAGGTGAAGAGGAGTTCCCGCCTCCTGGCAAAGCACATTGAATTTAACACCGTCTGGAATACAAAGAGATTCATAAAGCACTTATCAGTACAAATACAAGCACAAATGCATAATTAAGCAAGCGTTTTTCACAGAAGGTCAGTACATGACCCAGAAGTACTTTGATTCATACTTCCATCTCTATACTCAAGTGTTACGTAAGGAGAGAAAATGTACAAAATGTTATTTTACAGTATGGCTCACCTGCCAGTCTGTATGGTCTGCAGATACGTAGGCCGATGGCAAAGAGGGGGAAGGAGTTGATGAAGTCCATACTAAGACGAATCAGTCCCTGAAACAGCACCACCACCAGACGCAGCTAGAAACACAGAAACAAGATATGTTATCATAAGTTTTGGTTTTTATGAATCAATAAAAACACAATAGTATTAAGCAGCACAACACCTTTCAGCATTAATAAAGGCTATTTCTAAAGGGTCATGTGATAATGTAATGACTAATGAAAACTCAGCTTTGCCATCACGTAAAGATATACTAAATTATATTAAAAGATATTACATTAGACAAGTTTTTTTAAATTGTAATAATATTTTGAAATATTCCTGTTTTTATTGCATTTGTGTTCCGACTTTTATAAACTTAACGATTAAAATAAAATAATAAATCGCACAGACACCAAACCTCTGAACAGTAGCATATAGAGTCCATTGCAAACAATAAAATAATCAAGAGTCAAAAGAAAAATATGATAATAACCATATAATGACTTAATATTCTTATTGACCAAACTCACAATGCCAATCAAAAAATACAAAGCAATCATATGTGACCCTGGACAACAAAAGAAGTCATAAGTAGCATGGGTATATTTGTAATAATAGCCAACAAACCATTGTGTGGGGCAAAATTAAGGATTCTTTTCATTAGGATATTGGGTACAGATTATGTTCTATGAAGATATTTTGTAAATGCCCTATCATAAATATATCAAAACCTCATTTTTGATTAGTAATATTTGGACAGCTATTAAAGCGATTTATATCATAAATAGTAATATCTCAGTCGAATATGGTCATATCCCAACAAACCATACACAGTGGAAAGCTTATTTTATCTTCAGTTCCCCGGGTTCTTTTACTCAGTTTTCCAGTTTTAAATGGGCCCTTATGACTGGTTTTGTGGTCCACAGGGTCACCTACGGTGACGAAGACATGCAGCTGGTTTTTGGACTGATTTATCATTACATTTAAAAAATGTGAGATGTGAAAAGTGTGAAAATACAGTCACCAGGGTAAAGACGAGGTAATACAGGGCAGTGGTGGGAAACAGGAACAGCAGAATCGTAAAGAGCAAAGTCCCAATGAACAACTGCAAAGGAAACAGAGCCGTATTAGATGTGTTCTGTAGGGATGTGCTAAATAGCTAGTTGTGGTGCAGGAAATGTACCTGGTCCAGGTCGTATGAGCACGAGTCAACCCTCTGCCTCAATACATTCCATTTCTTTCCCCTGAAGAGCCGCCACAGCGAGGAGAGACCATAGATCTTCAGACAGTAGAGTCTGACAGCAGAGATAGGAAAGTGCACTTCACAAACAAACAAACAAACTGCAATTCTCAGAAAAGATTAAAAGCCCTGGAATCTTGTGTCAAGGTTAATATGTAAATAAATGACAAGTAACTGCCCAGAAAGATACGAGATAGAACCTTAAAGACATAGGACGCCTAAAATTCTGTCAAGGTTTATGTTCTCTCATGTCTTTCCCGACCTGTGTAAAATTCTATTTTATTTCATACAATGAAAGGGAATGGTGAGCTTAGTGGACTATGGTTCCGATCCACTTGTACAATACACTAAAAAGCAGTCTGGACATTTGACATTTTGTGAAAACTGAAAGTTTGGAATGACAATGTAAAGTGACTGAGTACAGAATATTTATTATATTTATATAAAGCTTGACACTGCCCTCTAGAGGGAGTGCTCAAACATGACAAAACCGAACCTCACCTTGCCCCATACACATAAAAACAGTAGATGTGGAAAGTGAGCAGGGCCACAATGTCGGAGAGTATGGAAAGGGCAAAGGTCAATCCCAAGCAGGCTGAGAGTCCAACATACCACAGGATCCTCTCAATGAAAGGAGACATCAGGTGGATGTAACCTGGGGACGCAATCATAAAACGCACACACGCGATTCATTCATAGCACGGAACACTATGAGAATGCTTGAACTGAAGATCTACTCACTGATCCACAGATGAATGTGGTAGAGAAAGAATCTCCCCAACACCTGGTCCAGAGCTCTGTTCATCTTCAGTCCAGCAGGAGCTCCCATCAGCCATTCTAACAGCTCCTGGAGCTCTTTAGCCACACGCTGTCAGATAACCCAAAAACACATCTGTCTACCCATTTATATATGAAGAGCTTATTTGCAAAAACAGATAACTTTTTTTTTATTATTATTTTAACAAATCATGTTTTTTTATTACATTAGACCCTATTATTATGACCCCCTGAAGGGTCGTGTGAAACTAAAGATTATTCAGCTTTACCAGCACGCAACTTGAACTTTTTAAATAAATGACTTTATTTTATTTTCCAATAGCAAACAGTAATTGTATTGTTATTTTTCAAATAAATGCAGCTTTATCAAGCACGCAAGACTTTCAAAAATATTAACAGTTTAAAAAATTGTACTGATCCCAAACCTTTCCCCAAATGTGATGTGACATGTGTCATACTTACATCAGCCACAGGTACCAAAGTATCTGCTAATTTGCTGATACGATTCTCCCTATATAGCCATGAGATAAGCAGCAAACCAAGGGCAATGTCCACAAGAAAGGACACGAAAATGTTTGCCTTTCTGCAGAGGATCACAAAACAAGTGTGTGAGAATAGAGAATGAGCAACAGGATACAAGCATACATGACAATGCTCAGTTTTTTGAAAAAGTAACATGTTCAGTGTGTAAATGTAAATTGTAAACTAATAAGGGCATTCTTTAGAAAAATTTATATTGCAAGGTTGAGATATTTAGCAATTAATAACTCATAATATTTGTAAAAAAAAAAATTATATATAAATATATAAGCCAACATGAATTTAAAGAGCATATATCTAAGAAGCTGGCACATGTATTTTAAACATGATTTTTGTCTTTTTGTATCTCTCGTATGTCACTGACCCAAGTACTGTACCTCATGAACTCCATGTGTGTGGCAGATTTTTTGGGAGAGAAAACAGTCTTGAAATGAACTGCTCTGTATCCCGACTGAACACAGGTGGACAGCTTGCTTGAGATAAACAGCACTGGACGCAAATGTAAAATCCTGTAAAATACCAAAATATCTGAATATGAATGTTCATCATCACTCTTCAGTTTCGACAGCAGGTTTAAGCCGAGATGTATCAACTCACCTGAAGCTGCACAACCAGTGCCACACAGACAGCAGCCATGTGAGGAAAATGCAAACCGGAACAGACGCTTGCTTTAAAAGCTCCGCAATAATACTAGCCTCCCTGCCTTCAGACTGCCAGTGTGCGAGTTTGAGAGGCCCGTCGTCATATTTGTCCAGGAAAAAGAGAGGCTGACTTTGAGCAACTGTCTGGAAGACCAAGCGCAGCTCTGAGGGATCAACATCAGACTTCTGGCCGACGTCCTGTACCGGGTGAAGCTGGGACAGCATAACCTTCCTCTGGTCGTAATGAATGAGGATAATCTTATCGTCGTCGTTCTTCTGCTCCTGGTCCGGCAGAAGTTCCCCATTGTTTTGGACCACCTGACAAGTAAAGCCTCTTTTTCCAATCTCCCGGCTCAACTGCAGCCAGCATTTCTGAGGAAAGATGGTACTCAGGTCTTTTAGGAAGCTGTCCATTCCTTCTTGGCCTTCTTTGGGCATGCTCCAGGAGCCCAGGACGGTCAGATCCACCTGAGTCTGGTTCTGCAGCTCACTCAAGTACTTCTTCACCTGACCCGGTATGAAAGGGTAGTGAATGACAGCCAGTACCACAGCAGAATTGTGACCTGGGATCCAGCGCCCCACCAGCAGACCGCTGTCAGCTGTGTTACAGCACTGGGGAAAGAAGATCTTCAGCACCATGATGGTGTGCTATAAAGTCCGAAAGATAAACTCCTGTATGGGCAAAAAGCACTATTAAAGGTCTGGGAACACGAATACTTGCACGTATAGAGTACCCACTTTTAACAAAAATGAACATGTAGTTCGCTTAGAAGCATCCAGGCACGTAGCGAGGACAGTTCTGTTGTGCTCGTGCCCTTCAAACGAATTGAACATGAATTCGGGTCGTTTCTATGGAAACCACGCGCTCCGGGCAAAACTCACATCGATTTAATTCGCAATTTTACCGTGAATAAACGCTAAGGCATACTACCATATGTTGCAATTAATATTTATGTATTTACAAAGTTTGATTTAAAGGGCAGGGGCTTCTGAGAAGGTGTTCTTATCTTGTAACGGACGACGTGCAAGTTAACTCTACTATGCGCGATAACCAACGCTGGCATGCTCCCAAAAAATTAAAATATTTACACTAAATCATGAGAAAACAGCACCAAAGGTAACAGGCTAGTTGTGAGTCTTACTAAACTAACTGTAAACCGGTTTATGATAGGAGTAGACCATAACGTTCGTATTGTTGATGGTCCGTCACTGAAATTCCGTCGAGTGAACTCAAGGGAGGTTTCCAGTTCCGACCCAAATAATAATCAACTTTTATTTACTTATTTCATTTATTTGACTTTCTTTTAACCTAGAAGTAAATAGAATATGTTGATATATATTGATATATTATGTAAAGAAATCAATATTGTTCAATGCTCATATGACTAATAAGGTGACTAAATGGTCTTTCTATAAACCATTTGTGTCGATCTTATACTTGAATACAATATTTCTTTTGCATGCTTTTATCTTTATTTAATAGACTATAATAGTCCTTCTGAGGGCTCTGTATCATCTAATGTAGCTATTCTTATCGATTTCCCCCCTTTTTTAAAATCTTTTTCTTCTTAGACATCTGTTAGGATTACTTAAATTCATTTAGACAATTATTACCATTATGAAATGTGCTAAATAAACTTGCCTCGTTTATAAGCCAGAAGAGTCACATGAACTGCCAACCGGTGAATGTGTCTGAATGGGTCTTAACCTAAATTAAACGTTAGCTATCTTAACATTCAAGACAAAGGGGTCCTCTAAAAAAACAGCCTTTCTTTCCTGATAACAGCTTCACACATGATAAGACTTGAATTTTAAGAGGGAACTGAAGCAAATATGAAAAGCTGTTGCTGAAAGTGTAAGTCACTCTGCAAATGTAAATTGTCTTTTTTTATTTTCCCACCTTTTTCTCATAATGTGCAGAACTTTATTAAACTTCATATAATACCATCTGCTTTAATATGTTTAATGATCCTTGACAAATGATGATATGTGATAAAACAGCCAAAATCCACTTACGCTGGTCACTAGACATTTTTAGCAACGTTATTTGCCTTTTCAATCTCAAAGTATGTGTTAATCAATAATGTTTAGCATCTAATAATACTACTTTTTACAGCAACTAGTCACGTAACTAATTACTAATAAGATTTTTGTAATAATATTACAGCTAGCATCCATAAAACAGCTTTTAAGTTATTGTAATGCCTCAGTCCTTGCTAAATAATATAATAATTACTACATTTATTTTCATAATTCACATGAAGTCAGCAGTGCATCAAGCAAGGTTGGAATATGGAAAATCTTAAAATAGGAGAAGTTGTAACATTATGAAAAGCACGTGCAATTTCATGACTTGCCCACCCACATCCCAATTTAAATTATTTTACTAAAATTACAGATCTTACAAACATATGGGATTTCTTTTGATATAATATATATATCATGAAGTGTAATCATATGGTAAATAACAAAATAAATGAGTGTTTGTAATAACTTTTGACAGCAATACAATGTGGATTTTGGTGCAATGATGAGGCAGAAATATGTTATTCCATTTTAGAAGAATTTTGTAGAAATTACAATTACAACTTACGTGTGGGCATGAAGGAAAAGTAATGTAACTATAGTGTAACTAATTAGTGTTGCCAGAAATTAATAAATAACTTTACTTTAACTTTACTCTTACTTTATAGTCATCTTTACTTAAAGGTGACTAGTATCAAATTACATTTTTTAGTGACAAGCCCATCACTGGTGTGATAGAGGTAGATAGTACAGTTTCCAGAAGATGGCGCTAGAGTTGCATTAACAGTGATGAAGTCATGAAAATTCAAGAAATATTCAACTCCGGTGTTCTGCCGATTTGTGCTACCTGCCAGATTTCCCTACCTCCCATGAAAAATTAGGTAGTACAATTTAACAACGAAATTTATCAAATTAAAAATTATGTTTTGTTAAAGTATACACATACCTCAACCCTAAACCTACCCTTACAGTAATGAAGACTGTTAAATATTGTTGTTCAGGGTGAAAAAAAATCGAATTTAACCCTTGTATGGTGTTCGGGTCTGTGGGACCCATTTTCACTTTTTGTCAAAAGAGAAATGATACAATTAATTA
>JAUYWG010000033.1:13308014-13367125 GCA_034779775.1 Enteromius afrohamiltoni | reverse complement strand
GTGCCAAAATGTCACTGAATAAAAATGCGTCTAACATGTTCAAGCAGTTCTTGCGTCTGATAAAGAGATTGTTTCAGGGAAAAGGTCTGGTATTCGACACATGCCTGTTTGTTTAGATTCTCTTCCTTATGTGAGGAAGTGCAAGCACGTTTTCTCCGCTAGTTGTCCTCCTACTGTAAATATGTGCCTTTCTGAGAAATACAAGAGAAACGAAAGTATAATCAGTAACTGAAAGGCAAACATATCATTGTAAAGAAAACACACCCTCTAATTTGCATGACTGGAATTTCAGTTTCACAATGATATCATTTAAACGAAGTCAAAAGAGTTCATTTTCAATCAAAAGCAATTTTTGTTGTACACTGATGTCATCCTTCTTGTTAAATGGGCTTTCGTGAGATGGCCTATTCACATGTAAATCTCATTGACTGGGCCATAATGACTAAAAGCTCATGCAGGCAATACATTTTTGACTCCCCTGAAATTGCATGCATCTCTTTTAAGCAGGGGTTTGTTTGTTTTTTTTTTCTTTTTCTAATAACTTTGGCACAAATGCTATGATGTTCAATAAGAAGAACTTTTGTGCAGTTCGTGTCTGAGTGCTAGTATGCATACTGCGTGCTGTCATGCAACTTTAAATTTATCATGGTTTGTAAGAAATGAAACTCAAGGATGATCTGCAGGTGTGGATTCATTGGATGAAAGTGACTTTCATTCACGACTAATGCTTCATAGATCAAATCCACCGTGGATCTGAACTGCTAACATTAACAGGACAAATGCAGACATGCACAACAATAACTGTGAGACAAGAAGCATGTTTAACCCCTAGATGGATGAACTCCTATCTATGAAGTTTATTTGTAAAAACAGTTGACTCCATTTTCCATTTTCAAAAATAGCTTAATGTTTTTTATTATGTAACATTTCATTGTGCATTCACAAAACATGATTTTTGTTTTCCAAAAACACAAAGTAACTATTCCAGATGTTTTGCAATTCGGAATTTATCATAAAGAAAACAAACACACACACACGTAGGATGTGTGTGTGCATGATACCAGTACTGAATCAGACGAGAAACGCAGAATGACATGAGGATATTTATGTGGCTTTTAACCAGTTGTTCATTCAGACAATTTTTCTCGGTTTAAGCCCACTTTGGTTTTATATAAAAAAAAGGAACGTTATTTGGAAACCTGTACAACTTTAAAAGAGAAGTGAAAGAAGACGAATTACTATGATCTTGTTCGGGGGAGGAGTGGCTAATCCTGAATTGATTTCAGAGAAGAAGCTGAAAGTGAAAACTTCTAAGAAATGGGCGGGGTTGTTCGCACTATATGTAGTGGTTTCAAAGCGCTGTCAGTTCATTCTGACATTAGAACGAGCGTTGCGCGAGCGCGCAGAGAGTTTGTGTCGCGCGCTGAGGAAATCTCTATCGAGATATAACGCTGGAATAAATCAATGGGAGTTCAAACACACCTGATTTTGGAAACGGCGACGAGAGTTTGTCAAAGGCGTAGTTTGACTGCTCTTGGAGTTCACATTCGCTAAAACGGTAAGATCCTAGTTTTACACGCAACTTAACTTTACTGTTAAAACAGTTTAACGAACTGCTTTCGACCGAAATGTTTAAATGTGGGACTTGTGTTTAGTTTATTTACGTGGCAGCGCTCACGATAACACCTATCAAGTACACTAGAATTGTTTAATATTTTGTACACGGCAGCGATGTTAAAATGAACAGATTTATGAAATGCACTTCTATTAAGCATTGTTTTAAATAAAAGTTTCATAAAATAAACTTAAACTCCTAAAGCCTTGATAATAAAGCGAACAGGATTAGTCATTTTTTTCCAGATAAATCCAGATGAATGAATCCCGATTGCGTCACTATCTATGTTGCCATGAAAGGGTTATAGCAGACCCCGTGGCGCTTATCAGAACACCGTGTGATTGATTTGGAGGCCACTGATTAACTCTGCTCTTCACTTGCTCTTCAACAGACAGATGAGTCTCATCTAGATGACCTTCCTGTGGTACGGCATGGAAGACCACACCGGTTGGTCTTTCCTGTAGGATGGTTGCACACAGTTCAGTGGAAGGGAATCAAGGCACAGAAGAACCCCAAGCGAGGACAGAAGCCTCCCCAGAGGTCTCCCAATCCCAAAGGCCCAGGCCCGGCCAACTGGCAGCGGTTATCCAGACACATTTCAGGCCCTTCAACTATGCGAGGGACTTCAAGACCATCGCAAAGACCACCGCAATGCTAGAGGAGAGTGGCTTCTATTGGGGTCCCATGACTGTAGAGGAAGCGCATCAAAAGCTGAAGAAGGAGCCAGTGGGAACATACCTGATCCGGGACAGTCGTCAGAGTGACGTTTTCTTCACACTGAGTTACACAGCACATAACGGTCCCGTCAGTGTCCGGATTAACTTCAAGAATTCCAAATTCAGTCTGACGGGCAGCAAGCAATCTTTTGACTGTCTTTTCAAGCTGCTGGAGCACTACAGCAGTTCCCCGAAGAAGGGTCTCGTCAGGCCCTATAGGAAAGAACCGGTGCAGTCCCTGCAGCAGCTGTGCCGCAAACGGATTATCGAAACATGCGGAGGAAAAGACATCGACCTCATCCATGTGCACCCGATCCTCAAAGACTTCCTCCATGCCTTCCCTCATCCGCTATGAAGATGAGACTCTTTGCATTAAAGCGCTGCTGGAATATTCTGGAGATACTTGATGGACTCCTCATGGCCCTGCTCTGTTCTAGGACGCAGGAATCATACTGTAGCACATTTTGGAATATCAGTCTTGAACACTGCACTATGAAAGTTTACATTGTTTGTGAATGTTTACACTATACAGGAATATTGTGTTCCTTTGATTATATTTCTGCCATGCAGAAAGATTTATTTCAAGATAATACTTTTTATAAAAATAATAAATATATTTGTAAACGACTTAAAACATCTCAATTTTTTTTTTACTTTATGTTTGGGGGATTCATGCACTCGGGACACTTAAATGGAAATGCTTTAGTCATCCAATAGGAGTTGTTTTATACTTCTGGATTTGACTAAAAGGCTTAGTTAACACAAATTAAAAAAATACTTATACTAGTCATATTTAAACAGAAAACATTTTAATTAATAGTCAAATAAATGTTTAAATATCTACAAATAATAATTCATTTTTATAATTTGTTTTTCTTCCCCTGAAACAACCTAGATCACACAACATACAAAAAAACAGAACTTAAACAAATGCACCAAATAACAGCCAGATGACCTTTCAAATGCTTAAATATGCCAAGTTTCCAAGTAGAGCATCACCCTTGTGTAAGTTTCACAATCTATATCTTAGCCTAATCCTTGCCATTGAAACCTACCCTTTTTCTTTGAATTCGACAGGTCATGTTAAAGCTACGGTGTGTTTTACTAGATTACAGAGTTTGTGTACCTGCATTCCTGAAATGACATACTGACAGGGACTTATAGGAAGTTCAGGCCAGAAGTTTTGCGCTGAACCAGGCTGATTAATCTAGGTAATAGCGTGGTTGAGGGGAGGAGCTGTGGTGACCGTAAACTGCTTATGGCTCAGACAGACATTTACAAGAAATGAAGTGGGTTGCGAGGACTGATGGAGTGTGATGGGGAGGAGCCTGTGATCTCCAGAGACGTACTCGTACACGGTATCAATAAAAACTCTGCGACACATCTGACAGGCTTACACAGAAAAATGACTAAGAACAAAACATCAGGGGTTCACGTAAACTTTTAGATCACTGCTTGGAATTCCATTTGAAGCTGAAGGAAGTGATCTGCTCTGTTCAGTCATCAGATAAGATGTTGAACCAAAAGATTGCTTTTTTTTTATTTAGTGTCAGACCCCGTTCTAAAAGATCCTACTCGATAGAACAATGAGCTGATTTTTGGCTGTATGTAGAGATTTAAAACAATCATTAGCCAAAGAGTCTGTATAAACATGTCAAAGGTCAAAAGAAAGACAAGTAAGCTTATCTTTGGGGGATAAAAAACTTCCTTATTCTAATGAAGTTGTGTTATTATAACGTGGAAGTGAGGGGGAAATCATCCGATGCGCCCGGGTGGCTAATTTATCAAGGGTTTTTCCTTCACAGCTCTCAAGGCAGATTATCGATTAACTTTCGACATTTAATTCACATGCTACATAGAAAAGAATTTACTCAGAAAGTTGAACGGAGAAGCCTTGTTTGATACGGTTAGATAGGTCGCTGAGGTTGACTGCATGAACTGGTCGATGCGGTACAGAGGGTTAATTGGCCTCTCTTACCTCGCTCGCCTGTACTGATTAATACACATGAAAGCGCATAGTCACTTCCAGGAAGAGAGACAGTTGTGTTTCCCTGAAGAGCCCCTAATCTCCGCTGCATCTGGCCTCAACTTACACACACATACACTCCTGAGCTGTGTATTTCCTTCAGGAACCACAACGCTTGCCTCCAAAATGACAGATATTTACACACACACACAAGCCTGTGGGTAATCTGCTCATAGAAACGCCCCTGGTTTGTGCTTTGAGTGCTCAACCTCAACCCATCCATGCAGAAAAGCTGAACTGAGCGGAGCTTCAAAGACTAAAATTAAATCATTTCAAAAAGTATGTAGCAGGCTAATACATTTTATTAAGAGTTTACATTTGTGGATAATAATAAAAAAAAAGTTTTTTAATAAAAATACAAAAAAAAATTAAAATACAACAATTTTTTGTATATGGTAATAATGGAAAATGTATATGTGTGACAAAAAAAAAATGTGTTTTTGGCTTTTTTTTTTTTTTTATAGAAGTATTTGTGGCAAATACTATAGGTTTACACAAAACAATTTAGTTAATTTTTAAGTGAAAAGGAGAGTGGCTGTCTTAGTAACCTACTTATTTACTAAATACATGTTGGCCTGGAAACAGTAACTTTTTAAAATCTAGTAATAGTTATGATGCTGAAGCCCCCCGGGAGTGGTTTTTGTAAATTGACAATGTTTCAGACCACAAAGCTTTATTCCAGGAAGACAAGTGATAGGGCTACCCACATAATGGTTACTATGACAACACTCATCTCTTGCCATCCCACATCAAGGTAAAAGGTCCCCATGGCCTTCACTGAGAATATGTGGGCAGGACTTCCAATTCACTGATTCACAAAGATAAACTTGTTTCGCGCTAACAGAACACAAAGACCACCTCTGTCATCTCCTCGCCACCTTTTCCATACGCAAACAGGTGGGGTTTAGATAGTTTGAGCATTAGTAAAAAATATTTTTTCATGTCACACGTACAGTAATGTCCCTATAAGTGGTTTAAGGCGGTACTGCAATAACACCCTTTTGACATTATTTTGGTGAAAAAAACAATTAAACAACAACATCAAAAAAAGTAAGTCAGCTTCAGCCAGATGTAAGTGTTTCCTTATTACATGCAACATTCAAATTTACTCATCAACGAGGATGATTGTAAAGGCTTCGCAACATAGCACCTGCAGCAATCTCACCATCTCATCTATTTACAGTGTAATACAGGGTGCTGTATTGTGGCAAGTCATATGGCTCTTCTCAGGTAAATGCCGTATAATGCTAACCACAAGCTAGCGAGTGTGTTCTTCAGAAATAACACCCTGTGAAACATCTTTCAGCAGAAGGCATGAGACACCATCAGCGCAGGCTCTAAAGAACACACTCTCTTGAGACCGTCTGTGCGCATGCATTTATAGACGCTCTTAATAAGCTTCGCATCAACATGTTTCTCAGACCAGACGAACCACAATGAAGATAAAGGTCGCGTTTGTTCATGTAACGTGCTTTTATCCAAACCGACTTTGAGATTGACGTCAAGGACTGATTTTTCACAGAAAAGCTTAATAGCGAATTGAAAGCAATTTGTGACTACTGCACGGTGTTCATTTTCAGCCGAGGAAGATCTGCTTACCAGCCTTGAATTATGTAGACTGTTACTTTTCGTTCACTTATCGTGAAAACCTTAGCAGAGTGGAGGTCAATGTAATGTTAAGTCTCTGGGAAAACTCAGAGAAAATAAACAGAAATCACATTTTTCTCAGTATCACACAAATCCATCACTGGCTATTTAAAAAAATTATGGATGTGTTTAATATAATTGGAAAATGGACTTATAGAAATAACTTCTGAATAAGCAGCCAACTTCACAAAGTAAGAAAGATTATCCCCTCATAAGGTCATTTTTACATTTGCAATGCCCCCTCCCACAGTGTCTTTGTCATTGCAGTAATTTTTTTATTTAAAACAAGATTTTCAACATTGGTTTTCACCAATCACAACAAGCAGAACTGGACTCCAGACAGAGTTCCCCTTAATCATCAAAAGACCCAAACACTGAGAAACCCACCTATTCTAGGAAACAATGACTATCGGGAATCAAATTAGGCTTGTTGATATTTCACAAGAACAGGAAACTTGCAAATGCTTTTTGTGAGAACAACTACCTGTAAACAGCATGAGAGGAATGATTTTTATAACAGAACGATGTTTAATGCAGCGTAGATAAAAAAAAAAAAAAAAAAACGAAGACCAAAATGTACATCAGAATAATTTATTGCATGACTTGGATAGCTCCGGTTGGTAAATTAATGATAACATTAGATCAAAACAAATCTTTACACTGTGTACAAACTATGTCCCCTCCTGACAATGAATTTACCCTCAAAATACTGATATACGCAGAATCAATCGTATTGCTTTAAAGGTAATATTTCACAAACTCCGCCGATAAAGCTTCAATAGGAGTGCTTTTCTTTGGTAAGAAAAGCGTCCAGTCACGGTTCCACACATGTGGATCCCTTCTATGTGCTGCAGTCTATAAACTGAAAAAAAATTAATGTTCCATTTCAGTCCATTAGTGATGGTAGTCCGACTACTTGAATCTGTAAGTGAAATAAATGAGTCTTGAATCACTGTTATTGCACACCAAAGTAAAACGAAACCACAAATACATCACACCCAGCTTTGATTACGTGTGTCCAGCACAAGCTCTTGATGACCTAGAATATTAAAGTGTTAAAGAACATTAAAACGCACCTAAAAATACGGTTAAGTTGCCTCAGCTTTAAAAAAGGGTAGACACCACTTTAGTGGTACTTAAAGCAGTAACTATGTGAACAGAAACCGGCAAATTCATCCAGATTTCAAAACGTTTCGAAAGAAAATAGATGCGTGTATGTACGGCAGTGACATCAGGTTTGTTCACCTGAGGAAAAAACGTGACTGATATGAAGTGAGTCAGCAGTTTTGGTACAAAAAAGCTTGATGGAGTTGAACGATCTTAAACGCGGCAATGAATTAAAACCAGTTACTTCAAGCTAATACAGGTTTTTAACAATCAACGGACACAAAAGGGCTTGTTTTTTTTTCTCTTCAAAACGATAAAGTGAAGCCAAAACTAAATATACCTTCAGAAAAGAGCACCGCTGGATAGACCCAGAAGTCTTTGTACATTCCTCAGTGTTCAGACTGGTAAAATCAAGCGGGCTTTCCCCACTAACCCAATCAGATACAGATTTATACAAACATGCCCCCTCCTCTCCATCTGCTTAGTATCATAAAACCATTTGCGCGCGCACACACACACTCCAAGAGTCGCACACAATCACAAAACAGTCACACACAGCTGGATCAACTCGCGCACCACACAGAACAATCACTGTGCTTTAAGCAGCACTCACTGCCGATAAACAATAATGTCATTGTTCTAAGAGTGCCGTTTTCCTCTGAAATGCATCATGGTCTTGATATAAGGAGAAGTAGTGCTAACCGCTGTGTTGACATTGTCGGCAAATACACACGGATACAGTTGAGGGCCTGAATCTCTAAAGATGAAAGCATGTGCCAACTAGTTTGTGTACAGCTTGTGCAAAACCAGAATCGGTCATGCTCGCATTGAGTAATCAACATTAACATGCGTTCTTCCTTTAGTAGGCTGGCCCTAATTTTCTTGGTACATTTTAGATGTATCAGTCTATTGCGGTTTCCTCCTCCAGGTCTGGGTTGTCCTCTTGGTCAGCCGTGACGCCTATAGAGTCTGTCTCGGGCTGAGTCACAGGTTCCTCCCTCTGAACCTCCACCAAATCCTCTGTTTCTGAACTGAGCAATGGACCAGACTCGGAAGATGGCTCATCTTCCTCTGGAATAATGGAAATGTCTTTCCTGTCATCTTGCGACTGTGCGTCCCTCACCCCCGCGTCGTCGTCTTCCTTTCGGCCGGCGGTTGGCGTCTCTTCTCCGTCTGCGGAGGAGTCATCCTGGATGGAGGACTGGGTGCTGAAGGAACGCAGGCGAGGAGGGTCTGCGGGGGGAAGCAGGGTCAGGGAGTCCACGCTCAGCGTTTCGGCATCATTATCAGACAGGAGGGAGATGGTGGGTTGCGGTGCAGGGGTGAGGCTAGGCGCCAGGGCGAGTCCTGAAACAGAGAGAACAGGGCCAGTGAGTTGTGCACATGACTTATGGACAAGGGGGTGGGAATTACAAACACGCAGAAAGGTCTACTCGTACTGAACATGCAAACCAGACAAAGAAAGAATCGCACGCAGTGTCGAGGAGGAGCATGGGAGCTTTGTTCAGTGTGAGTGCAAAGACAAATGGGTGTGTGATATGTGAGAGCTTATTAGTTTTGAAAGGATTAAAAGATAATAGTGCTGGGCAGTTTGACCAAACATCTGTATCATGTCTTTCTGGATTCTTGTGGTTTCACCATTTAGCATGTATTTGTTTCTACCTGACTGAGCCTTCATATGAATCAAATTGCATGAAAGTTGCAGAACCACTGCATTTTAATCACGATACAAACAAACAAACAAACAAACATAATACAGTATCCATTTGTTTCTTGAATGCAGAAATAAGCCTATGAGTAAGACTTCTGCTTCATTCACTGCTGTAGGGAAGTAACGAGTTAAACTGTTTGCACTATTAACCAGTGAGTTCATAATTTAGATAATGGATTCAAATAATAGGATAATGCACACCAATTTTCAATATCAAGCAGCAAAATGAGTTGTTTATGTACAGTTTAAAACGGACACAGATGAGACCAGAAGCTAGCCCCAATGAACAAATGGCCATGCCCACTCTTACGGGAAGAATAAGGTAGATAGTATGAGTTTTTAATTTCCAAAATTAAAACAAAAACAGAATAGGTTGACCTAAGCTTTGTGAAATTATGTTAAATAACACATCTGCACAAAACAGAAACAGCAGACGGGCTGTATTAAACTCCTATTCATTCTCTGACAGCAGGTGGCGCTTACTGAACAGCAGCGATAGAATGTTTCCTCGGTTACTGATGTAAACAAAGCAGCACTGCACATAAATATGCATTACGTGGAGGAAAGATTAAAAGAAAACATCTGAACTGAAGACAGTGAGTTCCCCTTGGAGACACATCTATATAAAGACCCACACCAATTCTATATTAAGGATTGTTATGTTCTTGGAAAATGTTGAGCGTTGTGCACAGTGATCTTGCTCATGCTGACACGGTGTTTTTACATGGATCTACTCTCAATTCTTGCTTAGTAACGTGTACTGAAATGTCAGTGCGTAATTTAAACCGGTTTATATTGCCCAGCACTACTAAATACAGATAGATAGGTAGACAGATAAGACAGGCAGATGACTAGATTGATAGACAAACAGATATACTGTATGGAGTGAAAAAAAAAATAGACAGACATGCTAAATTGACAGACTGCTATACATTTATATAAATATATATATGTGTGTGTTAGTGGTGTCAAATGATGGCAATTAATCCCATCTTTAAAAAAAAGGGGGAAAGAGTTTTTGTTTACATAATATGTATTTGTATAATATGTTATAATAATATGTACTATGTATATTTAATAAAATAAATATATATTTTGACAAAAATATACATTTTAAAAGTATTTGCATGTATGTTTATATAATTTATATTACATATAAATAAATGTAATTATAAACAGCATATATTTCTAAATCGTACACATTTATAGATACACATAATAAATATACATAGTACACACACATATATTATGTAAACAAAAAACATAGAAATAGATATGGAGGCATGATAATAGATAAGGTAATAACTGACAATGTGAGGTGTGTACATAATAATGTGAGGCGTGTAGATAACTGAATTCGTGATACAAGTGCTTATGGATTAGGCCTAGGAGGGGAAGTGGGAGGGGCATCAGACATGTGAGACAGTGAGTCAGATTTGTATAAAGTCTCTCTGTTAAGAAGCTCTGTGCCAAGAATATGAGTATGAATGTAAATACAGGAACCGGAAAGGCAGAGAGCTATGGAAGCAAAAAGGATGAAGATAAAAAAGGGTGAAGCAGAAAAACAGGATACTGCGCTTTCTCATGTTTGGTTGGCATTAACTCACAAAGCCTGAGGATTTTATCAGCTAAGCCACGCTTGCTAATATCATGCACGTTTAGAGTGAGGTTTCACAGTTTTTTACAATGATGCACATGTTTATATATACGCATAACTTCTGATAAATGCTTGTCACTTCAGATAAACGCATTCCAAAGCTTAAATGTAGCTAATTTTATTGTTGCAACACTTTGACTCATACAGACATAAAAAAAAAAATATTCAGCTATTTTTGCTTATCAGTTCATCTCAATCATGTCCTGAGCTGTTGGATTATTTTAGGTTTACCAAGTGCATGCACGCACACACACACACACACACACACACACAGAAAGCTTTAGTTTTTAGTAGCACAATGCAAGTAACTGGAAACTAGGTGGGGGTCACTCTGCATAGTCAATCTATGTAAAAACGTCACACAGACATGCCTGTTTCATGTGCACGGAGCTCTAAACCCACTCTCCACCGTGCCTGTCATCCTCTGACAGAGAAAACACGCACCTTCGGCCTTCCCTGCCAGACCTGACTAGAGAACAGAGGGACAAATCAGAACGCATTCTTACTGACAAATGCATTTAGCATCTAATCTAAAGCACACATGGAGCAAAACCTACTGGCAAAGGATATTCTCAATTAGCTTAACATGCAAAGCACACGATTTCATAACTACACAGAAAAACAACAAAGCAGGTATATGATGACAGCTTGATTTAAACACAGTGTTTCACCGTGCACTCCCTAGCTACCTGACCTGTTGAGGTAATAGGAGGAATAAGATAACCTGAACCCCCTCAACCCATTTTACTTCTGTAAAGAGACACAAAGCAAGGTGGGTTCAGAAAACTTTTTTTTTTTTTAAATTACGTGAACCCATACAGCACACACAATAGAGTAGCCAACATTAGTGTCGACCCACTTTTTCAGCAGAACCGATTTCAGATACATTTTTCCCATGGGGATTTTCAACCATCCGAGGTGAGTCACAAGAGTACAAACTTTCATTTGAAGCTAAGAACTACAAACACATGAAGCACTGTCTGTGAATGACTGTATCTAATTACACACTATGTAGAAATATAAGTGAGACTCACTGATTGATGGAATTTTCTGTGCATAATGATAGGTAATGTGACGACACTTTTTTGAAAATAGACTCGTTTCCCAACTCCCCTAAAGTTAAAAATGTTAATTTTTACAGTCTTTGAATCCATTCAGCCGATCTCTGGGTCTGGCGGTAGCACTTTTAGCTTAGCTTAGCATTGATAATTAAATCTGATTAGACCGTTAGCATCATGCTCTAAAAATGACCAAACAGCTTCAATATTTTTCCTATTTAAACTTGAATATTCCGTAATTACAATGTGTACTAAGACCGGCGTAAAAATAAAAGGTTATGGCTTTCTAGGCTGATATATCTAGGAACTATACTCTCATTTTGGCATTGTTATTCACGAAACTTTGCTGCCGTACAAGGCCTCAGGAGGCGCAATGATATTACACAGCAAAGTTCCTTTATATTACACCAAAATAAGAGACGCTAACGGTCTAATCAGATTCAATGATCTATGCTAAGCTACAGCTAAAAGTGCTATTGCCAGACCCGGAGATCAACTTTTTTTCCCATTTAACACCAAATTAAACTGTTTAACAAAGTTATCTTAAACATAAGTTGACACATAAGTAGCAACTAGGTTTGCCTTTAAAGGGTTGTAAGTTTTTACTGCTGGAACCCTACTGTTGCACTTTATAAGACTGGCAGTGTGCTTTAAGAAGATAAAAAGGGTCAGTTGGATTTCCTGTTGACTTTAACACTATGCAGGTTGAATACGTGAAACCACTATGTGGTACATGTCTGTTATGACAGTGGCCGAGGAAGAAATGGATGTCTCACCACAAATCCACACCTTTAAAACAATACGTCATGTGCCGCTACCGCTGCTGTTTCTAAGAACTCCTCTACAAAGATGTGACGCCCCACAATGCATTAACTAACAATGAATGCGATCAGCTCACACTGCTGCACTCGGGTGTTTGACACAGTGGCCTTATTCAAAAAACTTGAGTGACTTCAGAAGACTTTGTCCCCCTCCGCAAAAAAAGGATATTAAATGATATGGACAGTTTCACCTCAGACAACCCCAAAAGGTCACTGTATTTCAAAACAGATAATCACAGTGATTCAGAGAATAGAAGGAACTGAGATGCATAATGAAAGAAATGAAAAAAGCCCATGACCATATTAGTTGAACGCCCCCACCGCAAAACAGAAATCTGTAGGAGACTTCACAGAGGCCACAAGGCTCCACTGCTCTATTCAGAGAATCAGCCACCAGATTGGCTCCAGAGCTCATGTGAAGATTTCATGAGTTTTCAGGTTCTTCCAAAACCACACCTGACCACCAGCGATCTGCTGACAGATGCAGTGTAGGAGGCAGAGACAGAGCAGCTCTAAAACAGGTCTTTACAAGTGAACAAAGTCCCTCAGAGACTCTTGTTCTACCCAGGGATCAATTCTTAGGAGCTGGTATTCATTAAACAGTCTTCCATTTAAACAAGTACTTGACCACAGCTTACCAGGGAACTCGTGTCTTGCTAAATGTGATAAAACTGGCTGCCTCACAAGTGACAATATGGATGATGTCAACGTGAATTTTTTTAAACTCACACGTTCATTCATGTTTACGTGCACTTGAAAGTTAAAAAAAGAACTAGTGTGTATGAGCTGTGATGCTTTTTTCAGCTGATGGTAAAAAAACATGGTCTTAACACAAGAATAATAACTATATTAGTGTCCACACCAATGGACGATTAAATTATGTTAAGTAAACACTGCAGTGACGTTATCTGCTGCTTTAAATCTGAGTAAACTCTGATTAACTGACAATTTCTCTTGTTTTCATTTCTGACGGCAATTCGAGCGATATTGTTTCTCAGTATCATTACTGTTATAGCTCTGCAGTCAACTTCCCTATTCTCTAGAATTTGAAGGCTTGTAAAAATGTTATATTTACACTTATTGCAATAGTTATCATGCTTAGTGTGTACGGGTCTTAAATCGAAATAAATGTACTATAGCTATAAAACTGCAGCAGCAGTTCGTGATCTGCATATGGCTGGGACAATAAAACTGACACTGTAAAAGTGAGACTGTGATATCGGCAGGATCCATAATTAACACTTGCCAAGCGCTAAATGAAAGTAGTGTTGTAGGTGATGTAACATGTAAAGCGTAAGTGAGGGGTTCGATTCCCCTGTACACCTTGAATGCAATGTATGTCGCTCAAAATAAAAGCATAAATGTTAATAACAGTGCAATTATTCATAAAGGGTCTGTTCCGATTCCAGATCTTTAAAAATGCATAAAAAAAAGATACTGGGGAAAAAAAGAAATATTTTTCATAGGCAGCAAAAACAATTCTGATTAAAGAAAATTAGTAAAACACCTATTGGTCATTGAGAAGTGTGGCAAACTAATTAATCTTGGACCCTGGATATCACATATCTGATCTACTGTCGAAAAAGGATTGCGCAACCTGCTTCTGTAAAAACAGGGTGTTGTTGTACAGTGCATATGAAGGCTTTTGGTTTTTCAGTTGGTAGTAAAATTGGGCGGTTACGCAAAATTAGACAGGTTGCACATGTGATTTGCTTGTTACCTGCTTGACTCTGTGTGATGGTGTGTGTGGATGCGTTGCTGGCTGTAACAGAGTCGGCAGGGCCACTAGAAGTGGGAGAGGTGGAGGAGCCTGATGAGGGGTTGTGCTGAGCAACGTGAGCAACTGCAAAACCTGAAAAGCAAACACAGGGCACATGCAAATCACTTAGAAAATGACAGACGTGGTATCACTGAATGTCCTGGCATACTTTCTGTATCAAACTTAAATAAACAAGCTGGAACTAGAGCTTACAGTGAAGAGTCGAGTCTGGCCATTAGTTATTTCTGATGAATAAGTGACATGTCTCCATGCAATTAGAAAACAATAAAAAACAAGAGGTCCTGTACACACCCCTACCTGCCGTTTATTCAAATACTAATACATTGCATTACTAGATTTTGGTATAAATAACTTTAAATTACCAAATTACTTCAGTGTGATCCATTGGCAGGCAAACGAACAGACCAGACTTTCCTAAATACTTGGCATCAAACCAAGAGTTCTGGGAACCACAATCTCTTTTACCTGAACCAACAACACGTCATCAAAAAGGACTGAGAGACAGCTATTAGTCATCCATTTCCCTATACAGAGAACTCACTTTTGCGAAATTAAAAACCATCAAGAATTAAGAACTCCTACCCAAATCTGTAAGTATCAATACATTTTGTAAATATTGAGAGATCTACTGGAACTTTTTTGTGATGAGCGGGCTTGTTCAGAGATTGCTGTATGCGGCTGAGCAGTGTCTTAGGTGGTTATATACATACACACACACATATACATAAAAATAAAAAAAAGAGTTTATTTGCAAAAGCTTTTTAATAATTCTCAGAAATACAATGTATCACTTAATCTCCAACAAACTGAAATTGAGTTATTTTGACTAAGTTGAAAAGATAACATGCTAATGAAAAACAGGCTTTTAGAAAATGTAAAACAAAAACAAACAAAAAAACAGTGAGATTAATTAGTAAATGGTATTTCTGAGAACTGTTAAAAACGGAGTTGTTAGATTTGCTTGTGTGTATATATGTGAATATATATATATACACATACACATGCATATACAGTATATAAGATATATATACACACACACACACACACGACATCTATAGTTATCACATTTAAATTCACATTAAACCATCATATTTGCTGTTTAACACCCACTCATCTGGAACCAAAAGTCTAAATAAGGAGTGTATAGCATGACTGCTCAGAATCACAGCTGGCAGAGAGGAAGCTTTACCTAGAAACCTTTTTCAGACAAAACAATCTCTAACTTAGAAGAGTACAACAGAAATTCTGGTGAAAACAAAATTAGGATGTGTAGTTGTTCGTCTAATTTCTGTGCAAATCTCCACAAAGAGAAGTCAGCAAATCCCTTTCAAAAATAAAGATTGAGGTAATGTTTCACACATATATTAAATATATCTCAAACTGTAACAGAAAAGGAACATCTAACGCTGTGAGCACTTTTCTATAAAATAGAAACCTTACATTTAGACTGTGCTACATCCATAAGACAGTATGCAGAGGCTTACTCAAAAACGGTAACCGAAGACAGACTAAACATTCTTTTTTCTTTGCAATTTTGATGTAAAGCCGATTTGCATCAGCAGTTAATCTGGTGTTCAGTGTCACATGATCCTTCAGAGATCATTAATAATATGCTGATCATTTCTGTGGAAAATGCAATTTTATGTTTAACATTTATTCTCAATTCTCTGATGAATTGAAAGTTTAAAGATCAGCATTTATCTGAACAAAATATATTTACTGTCATTTTCACGTAATTCAATGTAACCTTAAGAAGCTTCAAAGAAAAAAGCAAGAAGCATTTAAAAGCATCTGCCACCTTACTCTTCTGTGATTTCTTCAGTCCTTCACACATTTACCTGGAACTTTATCTACAGACGCGAAGGCTGGTCCGCGTCTGGACTGGTCATAGAAGCGAAAAGGCAGAGATGAAGCAACAGACGGCTGGCTGAAGCCCAGCACCTCTGTTGAAGGCTGAACAGGAAGGTCCAATAGAGCTGCAGGATGAATATTTATGGAAAGAAAAAATTAAGAAAACATTTTTCTCCAGCTACACATTAAAACTAAATGGCAGTTAAAGGGAAATTCCATGTCTCTGGGAATCAGTACAATTAAACTTATTGCACATGGCATCCATTAATTCAGAATGTTATTCTAGGCAGTTAAAGTATAACTGAAGTCCAGCTCAAATGACCCCATTCAACCCCTCCCATGTTTCAAAACAGCTGGGAGGTCTGTGAAAGTATCATTTATAAACAGAAGACACAAGTTGCTCATACATTTCATTGCTTTGGCTTCAAGGCAATAAACAATTGGTAAGCAGCCAAGACCTTACCTGCTATTCGCTGCATTTTCATGCGTCTGGCCTGGATGCGGCCCTTGGCTAGTCGCTGTTTGGCGATGATGCAGCGAATATGGTCCGCAAAAATGAAATTAGCCTGCAGGATGGGCACAGGCTTGGCGTGAGGGTTCGACGTGGGCTTGTGTATGATGATGTTCAGAGCCCTGCTGTCATCTTCTACACCTGAAACCTGCATGTCCTGTGAACAGAAGCATTGGATTCAAATATGAACATCTCAATGCTGGTTTCCCAGACTTAAAGTTCAACAATCGTTTTGAAAATAATTTTATTCATTCGTCGTTTGCTTGGTTTCTTAGTCTTTTTTTACCTTTGAGCTTTCTCATTGCCAGTACTTTTGGGAAATGTCTTCTAAGAAATGAATTCCCATAATAATTATAATAATTATTATTTCTATCATCAAATAGCTCCACCTAATGACATAATTGTTCTGTTGACAGGCAGCTGAAAAGAACCACTAAAGCGAGTGATTTGTAAAATGTTTAACTTTGTGCCGATACATCCCATGTGATAACTGGAAATGTCATTAGGTTTGATCATGAATCTTAAGCAACGCATTACCAAATAATGTTCGCTTTAAGCTGTGCATGTACACAGGCACACAAAAGAGACAATATGCCACGCACAGGACACACACAAAAATGAGTTTAGAACGTCATTTGATTTAATTTGAGTAAATGCTAAATAATTACAACAGCTGTAGAGTTGTGGTCACCCTAGAGTTAAAACTGGTGGATGCAATGTACAGGTTTTTTTCAAGAGAAAAATGTGCACCAAATCAGTTGCTGTAGAAATATATACTTTACTGGTTGTGGATTAAACAGCTCAACACAAGAGCAGTAGTGTGCAACAGATTTTTAGATTAATTCCCATGCTCACTTTTTTTTTTAAAATATATTATAAGCCAAATGTATTATTGACCTCAGGGAATTTATGTACAATAACTTCTTGATTTTTAATATAATTTCTTGGTAATGCATATTTTAAAAAAGGAAAGGTAAACTGATAATTTTGTTCACATCAAGCGTCAAAGTCAAATAAAAATAGAATGTTCGAGTTAAAAAATAAAACTTTGCACTGTACAGGTCTGGTATGTGTTTTTTTTTTTGATCAGGTGGCCAAAATGTACGAACAATGGGAACTTTTAAAAGATGGAGGGAACATTTATTTATCATACAAGATA
Organism: Enteromius afrohamiltoni; assembly: GCA_034779775.1. Lineage (NCBI taxonomy): Eukaryota > Metazoa > Chordata > Actinopteri > Cypriniformes > Cyprinidae > Enteromius > Enteromius afrohamiltoni. The sequence goes on along the minus strand of JAUYWG010000033.1, from coordinate 13,349,466 downwards.
TTTGCAATACACATTAAACCTTAATTTTGCGTTGTGTAACACTAGATGAAAGTAAAAAAAATGGAGCAACTTGCATATGTGTCACAAATTGTATCCAAATCCACACAATTTTAGTCATCTGTTTCCACTGAAAACACTATTTAGAGCAAAAATGCAACAGTTAAAAACCACCAAAACCAGATTTTTAGAACTGGTTTTCGACAGAATCCTTTAAATACCCTCCTTTGCTACATTCCATTACTTTTAAAATTTGACAGATGTTCTCACTTCTGAGCTGAAGATCAGAGTCATGACAAGAATGTGGCCAAAGTGTACTTTATGTTTGTTTGACTGTCATGTTTGCAGCGGAGATGTGGGAATGAAGCAGACCTGTAAAAGCCCAGCAAACTTGACAACACCCCAGCCGAGACGTTTTGAATCCGGTTCCACGAGACTCATCTGGTACACATCCACAGCCAGGAAGCGCTGAGCTTGAATCCCATCTTTACTCACCACCATGCAAGCAATAAGGTCACTGTTATCTACAAAAGAAGAATAAAGTTAAATTATTGATAGTTAAGCCCAAGGGCCCTTCCACGAACTTGCATAAACCAGTAAAAAAAAAAAAAAAGTCATAAAGGTCAAAGTTTATACTGTAGATGGGAACACTGTGTAACAACCCCTTTTAAAATAAACCCAAGTGAAATATTAGTTTACATTTACAAGTACAGATATGCACCCTCACACAAGACTTGATCGCACGCATTAGGAAATTTAGCATTAAAATTTCAATTTAACCACCTAATCTATTTCCACAGAAACAGTAGGCTTTGCACAACTAAATATAGTGCTGAACTTCCTATTATACCGTTGAGAAAACGTCAGTGCAGGGTGAATTCAATCACATTAAAGACTTAGTATCTGAGTGAGTGTTAACCTGGCATGAAATCAGATCGTACTCAGACATGCGGGAGTTTTCAAAAACACTCCAGTGAGTCATGAGCGAGGCAGTGCTTTGCTGCCACACGGGTGGGTGGAGAGGGGGGTGGGGGAAGAAGGGGAGGGGTGAAAAAGAGAGGTAGGTTATGAATGTTTGAAGTCGGTTTCAGGTAGACCAACTAAACTAATAACTAAAACAGCATCGTCACAACTAAGATACTATGGCTTCGTAGCAGTTTCTCTCTGAACTTCCTTAGAAGTCACAGCGATGGGTTGAGGAATTACTTCAGAACTGAAAGAGCAAGCGCTGTTCTTCCTTTTAACTCGCAGCCAACGGTGATGACAGAGAATTGTGTTGCCTCTGGGGAAAGAGATTCAACTAAACTAGACAGCTGAGGCACACTAGTTCTCCATTTTTAAAGCCGCAAATACCATGATGCACACCAGCTCTGTGGAATGTCGTATCCTAAGGGCAGTCAGGATACACTTCACGGGTGTTTACATGTGGTTATGTTGGCTGATTCATAATGAAGCTGTACTAAAAAAAGAAAAAGAAAGGGCCTCCACTTCATTGTCTATAAATGGTGGTGGGTTTATGTGGAAGCTGGGTGACTTCATTAAAACCGTTCGAGCGAATGTAATGAATCACTGATACTTATGAATCAGCTTGAACAATTCATGATGTTCTGTAAAGAACCGGTTTAGTAGTCTGCATCTCTAAGCAATAGTTAAAACACACACAGACAACATACAGGTATAAAATACAGGGACCTGTATTGAGTTAACAACAACACTCGCTTTGTCTATTCTAAAGGGAAAAGTGGTTTTAATTATTTATTTATTTTTTAGAGCAATGGTGGACTTCTGGTTCAAAAAGCAAATTTGAACCAATGTCTTGAAATGTCAGATTTTCCAGGAGCTTTTCTTGGTATTATTCATGAGAATGAACTATTGCGATCCAATCACTACGCTGTGAGAATCTATACTCCATGTTTGATCACAGTCATTTCCCAAAATGGTTTAATTATTATAGAGAAGAAAAGTCAACAGTTATGTTGTTTGTAGACCATCTGGGATGGATGATCACATCCTGAGCAAACGGTGACCAATTGGAGAATGAGAATGGATTTGGGACAACGTCTTAGACAAAAGAGATGTCAGAACTTAATTAACATACGACTACAGCTGTTACGACAAGAACTGTATAAATGTTTTGTCCTGACTACGTGTGTTAAATCACTGCTGTGCTGCAATAAACATCTTCATCCAGATCTTCAGCATCCTCATCAGTTTTTCCTACAGTGCTGTAGTATGTGTGAAGCTGTATTACAGCAGAGAATTCAAATCTCATTAAAGAGCTTCGGCGCTGCCAGCTCACCTCTGTTAGCACGACTGAAACTATTTAATACACAGCGCATGGAATCTGCAAGAGACAGCAGTTTCTGAATGCTGCGATGAGTTTAACATCACTCATAAATCATAGTTGACATCTGGATGAAGCAAGTGTGTTTCACAAGGGCACTGATACAGTGATACGTCTAACCAACTTTTATTAAAGTGTGTAGTATTGGTATTTCTTTTAAACTAAAAATAGGATATTATACTTTCAGTCTGTACTTTGTGTTCAGAGAATCAGTGTTTTTATTGTTATATGGAAGGCGGCACTATTATATATTTTCTGTACAGAATTTCAAAATTTTTTCCCCTTAGATTTTTTTTCAAAATGTTTTTGTTTTTTATGAAACGTATCTATACTTAAGTGTTTATAAAAAAAGAATGAATCAAGCTAGAAATTTCTTTTTTGGTTCACAAGCATAGTATACTTAAAATATATGATGCAAAGTTGACTTATGAAAATGTACGAATATATTTGCAGTATAAAACTACTAAGCTAGTAGTTTACTTAGACTAAACCTCAAAGTGTACTAAAAATGCACTCCACAGAGTGTGTTGTAGGTCTGATTTTTGGTTGTTTCTTCCCACCCTCTGCACTCCCACATTTTTTCCACAGTTGTACACGCTCTTTTCTGGAGTCTTTTTTTAAGTCTGAAGTATGAAAGACCAGTGCTGAAACGGGGGGCTTCGTGGCAATTCAAAGCCAAACATTGTGGAATGTTGTGAAATATAGTACATACCGCAGTATACTGCTCTGAATAATCATTCAGAACAATTTGTTCAATTTAACTTATCAACAACTCACAAAGTCAGTACAAATTTCTTTCTTATGCTGAACACGAGAGATGTTTTGAAAAATCTTGGTAGCCAACCAAAAATGATTATGGAAGTCAATGGCTGCAGCCAGCTGTTTGGTAATAAATCAAGAGTTTATTTGCAAAAGCAGATTTTTTTACAGTTCGCAAAAATCAGGTTTTTTATTATGTTATCATTTATTCATTGTGCTAGTTAGAGGTTTAGATTATTTTTAGGTTAAGAGAGTGTGGAGCGTGATAAAAGATGACCACCGCTGAATATTCAGTAGTACTAACTACAGGTAAAAGAGCTTTATCTAAGAAAAAATAATCAATGCATGAGTGCAACTGTAGGTTATTTTTAAAATAACCAAGCTGTATGCTTGATAGAGGTTAACTGGAATGCAAAAAAAATAAAAGTTAAATAAAAAATAAATTCATTGTTAAAAAATTGAGTTATTGGTTTTTTGCAAATTAACTCTTCAAATATTCTTCAAATGTGTTCAAAAGAAGAGACGTCTTTTCCAGAAAAACATTAAATAAGAACTCATAATTCAGGTTATCTAAGACTTTGGGAATCCTAAAGCAAAAGTCAACTGAACAACAACTTAGAAAATGTGAAAATAACCTTTAGCACATAAGTAGTTTAGCGTAGGACAACTCGCCCACTCTAACCCTGGCTGACCTTCCAGACACCACCAGCTAAATCAATATACACTGTAACATCCTGTGTAATTTCATGAAAAAAATGTAATGTGCATGTCTATTTTAACAAACCCCAATTAATAGAGATTTCAGCTCTTAAGCAAGTGGGTGTGGGGTGTTACATGCAAAAGTACCATGTGACTAAGTGTTTATGGGGAGAAGCCTTTTCTGAGAATTTCCTCAGAAAGTGTTCACATGTCATGTGCAACAATTAAGTATATGTATGCAAAAAAGGAAACAAGAGCAGCACAAAATATAATTGAACATGTAGTTGCAACTTCAACGTTTCAGTTATGGTGCTCTGAAAAAAAACGACAGCAAGGAGTGGAAAATATTCAGCAAAGAATTCATGTTCACACAAAGTTCAGTCAATGCACTGTGATGCGTCTACTGTGTTGTGCGCATGCATCATTTCCTGCACATCTAAAAATAACACAGATCTGTGGCACGTCAGGTTCTCAGGTCGATCTGTCTGTCTATCTGTCTGACTGTCTCTCTTGTCATTTGATAGCGAAGTGCTTGTTCCATCCACTCACTGATGAGCCATTCCAGGATGCACAATAAAAAAAAAAAAAACATAAAAGGCCAATGTTATCACAAATCATGATGGTGCATGATGAACCGGCTCTAGTTACTGTGAAACTGGGGGATGTACAAAAGATTTTCCAGAAATTAAAACTGGAGATGATTTTGTGAGTTAAAAATACTTTGCAGACATAAAGTCTAAAACCACTGGTTATCATTAATATTTAGCTTTTTTTAAAGGGATAGTTCACCCAAAATGAAAATTTGATGTTTATTTGCTTACCCCCAGGGCATCCAAGATGTAGGTGACTTTGTTTCCTCAGCAGAACACAAACAAAGATTTTTAACTTTAACCGTGGCAGTCTGGTAGTCATTTAATGGAAGTGGATGGGCACCAAACCTTTCAAAGTAAAAAAAAACATGCACAGACGAATCCAAATTACACCCTGTGGCTCGTGACGATACATTTATGTCTTAAGACACGAAACGATCAGTTTTTGTGAGAAACTGAACAGTATTTATATAATTTTTTACCTCTAATGTACGTCTGATTTTACGTCTGATATGTCCAATCCGTCTCGGGCTCACGCCTTGGCGTAGGATACGCAAACGCCGGAAGTGATCTGTTTTGAACTCGCGCTCTGGATACGCAAATGCCAGAACACCGAAAGTGATCGGTTCACAACCGTATCCTTTGCGTATTCTACGCCAAAGGGCGAGCCTGAGACAGTTTGGACATGGTTGTCTATCAGAGATAGAAACTACTAAATAATATTTTCTAATTTTCTAGTTTTTATATAGTTTCTCACAAAAACCGATCGTTTCGTGTCTTAAGACATAAATGTATCGTCACGAGCCACAGGGTGTAATTTGGATTTGTTTGTGCATGTTTTTTTTTTTTTAGGTTTTTTAGGTTTGGTGCCCATCCACTTCCATTAAATGACTACCAGACTGCCACGGTTAAAGTTAAAAATCTTTGTTTGTGTTCTGCTGAGGAAACAAAGTCACCTACATCTTGGATGCCCTGGGGGTAAGCAAATAAACATCAAATTGTCATTTTTGGGTGAACTATCCCTTTAAATACACTTTTTCATTATAAACATGATATTATCAGCACAATCATTTGAATTAGAAGTTAAATATTTGGTTATCTACAGTAGGATCTGAGCTCTGTGAACTCCACAAATTTATCTAAACTAATCTTACATCATAACATTTTTAAGATTTTCAAAATTTCAAGACAAAGAAAGAGTTCCGAATTCATCTGAATGATTCAAAATGGTTGATTTTTGGGGATTCAAACATTTTCAAAACACAGAAATGGTTTACAATGATTTATTTCAAGGTTTTTGAAATTTTCAAAATGTATCAAAACTTGAACACGTGAACAATTTATCAGATTAATACTCCATCAAAACTTACTTATTTTTAGTATTTAGACATTATCAACTTTTTTCATATTACATATGAATTAGATTCTGAAACCTCTGGACCCTAACATACTTATAATGTAATCTTGTACAACTAGTTGAATGCCAGACCAACAGACTTAAATCTTCATCTAATTGACCTAATATTGCTCTTCACCAACGCAGAGCGAAAACAGTCAGCCGGTGTCATGCTTTGAGCATTAACCCTTTATGCACAGACGGCTGAGAGACAGGAAGCTGAAGTGGGTTGATTTTGGCAAAAAAAAAAATCTGAGCTTCCTCCCACCTGGTCACACTTCCAGCTCCTGCTAGTTCTGCCCACTCTGACCAGGCTGTAGGTGCTTTTCAAGCAGCCTTACAGTTAGACATGAGATATACTGGAAGAGCTCAAGGCTGCTGCCCACAACAGCTGCACCAGCTCTAGAAAAGGCCTCGGTGACAGTGGAAGGTCTGACTCAGTAGTCTTTGCACTCACCCCCACTTACCTGTCAGACTGAGACGAGACGAGTTAACCAGGACACCTGGACACAAGAACTGAGTCGGAGGTGCTGAGACCAAGGGTCTCCATGCAACATGTCAGAGGTGAAGTGAGAATCATTTAACAGTGCAAACCCACAGATTGCTGAGAGAGCTGCACAGGCGACGAGAGTGCGATTTCATCATGTGTGGTAAACACTTTGTGACTTGAGTGTGAGAAACAGCGAGGAAGGTCTTAACATGGAACTCAAAACCAAGGAGATGGTCGCAGTTCATGAGAAATATATCGATTCTATGTTCTTAGCCCGAAAGGCTGCAGTTGCATCTTTATCTAACTGCACTTTATCTGATAGGACAGAAACAAGAGCTAGCACACAATTCAGTGTCTGTGAATCACTCAGCTGTAGATGTTTGTTATCAAATTATCACAAAGATTCACATGAAACGGAGTAGTAATCCTTTTGATGATAAGGAAGGATGTTATGAGCCAGGTAGGATTTACAAGATTTCGGCTTTAAAAATCATAAAAGCAACCAAAATCTATTTTTGTTAAGCAGATTTGATAGAGCATTAATGCTAAGAAGACCAGGATGTCACTGATTCTTATTTATTGGACATCTACATGTGTTATAAAGTGGTCCTATTATGTTTTTATTTTTATTTTTTTACTTTTTCAGCCAGTGTAAATTATGCTGTTCAAATATAAAATACAATCTGCAAGGTCAAAATCCACTGCAAAGGGAAGTATTCAGAATATAGTGTGTTTCTTCCAGATATTGTGAAGTAACAAATTAATTTAAGTTATTTAAACAACTCCTGCCCACGGAATATACAAAAAAGTAAGCAATGCATGGATGAGGTTTGCTAGAAACCACACACTCTCTTTAAAACGGCATTGATAATATGCACAGTTGAACAAACAGAAACTCTCAGTTATTCTAAAGGACAGTGTCTTTTCCACAACACGCTCTTAGCGGTTCTCCAATCACAAACCACTGGCCCAACTAACCAATCAGAGCACTTTTCATACTTCACAAGATGAAAATAAATTCTAGTACACCCAAAAAACTAAAATAAAGACTTTATAAAGAATACAATGTGACCTTTTTAATACTTGTAGGCCTAAACATTTGTTTTTATGTGATCAATTTAATTTTTTTTTTAAATTATACCCATATATAATGACTAATTCAAATGAAACATTTTAAATGTCCATTTTCTCGCACATATAAAATATACTGCTAAAAATATACATTTATCTGTCCTTAAATGTAAAGTTTCTTTGTTGTGAGTTCACCCAAAAATGAAAAAAAAAAAAAAAACTGTTGTCATTTCCTCACCCTATAAGGGTTAGTTTATCCAAAAATGTTTTAATGTTTTAATAATTACTCACCCCATGTCATTTGTTCATTTTGGGAACACAAATCAAGATATTTTTGCTGAGATTAGAGAGCCAATCGACCCTCCATAGACCACAATACAACTGAAATGATCCCAGAAACGTAGTAAAAACAGCAGTAAAACAGTCTATGTGACATCAGTGGATCAACACGGATGTCACATGGACGGTTTACCAATGTTTTTACTACGTGTCTGGATCTGGGATCATTTCAGTTGTATTGCGGTCTATGAATGGTCAGATTGCTCTCAGATTTCACCAAAAATAGCTTAACTTGTGTTCCAAAGATGAACCAAGATCTTACAGGTTCGAAATGACATGAAGATAAACATTTTTGGGTGAACTAACCCTTTAAGTTGTTGGAAACCTTCATGACCTTCTTTCTTAGGTTAAACAAAATATTTAGAAACATTTTGGTAAGTAGATGTTGTTAGCCACTGACTTTTACAGTATTTTTCTAACCATTCTAAGAAAGTCAGTGGGGAACAAAAACTATTTGGTCACCAACATTCTTCAAAATAACTTCTTTTGTGTTCAGCAGAAGAAAAATATATATGCATGATTGAAACCACTTGACAGTGAGAAAGAAACAGCTGGCAACGCAAACAAAAAACCTGAACGAGCAGAAAAAAATCCTTACAGTTGAGATCTGAAAACTGGAAAAAGTAAAACCAACTCATTCAGCATCAGGTTTATGTGATGGTAAATGGCTTACTGAGGTCCAGCACATCATCAGTCTTGATGAGATCTTCTGGTCGAGTGAGAGGAAGTTGAGTTTCTGGTTCTCCCTGCAGCTGTAAGGACAGCGAGCGCAGCATAAAGAACACACGAATAGCCTGCAGAGACACAACCCACAAACACACACACATTTAAAGCTGCTATAGCAACTAATGAATCATGAATATAAAACACACATCAATGAATTTTCCTACAATTTGTGTCCTACGTAAGTGCTGAAAGTATTCTTTAAAATATTTATTTTCAACCCACCTCAAAAATAAAAAAGATCAATGTAATAGCGTTTTGAGTGACAACCCAGAATTGTCATGATATATTCAGATATCACACTCTTGGCACAACTTTCAAAAATGAATACAATCTCAAATATTACACAGAGTTAAATATTAATGAAAAATAAAATGGTTAAACTCACTTAGGTAAACAGTGCTTAAAGGTTTGTAGGTACATATCAAAGATAAAATAACACTATTAAAAGTGCTGTCTCCACTGAATGATTGACATACATGAAGTAGTTTATACATATACACACACACACACTGTGTGTATATACATACATATATATACATACATATATATATATATATATATATATATATATACACACATCCATCTATATATATATATATTTTTTTTTATTATTTATTAAAAGGAAGAAAAGGGTCTGCCCCTCCCACCCCCAAACAGAAGAAAACTAGAAACACACACATTACAAACTATCCCCGCGGCAGTCAGGCAGGCATTTCCAACAGATTCGAACAGGGCAAAACAATTGATCGGTCACAGCCATCGGTACATTTATAGCCGCGGATTTTAAGAAAATGCTAAATGTTGTTGAGCCCTCCTAGCACTCCCAGCAAAGAACAGAAAGATTGTGAACTTCTTAAGCTGAGCGGCCCATGTGTTGAAGACACGAGCTGTGCTGTCTGAAGAAAATGTGGACAAACTCATCTTTCTGAACTTAAAAACAAAAATTTGAATTACAAAAAGTAATAAATTATTATTTTTATGGTCTTTTATAGAGATCGGACAGTAGATCGATGACAGGAATGAACTGGGAGGAGAGAGGGGATCAGGATGCCAAAGGACTTGGGATGGGAATTTAACTCTGGCTCTGAGTGGGTTTGCGCTGTAAGACGATGTAATAACCACAAGACTATTGGCACAGACACTGATTGCAGTTTTACTGGGAACTGGCTCTGCATCACCAAATAAGCATTTGTTTATTCGAAATCAGCTGCTTGTCACTGACCAAGCCAGGCATTGTTATATTACTGAAGCACAAAAAATCAATTTCTAAAAAGTCTCCCAGAAGACAAATAGTGCACACACTGGCCAAGAAACACATGTTTTCACAGACTGTGAGAAAAGGTTCGGGGAGGACGTTAGACAAAAGAAAAAAGCCAAAATGTTTGACAAAAGGCCATAAGACCCACCCAAATAATAAAATCTGAGACGTTACAACATGAGAGCATATGTTCATCACTGACCCTGCGTGTCCTCTCCACATCTCCACAAGGCAATCGCTTCACAAAGTCAATGCCGGTAAGGGGGGTGCCAGTAGGAGGAAGTAAAATGGATGCATCCATCATTAGATACTCCACGTTCAGGGGCTTATTCTATAAACACAGTACAGATAAACAAAGAAAAAAATGCAAAAACATGAATCACTCTATGAGCTTGTTGATCCTGGTCCTTCAAACACAAACATTTATTCTGCTGGACAAACACCCTCTTGGCGTTTGTTGTTGGTTCAGTGTGAACATGAGAGTTCAGTTAAAAACATTTGAAATCCAACAGTCATAATCATTTATTCTCACTTATTCTCATGTCACTCCAAAATCTTTTTTCCTGTAAAACACTAAAGGTTCATTATTCATCCCGGTCACACTTTTCAATATAAGTAGGCAAACAAGTGAGCAACTACATTTTTTAGTTTTATTCCATGGAAGGATGAAATGAGCATGAGTAAATGATAATGTTTTTATTTAAGCCAAGTTTTGTTTTTTGTTTTTTTAAGAAAAGCAACACTCCCAGGAAAAAAGGTTTTGTAAGAGGAAGTAGTATAAACTTTGTGTGCATTAGCCACTCCTTATTCAGTAAACGACTGATAGATAAGAGAGGTTTCCTCTCACCCAGAAGCAGGATGTGTTGCTGTATCATCAGGTCATAACAAAGTATAACAGTGAAGTTGCAAAAAAGACAACATTTGTAAGTTTAGCAATGCAGCTTACCATCATGCTCCTATACTCATCCTCAAACATGTCCAGGAAAATCTCCTCCCCCTGCAGGAAGAAAAAACATTACAAGCAAAAAATTACCATAAAAAAGCATGACACACTACTCTTCAAAAGATAAAAGTAAAAGTAAAAACTGGTAAAGACAGTGCAGTAAGGACAAAAAGCGATGTAATAAAATGAAGATTTCGAGTTTCAAATAAATGCAGTTACATTTTTTTTTATTTAAAAGGGTCTATTGAAAGAATTCTGGAAAAAAAAACATGAAAAATTATTAAGCAATGCAACGGTTTTTCAACGACCTTTTTCATGAGCAGCAAATCAGTGTATTAGAATGAATCCGTTTGGCCCGTTCACGTGTAGGGGTAGGGGTGTCTCAATTCTCCTTTGATTGGAGGGGTAGGGGGAAGGGGAAGGGCTAGATAGCCCTCGAAAAACTTTGATTTTTCGGGACCTCACTTCAAACGAAGGGCTAAGAGAAATTTCCAACATGGCTGCTCACTCGGGCAAGCAGACCCATAAATGTAAGTAATTTTAGCCATTAATAAGAATTTTTATGACAATTTTTCACTATATGTATATTACCATCAGTCTTGTGTTTACGGTTATGTTCTGTAAAGTAACGTTTGAAAAAAAAATCGCTAAAGGCCAAGGGGAAGGGGCGAGGGGTAGAAAATAGATGTGGGATTGGGCCTACATTTGAAGAAGTAATGACTCGCGTCACTGCAGTTATTAAAAAAATATACTGAAATTGAAAAGTTTTTAGTGTATTTTTGATTAAATAAATGCAGCCTTGGTAAGCACGTGACTTATTTCATGAACATTTAAAAAAAAAAAAAAAAAAAAATTAATTGTAGTGTACAGTAATATAAAAGGGGGGGAAAAAAAAGCGTGAAAACGTAATCCCACTCTCCCTCAAGAAAAGCTAAAAACCAATTAAACTCTTAAATAAGTTTAAAAACAACTAAATCACAATTTGTATTAAATTATTATTCTCGTGAGTTATTTTTGTGTTACCATCTGTTGCCGGTACAGTTGAAAAAAGCAACTGTTAACATGAATCAGCGCAAACACTCCATGAAAATCCCCATGGGAACGATGAAGGAGAGGCATGATGAGAAAATGTGGTAATATATAGAATTAAAGAGAAAATGAGCATGAGTTAAATTATTCAGAACACTCTGACTCTTTCACATATACAGTAAGTCATTTTTGGTTACTGCATAATTCCCATGCTTTCACTTCTGTTATTTCATAGTTTTGACTTCACTATTATGCTACAGGGTAGACAACAGAAAGAATAAAGAAAAAGTAGGTGTGTCTAAACATGTGACTGCTGCTGTGTGTCCGCCCAGTTTCTTGGAAGAGCTGGTACACACTGATGCACACACAAAATGCAGATCAGATACCAAAACATGGGCCCTCCCAGGACCCTCTATAATCCCAGAACAGAACATTCAGTACAGTGTTTATTTATGTACAGTCCTCACTCACGGTAACAGAGGTTTAGGAAAATCGTCCGGCTAGTATAATGCATTCTGAAAGGGATCTTTCTTTGAATTGTGAAAGCAAAACTGGCTGCCGCTTTCACGTACATTAAACAGAATCACACCAGAGGACTCAAATTACATGAGAGAAAATGACTTCAGAGAAAACAAACAAAAAAGTGCTGCAGGCTGCAGTAAAAGCTGGAAAACATGTCCTTCAATGTTGAGACAATTGACAGCGTGTCCAAAACAAAAGTTGAACACACTAGTGTACTTTCAGTGCCCTATTCTGTTTAATTGGAGCTTGTTTTCACAGAAATGTCTCAATGCGAATGAGCCACCAAGAGTGCTAACAAGTTTTAACAGGAAGCTGTTGGGATTTTCCCAAATAACTAAACAACAAAGCCTTTAGGATGTGCTGTTTGAGCTTAATTCTTCCTCAGACTTTAAAGGAAATCAAATACAAGTAATAATTATGAGAATTATTAGTATGAAGGTCTGCTGCCTTGAACTCGCTGGGTTACGGTAAGTACCTTAACCAACTGATGACTTTTACTTGATCCGAAATAAAAGAAAAAGATCATCGTTCTTGCCTTATAAAACCGCCTCAGAAGGTGAAGACTCTCTTCTCGAGCCCCCTAAAAAAGGAAATATCATCATAGCAATGGTATGATTAAGTTTTGCAAATATAAACAAGTAAAACGTCCTACTTCCTCTAAATCTGTCTAGTTTCAAAATAAAAATGGTAATGTTACCCAATGTAAAAAAAAGTACTGGGAAAAACCTAAGTGTGCGTACAACACTTGTTAAGAAATAACTGATTAATTAGAAACATGTTGCAATCAGTTTTAAATCCTCTTGATAAGCAAATCAGCATGAATCATGTTTTTTGACTTTTCAATTACTGCGAAAGACATTTTCAGTCGCAAAGCAGGTCAAAAGCGATATGTTTGCTAAAACAGTCCCCACAATGCAATGATATCATATTTTGGCAATAAAACCAAAATTATTCAGAATTACTTAAATTTGATGTCTTATAAGTTCAAATTATTATATGATCATAATAAAATATTCATTTATGGAAGAAATTTGATTAATATTTTCATTTATACAAATAAATGATTAATATTAATAATTAATAATATTCTTTGATGCCAATAAATATCTTTAAATCACAATTTACGTGAATACTTTTATCACCTTATTCCAGTTCACATTTTTTTCCACAACATTTTATATATATATATATATATATAAAATGTTGTGGGGAAAAAAAAAAATCTTTTATATATTTTTATATATATATATATATATATGTGTATGTATGTATGTATGTATGTGTATATATATATAAAATATTAATGGATTTCCCCCATCCCATTTGGTAAACGTGAACCAGATGCACCATGAGCTCAAAAATAAAATTCTGGCTAAGATACTGCAGTTGCTGGCATACATCAAATGTAAGAAAGTAAAGTGCTTTTGGTTCTGTGTTAAGACTCTTACCTCCAAACAGGCCAAATGAATGTCTTTTATAATGCATTGAGAGCCAGACAGCACAGACTGTTTCAGAAGCAGACAGCTTAACTCCAAGGTGGCAAGACGCACCTTTCCATCTAAAACACACACATACTCTAAGTTGTGATGGTGTACATCAAACACATAAGGTGCAGTTGTTCTAATTTTAAAATAGACTAAAGTGGTAGTATTATGTAAAAGAAGAACATAAACTTGACAGTAAGTATTACGCAATTCATTTCGGTGATAAAAATGCAAACAAGACATAAAAAGGGAAGTGTGTGACATTAGAATAGCTCAGATATGACACATGTAATCACGGCAACAGCTAAACAACCACGCTAGCAGACAAAAAATATCACAAATTAAGAGGAAAGTCTGTGGATCATGTGGAAACAGTAGTTTTGCTTCTTGTCATGTTAGTGTCACATTGGAGAATGAATCATAAAACATGAGGATAAAAGCTCATCGTGTATATTGTGGACTTAAATGGATCTTCATTTTATTATAAGTATAGTGACTTTGTGAAGCAAGTCGGCCTCCAAATGTCACAACAATTACAGGACCCCCGAAAGGAGAAATTGGCAACAATTCCTCTAAACAAAGGTGAAAGAGATCAACGGTCAGAGGAAATCGGTTGCAATTTGTGTTACTCAAGGCTGTGGTAAAGGGTACAGGGCTAAAGAAATGTGCATCAGTAACAAGTGACACTTCACTGCCATTTACTGCCCTTGGTTACGGTTACTCACAATAACTGATTTTTCAAAACATCACTTAGAAATAAACTAGAGATTTCTGTAGTGTAAGCAGCAATATTTTTAGTAAAATGTGGTAAAAATTGAAGGGATGTCATTCTGACACGTGTTGCAAAAAATACTTAATTTTAAATGCAGCCTTTTTTTTCTTGAAATAATTAGTTAACATTATTTTCAGCAGAGAGAAAATGTATTTAAGAGAAGCGCTGTTAAATTAAAACAATTAAATATCATTTTAATTAAAAGCTGAAATAGAATAAAATATAAATTAATTAAAATTTTCATTTCAATTTAATTTATAACACAAAATTAAAATGATAAATTGCCAAATAACTGAGATAAAATTAATATTTTTCAAATTAATAACTCAAAATTACAAAGAAAATGAAAACAAAAAAGCATGGTAAAACTTTATTTTAACGACCAATTGTCACTAATAACTAGCATGTATATTACTAACATATTGGCTGGTTGTTAGTATTAATAAAACAATTCTGCATGCTAATATTTAAGATATTTAAGATACCTTAACTTAAAGTCTATCCAACTGTTTTTCAGTATAGACATGGTTAAGCATATCCTGCCCAAGCTGTCCAACTGATGTCATCAGAGAAGGAATGTCATTTCAGAGAAGCAAATGTTCAGATTTTGACTAAAGATTACTAAGAAAAATGTTTTTTATTTCAGGGGATACATTTGCACAGATTAATTGGACTTTAACAGCTAACTTACTAACTATTAACCAGCAGCAAATTACTATTTTCATGGAAAACTCCCTATTCTAAAGTGTTACCCAAAGCACACTAAAGTTAAAATCAAAACAAAACCTCATTTAAAAAAAATGACTAAATAATTACACTTCAGATTTAGAGGAAGCTATTATATGATTATGAAAAGAAACTGTCTAGAATAATTTGCACTGATAAATGGCATGCATTGAAATCCGATATTTTATTAAGTACGTTAAAAAAGAAAGCATGTCTGCATGCTTGTTGCACAATCACTGTGTTAAAATACTAGTAAAGATCTACCCTGAATTAACAGTGAGAGCTTTGGTCTAAACACGGTCAAGTTCAGGCAAACCAATGGAATCCGCAGCGTGTAATATTTAATGAGCATGTCTAAGCAGGTGAAGGATTATATTTGGAATCTGCATGTAAATACAGTAGAGTGAGAACGTGCAGTGTGTGTACCTGGCTGAGCAGCCTGGCTCATGATTCGGATCACTCTTTCCACCAACACCTGACTGTAAAAGCTCCTCTCTTGATTTGGCACTGGTAGCTGGATCCTTTCTAAGAGCTCCAGGTTTATACCTTCACATGAAAATGCACACATGAACCAACAAGAGGTAAAGAAACAGAAAGCTGGAGCCTAAGGCAGTCTAATTTTTCTTTAAATTAGAGGGCGGGGGCAGCATGGGGGGGCGGGGGCGGTGGCAGCATGTATATATGGTGGCCCTTTGTCGGCAAAATTAGGTACTTCGACTGAAGCAACGAACACTTATGGCACGGTAAGGGACGTTTCCGTATCTCAGGGAACCTGGGTTTACGAAAGTAACCTGAACGTTCCCTGTTGATACTTTACTCGTACTGCGAAATAGCAGTTTGAATGTGCTACACCACGGTGAACCGTCTGAACTTGAACTCGCTGCTGGAGTAAATGACAGCCAGCGAGGCGAGCTTTTAGAGGCATGAAGTTCCCAGGGGGTGCCGGCGCGGCAAGCACTTTAAGACATAGAGCTCGCAGCAGGCCCTTACATACACGAAATATAGCGCTTTCCACTAACTCATTGTGCGGGGGAAATAACAGCCATATAAAGCATAAGTCCAGATTGGGGTGCAGTTGCCAATGCTGGCCACTTAGATTTAACCTTTTACAGGAGGATTGGCTCGGGCTGGTGTAAATGGTGGCGTAATAAAGGTAAAGCTCACAAATTGAGTTCACTGTTCGAAAGCACGCCGGTCAACACAGTAAATACACAGACATATGGAGCTGAATTAGTTTGATTTGGACACAGTGCCAACACGGAACAAATGACAACCTTTTTTATCAATGAGTGAGCTCGCGGCTGGGGTGATTAACGGCCAGTGTGGCAAGCTCATAAAAGACAAAAAGGCCAGTGGCACGAAATAGTTGTTTGAACATGCTACAGCGCGGCGAACTGGCTGAACTTGAGCTCGCTGCTGGAGTAAGTGACAGTGAGCTTTTAGAGGCATGACGTTCCCAGCAGGTGCCGGCACGGCGAGCCCTTTAAGACATAGAGCTCGCAGTGCGCCCTTACGTATAAGAAATATAGTGCTTTCCACTAACCAACTGTGCGGCCATATAAAGTATAAGACCATATCGGAATGCAGTTGCCGATGTTGGACACTTAGACTTTACAAATAGCATAGCGTCTACAACCCATTTAGCAAGCCTGTGCTTCGAGACCGGTAGCCCTTTGGTTTGGACATCGAGGCAGACAAACAGCTGGTCAGAGTGCCTGACCGCTCAATGTAGGCTCTCAAAGCCCTGACCCGGGCAGAGGGGTTGAAATCATCACCCTCAGAAGGGGGAGAGCCACAAGGGAAATCACCTGCATTTTAAAACAGTGTGGAGAGCACTTTCGGCACATAGCCGAGCCTTGGTTTCAGGATGACTTTGAGTCATTCTGCCCAAATTCCAAGAAGGCGGGGCTCACAGACAGCGCTTGCAAATCACCTGATTTGAAGGACCGTGTACTGATATGCGATCCCCTCAAAGGCGAATCTGAAGAATGGCCTGTGATGAGGGGCTATTTGTACATGAAGTACGCATCTTAAAGGTTCAGTGAAAGCAAGCAGCCAGTCTCCTGGCTGCGAGGGGATGGTTTTCAGTGTTATTATTCTGAAGTGCCATATTTATAGCACGATTCAGACATCTCAGGTCAAGTACGGGTCTTGACAAATGTGTCGTGCCCTTTTAAGAGCAGTGTTTTCACATAGGGTCCGCAGCGCATGAGCGGTGCAGATCGCAACTGAAGGGAATAACCGTCTTTTTATTATGAAGAATGAGAGGAAAGAAAAGAGAGAGCAGGGGCTGACTGACATCTCCGTTGTCTGTATAAATTCACTTAACATGCTCCATCTCATCTGCAAATACTCAGCCTTCACCTTGAAAGGGGAGGACATGAGTGCGTGAGAGAACCAGTTTGTGCCCTTTTTTCAGAGCGCTCAGGATCGTGTGGCTTGAGTGAGGCGCACTGATCCTCACATTAAGCATACACTGAACATGAGCACGTGAGAGATAATCAGTGAATGTGCGGATTATGTCTGCATAATGCACTCACACATACTTAATCTCAACGTGAAACACCGTCAAACGTCAACGTCATACTAACTGCTTAACTGTTCATTTTTTGCTCAGACAGCCGAGGAGGATAAGCGCTTGTGAGGGCTTATTTACTCCTGTAGGCAGAGCAACTTTGTGATAGATATGAAAACAAGTGAGCGGGGTATTACAGAATACATAGCGAGTGGAAAGTGAAACTCGTGCCCTCAAGAGCATTACATTCTGCGTGGGGAGAGCAGACAGTAATGTATGAGTTCACTCGCCATAGATTTAGTTTAGGTCTTCCCTTGTTAGAAGACTTCCTCCTCGCCAGGGCGGGCAGGGGACGTTAGAAGGCGCTATCAGATGCCAAATACCTATACGGCGTAGGCAGGGGATTTCTCCATCTGCAGGCGATCTGATCAGCGTAGGCTTCCGACAGGACCAGCAAAGGTTTCGTCGCTGAAGGAGAAGAATCTGACTTTGCCGGCGAAGGGCCACCATATATACATGCCCATTTTGGCGGGCTTTGGCGGGGGTGACGTCCATTGGTCCCTCTAACACGGCACCCTTCCGATTGGTTTAATCTAAACCACTGCAAGCGACCAATGGCCCTTGCAGTTTCACTGCGTGATTGAATGGGCTTCAGTTAGGAGGAAATAAGGAGTATTTCCCATAGCGTCTTAGCAGATGCAGTACGAGTGAAGTATCGACAGGGAACATCATATGTAAGCACTTTGTATGTTTTTTAAATACAGTAAAAATTATATTGTGAAGTATTAAAAATGTTCCGGCCTTTTTTTTTTTCCTGTGATGCCAAAGCCGGAGTTTCAGCATAATTACTCTTCAGAAATCATTTTAATGTGATGTTTCGCTGCTCAATCCATATTTCTGATTATTATCAGGTCCTTATTAGTATCTGTACATTAAGTTTCTTTAGTAATATTTATTTAATACAGATTTATCATGATGTCATTTATTAAATATGCTAAATATTTGATAAAGAAACCCTTTTACACCTATATCCTAATTATCCATTTATCTAAAATGCATTGTTCCAGACCTGAAGAGACAGATCAGATACCTTTACTGTGAGACACGGCATACAGGAGACAAAGCACAAACAAAGCCTGGTAATCCTCTGTGTCACAGTCCAGTGAGTTATACAACATGTCCAGGAAGGGCCTAGAACAACAAACAAGAAGATAACAGCTATTCTTTCATTCTACTCTCTAGAAATCACGCACAAAAAATGAACAATGTGTGCAATGCGCATTGCGTAGTTTGTGCACATGTACTGCATTGTTTTGAGTGTTGCAAATGTGAAAGGCATTTACTACGTGAGCTATTGTGTATAAATCATGCCGAACTTCAAATGGCTTTGAGAAGCACTCATATCCAGACTAAACACCCATTGTCTCCTGACCTCTCAAACTAAAAATATTCTCCACAAGTGTAAACTCTTCTTAAGTATCAAATCATGTCCATGCAGAGTATTCCTAAGAACACTGCTTTTTCACAGGCATTCCATGTACTTCTTGGGATAGCGAAAACACATAAATATTGCTCTTGAAAGGCTTGGGGAACAGTCTTAACACGTCCCGGCCCTGTTTCTCTGGAGCATGCCAATCTAAATAGGGGAGCATGCTGCACTTTAATGAACCGAGCATAACAAACCAATTGCATGGTCATTTAATGTTAACACTCTTCAACACTGCTGGCTTAATACTACTTAATGGCTCATAAAGCATAATGCCATTTTAATGCATGAACTGTTAATTCTAAACAACAAGGGCGGAGTACAGTATAGATGCATCTGACCCTTATTTCACAGGAGTAGGGGTGGGTGATTTACCGGTCAACAAAAGTAATCTTTAGAAAAAGTCTCCATTGAGGTTACATGCTCAAGGGACATGAAAACATTGTTTGCATGCACTTCAGTTAAAAAACAAGTTTTAAGGCACTAAAATGGAATCATTAATGGAAGAGAACTTATTTCTGTATATGGATGTGCACCCTGTCTGAGCACAGAGTCTGAAAAACATAAGATTAGTTATTTTTGCAGAAATATAAGCCTTGGTTGGTGAAATGCACACACTTGTAATGTGTTAAATTGCCCGTCTTTGTTAAAGTATAATGCCATTTTGTTTTAAAAATCCCCTAGAGCTAAACATTTCAGTTTTACAGTTCTACAAACCACAGATTCTCCGGTCTGGTGGTAGCACCTTTAGCTGCAGCTTAGCATAGATCATTTAATCTGATTAGACCAGTCGTTTCAAACCATGTTCCTGGAGGACCCCAGCACTGTATGTTTTCCATGTCTCCTTAATCAAACACACCTGATTCAGTCCATTATGCTCATTATTACAGACTCCAAGAGCTGAAATGGGTGTGTCAGACAAAGGAGAGATGCAAAATGTGCAGTGTTGAGGAGCCTCAAGGAACCACTGGATTAGACCGTTAGCATCACGCTTAAAAATTACCAAAGAGTTTCTATATTTTTCCTATTTAAAACTTGACTCTTCTATAGTTACATTGTGTTGCAATTTTCTAGGCTAATATAACTAGAAAGTGCTGTCATTCCGGCATAACAATTTTGAATGTTTTCATTTTTTGTATAACATGTTTGATATAATTAAAGGATTAGTTTATCCAAAAATTGAAAATTCTGTCATTAATTACTCACCCTCATGTCATTCCAAACCCGTTAGATCTATGTTCACCTTTGGAACACAAATGGAGATATTTTTTGATGATTTGAGAGAGCCATCTGACCCTCCATAAAACAGCAATACAACTGGCAATGATCCAAGGTCCAGAAACGTAGCAAAAACATAGGTAATAAAACAGTCATTGTGACATCAGTGGATCAACTTCACTTTTGCCATTCTAGAAGAATACTTATTTGGGCAAAGAAAAAAAACAAAACAATTTACTCTTCTCCCGTGAGTATCTCAATACTCTGCATATGCATGCTTTAACTTATTTGACGTAATCAGCCATGTTTACCCATAAACTTACCCATACACTCTAAAAGTCACTGAAGAAGAATGATGTTATTGATGTTTTATCTTATCTTTATTTTATCTTGTATCTTCATTTGTGTTCCGAAGATGAACGAAGGGGTGAGTAATTAATGACAGAATTTTCATTTTGGGGTAAACTAACCCTTTAAGACTGAGTAACTCACAGTTTCATTGGAATTTGATAGACATGATAACATGATAAACTGTAGCACTGTATTTAATGCCATGTTGTAGTTTTAAATAAAAAGAAAAAAAAAAAAGCTAATGTCTTGAATGCAAACAGCTAAAAAAAGAGAGCACATGTATAACATTCTACTGGATCCAGGAAGATTTTAAAGTGATAGCAGATTAATACTCCTGCGGTTTGTCACTACTCTTTACTAAAATCACTTTCGTAATTTACATGAGAAAAAAAAAACCTAAATAATAATAATAATAATAATATATATTTATACACAGTGACTTAGAAATCATGGAGGGGTCTACAATTTTCAGCATACAGTAGGTGCATTTCCAGTTCTCCACCAGGTTTGCACACACTGTTTATTTAAAAGCAAAATAAAAGGTCTTTGAGGGTCAGAAATCTGGATGATAAGTGAGTGATCAAATACTTATGTGACACAGTAATTCCCCCCCAAAAAATTAAAAAAAAATGTAATGTACAACATGTACAAACAATGTAATTTCCGGATTTTTCTTTCTAGATTCTGTCTCTCACAGTGGAAATGCACCTATACTGAAAATGGTAGACCCCTCCATGATGAAGTAAGAGAACTTGCAAAATCACAGGGTGATCAAATGCTTATTGACCTCAAAAAATATCATATCACGATTCACAATTTTTATCCCGAGTCTTTTCCAAGTTGGGTTTTTTTTTTATTATTTTGCAAATTACAGAGGTAAGGGTGGGCGATATGGCAAAAGTATCATATTTTATTATGATTCTTTGTCATTGATTTTATTTTTTGCAAGTTGTCTGAGCAGTACAGACAAACTAATTTGCCTTTTTATTAAAAACAAAGCCCATAAAATAAAGAAGGGCAGACATTTAGGCCAGAATGAGCAAAGATAAAAATCGTTGTCATTTTATCTTTGTTATTCGAGTAGATATACATTACAAATAAACATAATATGAATAAAACAAGCAGTGCTTTTATTTTTCAGGAAGAGTAGGTGAATTCAGCAGCATTGAAAGGTGAAACACTATATACATCTACAATACATCGATCATTTACTCACTCTCTGGTCGTTTTTATCTGAATGAGTTTTTTGTTTGTCCCAACAAACAAAGCAACGAAAAAGCAGATCATGGAGAAATATTTATCGTCCACGATCAAAAAACGTCCTATCGCCCACCCCTAACACACACACACACATACTTTCAGAAAGTGACAACTTTAGAAAATGCATGTGGCATTTCTAATGAATTTGTTGTACTGTAGGTTTTTTTTTGTCCTACTGCTTGCAATTATTTTCTTATTATTTTTAAATCTCAGACCGTTCGCTTGTCTTCAGTGAGAGCTTGAGGATTTTCTTTTCTTTTATTTAGGTTAGTATTAGTTTTTTGAAAAATAGTTATATTGTAAAGACCTTATTAAAAGCAAAAATAAATATAAATATAAATACAGTGAAATTAAATGCCTTATATCATAATGGTGATATCACCAACCCCAGCACATATTAGCTTAATCTGATGAAAATTATTTGTGTACATTTTTTAAATTGTAAAATTGTTGGTAAATGTGTTTTCTAAGTCCCCAAAGACATAGATGTTTTCTTCTAGGCTTGTGGTTAAGGTTGTGGTTGCTCGTGTACCTGCTCTTCTGTCCGTCAGATCGTGCCGCAGCTGCGCTCTTCTCCTCATCTGTAATGTTCTGTTCTGTTAACGTGGACACTTCAGAGAGCCTACATTTTTCCATCACAACCATCTCAATTTCTGCAAAACACAAACACAACACCAAGAGTATAAAAGCAAAGCTGGATTTAGGCAGATGGATTTTCTAACTACGTTAGATATACGTGAAAGATCCCTGTATCCGTCTGATCTAAGCTGAGCAAAGTTACACTAATGGGTTTCCCTTGAAATTATTATACGTCAGTGGACATTTGTTTCAAAAAGTGAAACCACTTGGTTGCAATTAATAACTTTCAGAATTAAACCAAACAAACCGGCCACAAGGGAATGTTTTCTAGAATTTTATTTTAGAACAAAAACAAAAAACATATTTGGCAGTGATTTTAAGAGGACAATCAGCAGAAAATACATATTTATTCAGCTGTTTACACAACTGGTTGGTTGACTGAGAGACCACAAGGTGGAAAAAAAATTATAAAAAAATAAAAACAAAGCAATTCTAATGCTTCAGGACCTAATGACCTTGCAAGTTTAAAAGTTACTTGAAATGAACATCATATAACTGTGTGTGTCAGACGCCGGAAAGGATGATTGCAAGAATGAATCACACAAGAGGAGTGAATACAACAGGAGACGGGGCTTAGCTCACTTTCCCTCTCAAGTCTGACAACTCCCAGCAAGATTAAGGAGACACAAATATGTCTCCAAGAGGGAGAGGGTGGGGGTGAGGTTTTGCCCAATCGGAGAGGTGTGGAGCACAGAATGAATGTGGACCAAAGTGACCGTGTCAAAACACAGAAATGACGTGAGAAAGTGGAGTGCTCTCGCAACTGGCAAAACATGATTTAGCCAAGTAGGATGTGTTGCTGGTTCAACACCTTCAAGGTTGTTGTTATTATTAGTCCAGGAAACAACAATGCTAAGAAACCCTCAAAGACCAAACCTATCACTAAATTTATTAGAACACTGTTCAAATCAATAACCCCAGGCATTGACCTAAAATCTGACTGGCTGATAAGATTATTGCTCTAATTCACATATCCTACTTGGGTAAATCACAATAAAATGTTTCTGTTTGTATTCCACGGAAAGAAGTCAGTCATACGGGTTTGGAACAACACGAGGGCCAGTACGTGATGACACAGTTCTCATTTTCGGTTGACATTTGTACATCGATCTCTAATGCAGGATTTTCTGCGGGCGCAGCTGTTCGGTCAGTTTTGAGAGCAGAGCCACAGCCAAAGTGTGGTGTGATCCAAAGAATGGAGGGTCAGTCAGTCATGCTGGGACATTCATCTAGTGCTACTCACCTTCCTTGTCCCCACTTGTCCTGCTGGCCTTTGAACTAGCCTCTGTACCTTTAGCCTTTTCCTTCTCTTCTTCCGGGCCTTCCTCTGATCCCCGCTCTTCCTCCTCTTCCTCGCCCACGTTCTTATAGTTGGGTCTTTTCTGGGTCCTCTTCCTCCCACGGTGACGACTCATCTCCAGCGAACGCTCCAGAGTTTCTGGGGGCTTGGTGAAGCGACGAAGACCAGCATTGCTCTGAAACGAAATGACCGATTTATGAGCGTATATACACTTTATGAGGGTCATGAAGAGACATCTTCTAGGTAATAATAACACTAATGCTAATAATAGATAATTACTCCAACAGTAATATAATAAATACTATTTCATATTATTTGTTAACATTGTCACATTAAAAATTACAATATTAATTCTATTTATTTCTTAGAATTGTATCTTTTATACTACTATATGCAGAATTATTGATATTTTTCCTTTTTTTAGGCCACCTAGAGAAAGTACATCAAAAGCAAATGCAAAGGTTTAAAACAGAAACCTTAAAACATAGCTACTAACTAAACTAAGCTTCGATTTATATTTAAATATAAATAAAGCAATCTATAACTTTCCACTAAAAAACATTCTTTAAATGTTTCCAAAGATCTCCCTGTAAAATATGATAAACCTATTGCTGGTTGGTCTTGACACAGCATATTCACACATAAACTTGCCGCTGTCGCCTCTGGCTTGCTTAGTTGGGGGCATCTAATTTCTAGTGATAATTGTTTTGACTACAGAGACCGTCTCTGCATTTAATAAATCAATAGTTTAATCTCGTCATTGTACATTACCATCACTCTATTCTGCTATTTGTTCATGTTCAGTGCTTTGCTATAATCTGTATTGTTAATAGCGCTATATAAATAAAAGTGATTGACTGATTGGTTAAACCATCTTAGATAACAGTAACAGCTACTTTTACAGCGTCTGCAGAACGTAAAGAAGCAGTGAAAGGAAAACAGCCTCAGGCTTCTCAGAAACAAGAACCCGCTAAGACAGGAAACAGCTGCCAAACAGTCAAGGACACACATGGTAAGTGCAGCACGGACAGAGGTGATGTTTGCAAGGAGCTCCAACATGTCACGAACTAGGCAGTGCTTTTGGGCATGACACTAAAGGACCCTAACCTCATTTACATCAACCGCACAAGAGATAAGACGTTCATTCTTAGAACAGCAAGAAAACACTGTGAACAATCACCTGCTCGTGGTCTCACAGTTGCACTATTGCACTCTGAACCACTCAGTCTGCTTTTCAAAGAACGCCTGTGAGGATTCAAAGAACCCACCTCTACTGTTTCGATATGTGAAATAATGTTCTCCATCTACAGTTTCTCTTCAAGTTCAAAAAGCAGCTTTAAGGAACCTAAGGTAGCAGCACAAGAGTTAAAAACCTCTCTTGATGAAAACAAAAAAAGGACCACAACAGGTCACAGTGACACGAAGAACATGCGCTTGCAACTGAGAAATGGAGCACACAGTAGGACGCCACACATGCAAAAAAAAAAAAAAAAAAAAAACACCCATCTGTGGTCTTGCGTATGGTCACAGGCTTAATGAGTGAATTCTATTCAAAGTGCAAAGTATATCAATCAAGACTGAGCTATTTACGAGAAAGGACAGAAGAGATAAAAGGCAGCTGATCAGCGTTTGTGACGACCTCACTCTGTGCCTTTGCCGCCAAGACAAAAATACATACATGTAAATAACGCAGAGGTTTACTTAAGGCTAAAGTGCGGTCATCTGACATGCATTGCGTCCCCACTTATATGTGTGAGTTTGTTTTATGAATCAAAACAACTGATTTCTGACATCAGGTTGATGTACATCGAGTCCCAGTCACCTCAGCCCACCCAAATGACCAAGTTTCATTCGCTGAAACGCTGCATAGTGCTCGTTTAATCTCCCGAAATGGGGTAACTAAAGCGTGCCACCAGGCTACAGGTGCGTTTCCAGCAAACTGCGTAGCAGGTGTGTGTCTGCGAACACATGCACCCTGCTCGTTGTGCAATATGTAAATGTATAATGAGAAAACAGGGGAAGCTTCTAATACGGCGGTTTCACCCTTCATCTCTGCACTACATAAACTTCATACTTCCTGTCATCTGCGCAAGGGCCTGTTTGAAATCCTAATCTATGCACCCGACATCTCTGCCTGGTCCCTTCTGTGCTCATCCTCTACCTGTGGCTTGTGGTGAAGGAAGGTCATGTGATGTGCGTGTGCGTGTG
Source organism: Enteromius afrohamiltoni (assembly GCA_034779775.1). Taxonomy (NCBI): domain Eukaryota; kingdom Metazoa; phylum Chordata; class Actinopteri; order Cypriniformes; family Cyprinidae; genus Enteromius; species Enteromius afrohamiltoni. The sequence continues at coordinate 13,323,344 of JAUYWG010000033.1, read as the reverse complement.
TTTGGTTGGCAGAAGCTTGCTGGTAACACAGGTACAAGCATCTGTTTCACAGGCTTTACGGGAAAGGGAAAGTAGGTTAGAGGCAGTGCGGTGATGTTGTAAGGCAAATCGCTGTACATCAGAGCAACAAGAGCCACAACAAAAGACAGACCAGAACTTTGCATTTACATAAGGATTCCCACTGGCTTCCACAATCGAGCTCTTTATAATACAACACAGTCCTTACTATAAATTGAAATGTTGATGGTTTGTTCAGCTGGAAAAGATATACCTGAAACTCGTGCAGTTTCAATAATTTAATATTAATCATTTGTGATTAATCTCATAACTAACTGGAAAACCTTGTTGGCTTGCATAGTGAAATATATGTGCAAAAACAAAAAAACTTGTCATACCAGTGAAAAGTCAACTGAATCTTGATACTGCTTCCTAAACAGAATAGATCAGTAACACAAACAAATGCACAAACAAAATTAGGAGTGTGACGAAATATAATATATATAATATTCTCGCCATAGTGGTATGATGCGGTGCAATAAATCTCGGGCAGAAAACTGTTGCCGCTTTCTATTCATGACGTTCTGACACAAATTCCAAATGGTTTTCAATGGTCGCTTTCTCGTGTCCAGTGTAGGCAGACTTGGGGCCGAGGTGTGCTTTACTTTCAATGTTCCTTTCCGTTTTGCACAAAGCCGCGTCCACACAGCTTTCAAATTATATCAAATTATTATCTTCTCGTGCCTACACTGTTGTACGCAGACTTGAAAGGATGCGTGGGTGTCCGCAGGACCCTCCTAATGACGAATATTATGTAATGCAGACGGCAGAAGTATACTTTATACAAGTATACGTTTGCTGTAGACAAGTTTGTTTTGGTATTCTGGTTTCAATCAGGTAGGGTTTATATATAACATGTATATTACGTATGTCCTATAAGGTTTGGTTGCCTTACACTGCAGTAAAGCCCTAATCTCTTCCATGCATACCGCATGCATTCTCTTACACTGTTCCTGGCTGGTGGAATGATCTTCCCATCACTATCCGAAATGCCAACTCCCTTACAAATTTCAAATGACTGCTGAAAACCCATCTCTTTCAACACTACTTGACATCATAAAAAAAAAAATTAATAATCTCTTAACCCTATCCTTTCTTTCCCTTTCAAGCCTGCACTTATCTAAACATTGCCTGCTGTACGGTATAATGAGCACTTCCTAAGTTGTTTTTGCCTCTTTAGGACTAATTGCTTGCCGTTTTCCCCACCTGTAAGTAGCTTTGGATAAAAGCGTCTGCTAAATGAATAATTTAAATGTAAATGTACCGCGAGCAGGACAAACAATAAAGATTAGTAATAATAACTATGACTGGGACTGTTATATACATAACATGAGAATATTAATATTATTCCGCTGTGAATTTTTAAAGTTTAGCTGTCGTGTTTCAAGAACGTGTCCACAAATGGAGTTCAGTGGTAAGTCAAGGACTTAAAAAAAAAAAAAAAAAAAAAAAAAAGCTTATAAATTTAAAATATAAAATTATAATTTTTATTTCATGCAGCCAAATGCTGCACGCTGGACATCCAACATGGTGCTGGAGACCTTTAAGCCCTGTGTAATAGTGTGGCTTTATCCTGCCTTCTGCAGTAGAAAATCAACGGCTGCTTCTACATCGCTGCCTGTTTAGCCCTGCCCACCAATCATGCATGTATAAACACGTCTACAAAACAAAAACCAACAAAAAAATGATAAAGATGACTCCAAAGACAAGGCAGTCAAATCAGCTGTAAACTCCATCACGTGCGTGATTTCACATTGAGCAGTATGTACTACACAGAAGCGTTGTTCATGTGATTATGCACAGCTTGTTAGTGAACAACGACTCTGTGTAGTACATACTGCTCAATGTAAAATCACGCACGTGATTGAATTCACAGCTGATTACAGAAATGGCTTTACTGACAAGATGCGCATTAAATTTGGCACAATATTTATCGTGCTGCCCTACTTCCATCTGATTCTAACATTTAATGAAGTAAAATGTGTGTAAAATGAAGTAAAAACTTGGTCCTTTGTTCACTATAGATTTGTTAACAAACAAAACACTATTTAACACATCGAAACTAAATGCATGCTGTGCTAACTATGTACGCTTTGTGTATTTTATATATAAACTAATTGCAACATAAAGGTAAAAAAGTGGAGATATGATTAGAAAGCATGAAGCTTGCAGTGTCAGAATGCCAGGAGGCCAATCAAATTCGAAGAAACTATGGCTATCGTTTAGCAGTGGCGGTTTCAGGCACGGGTGAATGGGGCAGCATTTTTTCATGAAACGATGGGGGCGGCACAAACATTTGGGGATTAAAAGAAATCATCCGTGCCCCTTTCTATCATCTATCATACCTGTGAATTTGGCGTTTAAATAGGTCTAGTGCATACAAAAACAGGAAGAGCAGTATCCATGCGGAAAACCGTTCTCGTGAGGGAGCCTTTCTGCACCGCGAGAGCACAGAACACTATGCACGTGAAAAAGTGCGCTCTCACGAGAATGGCGCTAAGCAGCGCTTGCTCGACCCTCTGCGCTCTGCTCGCTCGTCTAGTATACTTTTGAGACTTTGGAGGCGGGGATCAAATGTCAGATCTCTCCGCTCTTGTGATTGGTCATTTTCAACACATACTGGCTTTAGGAATAGTGTGTGTGGGTGTGTTTGTTTATATGAATAATTAATCATGCAACACCAAAACATACTTGCAGTAGAATATAAAACTTAGGTATAAAACATGAAACACAATGAATAGTCTAGTCATTTCAGTAATTGAGAATCAATTTAGAATACTGTAATATCACGGCATCAAACATCAATGAATTATAGCTCCATAATTTTCATATCTGAAAATTTCATATGGATAATAAGTTAAAGAGATCATTATTTTTTGGCAGCGGCTATTGTGTGCCAAGTGCACATAGCATTTTCTGATATTTAAACCACTTATTGCAAGTGAAAATTATCTATGTCTCAGTATTGAAGTGTATTATAAAAAAGAATGCGACATTTTAATTCACATTAGTAAAAAGAAGCTATGGCTGACACCTTTTTTGGGAAAATAAAGCCCTCCCTAACCCTACCCAATATTTCATTTTAAACTTTTTGATAATTTTTTACATTTTTATTTGTATTCAGAATAAATGTTTTTCTCTTGTTATCCGATTTTTTAAAAAGGGTTCAATGTAGAACCGCCACTGGGGGTTAGCAAATTTACTGGAGCATGATAGCTGACATAAAATAAGAATTAGGCTTAGGAGAGCAGATAGCCATCAGTTGAATAAACAGCTTGAACAGCCCTAATCAGGATAACGGAGTTCGAGTTCAGGACATCCCAACTTTCGAGTTTACAATTTGCTATGCCAATTTAACCAGAGAAACATTTTCAGAGGACCTAAGAGAAAAATACAAAATAATAATAATATTAATAATAATTATAGATATATCGGTATTGGCAGATGTGCCACTAATGGGTTTAGTTTTGCATGATAATATGGTGAATGGATGGTTAATTTTTAACAGCAGATGCTAGAGCTGTCTGTGGCGCATCACTGGAAATGATCGCAGCAGTCAGTGCCACGTCCCAGAAATCATGCCGAAAACGCAGATGGAACCAGTCAGAAAAGTGTGTAAACGTTTACTGTATAACCGCCGAATTTCACCGAATATTTGTGACGAATAAATAAAAACAGGTCTTTACACTTAAATCAATCACGATACTGTGCCTGTGAATTATAAAAAGGCTGTTTAAACACGACTCCTCATATTTGGTAATGGGAAGTGTGTCCAAATTTTCAACTGCTATTGTACTATAAAATGTGCATAAATAATATTGGCCAATATATTGATATGTGCCCTTTTTTAGTCCCTAATATCGATATCAGCATCAGTCCCCAAAAATATTCATATAATGTTCATTATGTTGTATAACATTTAACCTTTTGAAGCTAACTATTTAATCCACACGCGCATGCATATTAAAACGCACACATACATATTTCTCATTACATTCATTATGCTATAAACAACATTCCCATCAAATTCAACAAACCAGGACCTTACAGAAATATGATGCGTTTTGCAGAAGCAGTCAAGAGTTTCGTTTACAGTACATGGCTGCACAGATATGCATGTCCTCAACAGTTTCTTGCAAACCAAAACAAATATAGCGGTCAGCAAAATTACTTCATATCAAAGCACTGAATGCAAATTTAACATTGCTGTCATGGTCCACTGACCTTCAAAACAGTGCAGTTTATATGATGTACAGTAAGTGTTTACATCTTCAGCAGTTCATTCTGGATTTAAATATTTACAATTTGAGTTGCATATATTAAACAATAAATCCCCTTTTCTTAAACTGATCTGAAATTGCAGTCGCACAAGTTGCACTGGTTTAAAGAAGCTGGGTTTGACAGATTACCGTCAGCTTATAAAAAAAGGGTCTAGTAGAACAAGCTGTGGTTAAGCCTGAGAGGTGAGACACAGAAACAAGACCACAGAAAGAGCCAGAGAATGGGAAAGAGGAAATAGCTTTTGATAATACTGAAACATATGAGAACACAGACCATTTCCCTGAAAAGGCTGCCTTTTTTCATATTTTTTTTTTTTGGCTGATGATAAACATACGTTTATCAGAATAATTCAGGATGGTGTGCTGGAGCTGGTCTATTATTACCACAGCACTCAGTAATAAATATTCTAGGAATACATTTGTGATAACATCACATGTGAGATACAACTATTTGAAAATCTACAAGGGTGCAAAACATCCCAAGTATTGAGAAAACCTTTATACCTTAGCAATCCATATTATTCATCAAAAAGTAATTTCTATATATTTCAGGAAATTAAAATACATGCATGGAACATGATCTTATATATATATATATATATATATATATATATATATATATATATACACACACACACACACACAGATATATATATATACACATACAACCATACACAGTATATATACAGTATGTATATACACACAAGCCGACTGTTGATGATTTAATTTCAATTTTTTTTTTAATTAATTAAAACAGTCCAGCTTCAAATAATGAAGGATCCTTGGTGATAGGAAATGACGTCATAGATTGTTGCCAGGTTGTTGCTAAGATGTTCAAAGTGCACGTGTTGATATGTTGCTAGTATTACACATCAAAGTATGAGCAATGGCAAAAATGAATCTGCCAACTATCTGATGGCATTGCCTAATTCATGTTGCAACTTAATATCACTGCAAAAACAAAACCCCTACTTTCTTACACGATAACAGTCTCAAAAGAGTGGAAACCTGCAGTTCAAGCATGTGTGACATTCTCCTCTCTCAGAAACAAATCTGACATTTACATGATTTTGTTTTTGCCAGGTGCAAACTACCAAGTCAACCAGTCAAACATTCGGGACGCTTTTATTGCAAAATATTTGCATATGTGCATATGCACGGCCTGGCCCGGATTCTGATATCCAGACAATAAAAAAAAAGCAAAAAACAAGTTATGCGCTACAGGCTGCACTACACAATCAGTCTCACATCCACCTACACGCTGCATTGCTGTCTGCTGTAGAGAAAACATCAAAAGCAGCCCATTAACACCACTGATATCGGAGCGCTCTTATCTGTCTGCCTTACCTCAGTGTAAATACCCTCATGAAAATAACAAGGGCAGAGGCAAACCGCAAAGAAGAATTCTCCTCTCTTTAACCAGCTCATCCACAGACTGGAGAATTTCGTAACTACCTCTTTTCTGAGAAGTTTATATGTGGCTGATATACATCTTATATTAAAATAGCGCTCAACTGACATCTGTCAGGTGATCAACAGAAGTGATAACATTTAGCAAGTCAATTGGACACATGCGTCATTGTAAAACTGGCACATTGATTGAATTTTCCTTGAGGTAGAGGAAAGTTTGGTCAGTTTGATGTAGCCATGACAACTAATTTGACAGCATGTACATATCAAATAGAGGCCAACAAACCTCAGACTACTTATGAAAGAGAGAGAGAGATATCTACCAAGTACCTGAAACTATAGAACAGAAATAAATGCCCTTTAAGCTAAATGACCTTTCACATAAGGACTTTATAACCCTTTTTTATGTGATAGCAAACAGGGTTGGTAGTACACAAGAAAACACAAAGAGTGCAAAATGATTGGTTAATATAGCAACTGAAAACACACTTTAGTCTGATATAACTGTAAGCATTAAATCACAGCGTCAAAAGGTGACTTAAAACAATATTTTTTATCGACTAGGAGCCACTTGCTCCCATAAAAAAAACTAACAAATGGTTCATGAATTTGAGTGGGAATCAATACAGCGTGCTTCATGTTACATTATTACATGTACATCTAAAGAACAGGCCAACTGGGGAATGTACTCACTGAACTCTTGTGAGCGCTCTGCTCAGTCTGCAAGATGAACACTGACAGGTCTCCGTTCAGAATGACATCAGCCAGAGAGTGGACAAGCGGCTGGTAGTGGATGATTAGGAACACCTAGAGAGAGCGGGACATCACATGTTGTCACACCGTGTGTACTGTGGCTATTCTGCTCATGGCACGTTTCAATAAAACTGAAGAACTGTACCTGTGACAGCAGGTAGAGTGACACCTGGGGGTTGATCTTGCGGTCTTCAGACTGGGGGGAGAAAAAAAAAAAAAAAGATTGTTATCATGTGGCAGGAAAACTAGAGTTACTTAGGTGAAAATTACATCATAAACATGCTTGGATAACTATTATATGAATACACTACCGTTCAACAGTTTAGGGGGGGGGGAACTTTCTTTACACCTTTACTAATGTTTCATGGTTTCCACAAAAACTGTTTTAAGCATTGAAAATAATAAGAAATTTTTCCTGAGCAGCATATTAGACTGATTTCTAAAGCATCATGTGACACTGAAAGCAGAATTAAGGGTATTTTTCTATTCAACAATACTGTGGAAGCCATTACACATGGTATAAATACAGTCATCAATGCAAAGTACGACACGGCGAATTTATATCAAAATGGTATTCCAAAAATGTAGCGCACAGATTTTACTCCCTCATCTCCAACGGTGATGCAAAGTTAGCCTGCCATAAACACAAGCCTATTAAATGCATGTTAGTTGTTTTTCAGACACGTGCATGCGTGTCCTCACCTGCTCTTCACTGACCAGAGAGTAAACATACAGGGGAAGGAAGAGGCGGTTGAGAAGGTGGTCGGTCAGCACGTCATTGAGAAACTCGCAATTGATGATGAGAATGTCATTCAGGTAGTGAAGATGGTCCAGGTGCTCAGCTACCAGATCGCTGAGCTTACCTCTGTTTTTATGTCTGGTGAGAATGGATAAATATAGAAAAAAGTTGAAACATTTTAATATTAAAAATTAATTTGCGGGCTATGCTGTTAAAAATAGATTTTCAGTGATGCAATGTGGTCTGTAATGACATCTAGTGGCGTGCAGCTCAACCGCACATTTGAAAGCTGTCATGAAAATCTTACTCTTCATCAGTCTGCACACACTTGTCCAGCTCAATGACATGGCTGCCTATGAACCAGACCAAATTGGAGAAGTACGGCACGGCTGTTTTGTCCCGGATGTAGTGTAGCATGTGCTGGTTGTCCACTGCAGAGCAGGACCAAAAGGAAACAAGGTTACTCTCGAACAGACAGAGAAACAGGAAATAGCCAGTGACGTGGGAAAAGAACTGTTAGATTTAGTGTAACTCACAACACAACAGCAGCAGACTTACTGACAGCGGAAAGTGATCTTTTAATAGCAATAGCGGTTAATTACAGAGCAATGTGCGATGTTGGAGGGTTATGTTACATGTCATTCCTAAGCAGAGCTGCTGTGGCATATTTGATCATAAGCAATAAACAAGTCCTGTACTAAGCATGCTGAAAGTATTAGATGTTGTGAAATGTATCTAACCTCACTATTTCATAAATAGTAACAAATTAATAGGGGTCCAAGTAGTCAAAAATCCTTTGCAGGTGCCACTAATAAACTGAATATGAAAAAAAAAGGCCTGTCTTCTCAGTTAAGGAACAATTTTGGATCAAGCATTGCAAATATTATAATAATCAATGCATCTTTAAAAACATAAATCAATCAAATTAAAACACACATACAACTGATATGGCCAAAAACATCACCAATAAAAAAGCCCAACAAGTGGGTTTAAATAAAGGCAACAATGTGTGACAGTGCAAACAAGTATTTTTAACTACTTTCAGTGTGTGAACTGAAAACCTGTGTACACACAGACATAAGAAGCAACTGTGAAGAAAAAAAAAAAAAAACAGTTCAAGAGAACATGCAATACAAGTGGCATAACAAAGTTTTCGAATTTAACCAACTTACATGAGACTGGAATAAGGCACACAGGAGTCACCATAGAGGGAGAGGGGAAGAACAGACAAAGGGTTAAACAGGATGAAGGGACTGAGCTAGTGGAGTTCTGGGCTCTACAACAAGCCCAAAGATGAAACTATCACACCACCTAGTGGCTGATACTACAACTGCACACAAGAGCATCTGGAACCAAGAATAGGCTAAAAACACCAGACATACGGACTAGATCCACAAAGCTGCCAGGACGTGCTAAAGCAAAGCATACCACCCAACTACTTTTTCTGACAATCAGGGATGGATTTTAATTGAATTATTGCAGTTAATTCATTGCATTTACATTGTAATTAGCCACGTGACCCGCCATACCCAGAAAGCCACAGATTTTAAGCAACACTTAAAAATGTTTAAATGTTATTGCATTACATAAAATTGTGAAAACACATAGTGCACTGCAGTCTTGAAGCTATCTGCACACTCAGACGTGAGTTTATTATTTTATAGTTATTGAATAACAATCAAGCTGATATTAAAAGACAATAAAGTGATTATTCAATTATTAAAAACAGCATGAAATAAAATAGATGGTTTGGTTTCAAGTTCTTTAATCTTTATTATTTATTTAATAGTTATATTTTCCTTTTAACATTGATAAGAGAAAGTTGGCAGTAAATAAACACAAATTTCTTTTAGTTTGGGTGAAATGTGTGTAACTGTCTATTGGCTTAATGCTTGAAAACACTTTAAACGTGCTACAGAAATAAAATTTGTATTCTTGTATTGTAGGTATGTACAAACTGTTTTCTAATGATCCATAACAAGCCTGTGTTAATTAAATAATGTCATAAATTCATTTGAAGAATATAATGATCTGACCTTTTAAGATGAGTACATTTTTTGCACTTTGATTCTAGATATCAATAATATTCAATATATATTAGTTATTGATAAAATATTGCACCAACTAGCTTTAATATAAAAAAATAAAAAAAACACTTGAAAAAGGTTGTTTATTCAATGCAATGGCATTTAAAACTTTTAAGTGTTGTTTGCATCTCCAAATATTATTTAAGGCCCCTAAATGGACATTAACGTCAGTTACATGCAACGACTTTAACCATCTCCATAGGGAACGGCTGATTAGCTATAAGACAGACCACAATTCAAGGGCAAGTGCCAAGCTGAGAGTAAGAAAGGTTGAGTAAAGTTAGGGAAGAAGGATTTATACACAAGCTCAAGCCATAGAAACAGAGCAGCGAAAGCCCTTCAGTCTTCAGCACGTGACCATACCCAAGTAAAACCCCAGTGTGCCTGTGCATGCGTGTGTGCATAAGTGTGTGCTACTCACGGATGGCAGAGAGCAGCGTCAGCATGCCCATGCATCAGAGGCATGACAGAGCGATTGACAGAAGAGAGGAGGATCGGGCAGCAGCAGCAGCTGAATCAGGGCTCTACTCACCTTTGTACACATTGAGTGTGATAGTCCTGACCGCGATCCTGACCATGCTCTCTGGGTGGTTGAAAAACTTAATGGCCTCCGTGTACAGGGCAAAATCATTAGTGTGCTAGAAGCATGGGAGAAAGAGAGTGATGCCGTCAGCGAGGAGGATTAGCTCAGAGAGAGGAGAGCTGCAACTTGTGAAGTAAAAATCCCAGCAGTTTTATTGTCGTAGAAATACAGTATGCCTACAGAGCAGAGGAAATAGGCACATAACATTGCTGACACTGAAAAGTGTCCTGAATGCAGTGCTACTTGATAATGTAATTAAAATTCTTGTTATATATAGTTCGTACACAAACTGCACCACTATAAAGTTGCCACCTCTTCTCCTCTTTTTTTCTGTAGTGAAATTTTTATTTGTATTAATTTAAAAAAAGAAGTCTCTTTTGCTTACCAATGCTGCTGTATTTGATCAAAAATACAATCAGTAATATTGTGAAACATCAATACAATTTTAAATATCTATCTTTCCTGTGATGGAAGTAAAGCTGTATTATCAGCAATCGTTACTACAGTACTGGGTTACTTTTTACAGTACAGTAACTGTAAAGAAAGTTGTAATGTAAAAGTCTTTACTGTTACTTTTGATTCATTTAATGAATCTGTATTGAATGAAATAATTCATTGCTTCCTAAAATGATCCCCATATATGATATATACGGTAAGTTATGATGCTGTGATAAAATACATATTCATAGCCAGCAGTGACAAAGTTCCTTATGTAAAACATAAGAATAAAGACGTAGTAACATGAAAATACAGACAAAACTAACTATTAAATTGTATTACGTTTCTTTTGTCTGTGTTTGAAGAACAATTTTCACATAGCTCATCCAATAATGATTTAGAGTTGGAAATATTTTTTAAATATTTAAATCTAAATTAATTTTCTAATGTTTAACATAGGGGTGTCCTCAAATAGTCAACGATGCGATGATTCGATTCGAGGAGTCTATATTCGACTCCCAATCTGTCAGTCAAATATTCGCGGGGTGTTAAGATCATGCCATTTGACTACATGGGGGTGCTCAATCTCTGATGATTTTTTCACCCCAATGTGTTAATATAGAGCTTATTACAATAATCATGTAAATAGGAATCTGAAAAGTGAATAAATCCAATCACCGACAGACTTGGCTGCAGGGATTTAAATCGTTAACGAGACCCCAATTGAGTGGATTTATTTCAATCAGGTAGTGTACAAGTGATTTCAAAATATCTCAGCTGGTTTATATATATCGTGTATATTATTTATGTCATGCATTTGGCTGTGTTACGCTGCTGTAAAGCCCTCATCTTTTCTGCGCATATCGCGAGCAGGACAAACAATGCAGAATAGTAATAACTATGACTGTTATATACATAATGAGAACACTACTATAATAAATAGCTGTGAAATTTTAGAGTTTGGCTGTCGTGTTTCTGCAGGTTGTTGCATGAAGAACGTGTCCACAAGAGGAGTTCATTCCGAGCCGCACAGACACGGTCCCTTCTGTATCCGGGGCAGGTCGTAATATTTACGTTATGCTGTATAAATAAAGAAGTGTATTCTACTCTAAGAGATAAAAGAAATCCTGCTGATTCTACTGATCATCTTCAGCGCACGCTCAAAAAACTATTGCAGACCAATATTGTCATATACTGTACATAATGTTATAATGAGGGACAATTGTAATAAAAAGGGTTTCAATGATGTTTAATGTTCCTTTAACTATCTTTTAATGGAAACATTAAACATTATTTACTTAATTTGTTAAGTTACACATTTTCCCTGTCCCCCTCTTATTTTGCGCCGCCTCCTAACTTATGAACTTATGAAGATATAAAAATTCCAACTCGAATGTGAAAATCCTTAGTCGGGGACACCTGTAGTTTAACACACGTGTAGCTATTTAATACTGATGCCTGAAACACGTTTCACTCCTTAATTTATTTGTGCTGTGATATAAGATTTAGATCATTCATTTACTAAGTCTATGTCTATGTTTGCTAATATTAGTTTGGTCAGAAATGTCAAAACGTTGCCATGGTACGACAGTTATAATGAGTTCATATGTGACTCCTCAATCAATGTGGTTGTAACTGCCAAAACTTCACTTTAATAACTCATTTAGTTATTACACTTTATATTATAAAGGCAAAAGCTGATTTCATAAGCTTCACATGTCTCCCAACAGATTAAACGGTAGATTTAGTATATTTCTGTAAAAGGCTTGCCTTAATATGCACTGGCTTATATTTTACATTAAGAAAAAGTCAATGAGTGCAGCATCAGATCTCTCGTAGAGCAAATCCATCCATGCAGGCCCTCTCTATTCCTGACACCAATGATTAACAGCATCAAAGGTGCCACAGAATAAAGAACACATCACGGTTAAATACAACCATTTACAGTACACCAATAACTTCCCCCTATACATAGGAGCCCCCAAACATTTCCGCCCATGCCCAATCTACATAAGACAGTTGTAAACTTAAAGCTGGACTGCATTTGTCCAAAGTGAAAGAACGTAACTGCTCAGGTTGCATGAATACACAGGAAGCATGGTTTTACAAAGTCACAGTGAGCTGTTAACTCTTCCTGGAAGGGTGCTACAGTCTGTTACACACAGAATGTATGCGAGCCCACAAACGAAAACCCCCTTCTGCTTTCAGTCTATAAAGTGTCATTAGAAAAATGACAGTTGTCCTAGTTTATGCACCTTACCTCATTGTAGAAGAAGTGCACTGTGTGGTTGTTGAGTTTCAAAGACAAAGTTTTCAAAAAGGAGATATAGTAGGCCATAATTTCTTCATCAGAGAAGTCAAATTTATGCACAATGATGGAATTAACATGATTGTTGGACAGCAAATAATCTAGAAAAGGAAAGACGACATATTATATGTTCAGGACACCAAGATAAAACTAATAAGCATAAAATTGTAACATCGTCCAGGGGTGTACTCACAAAGAGAAGTCTCATGACTGATGTTTTCAAAAAGGATGTTGAGCGTCTGCAGAAGCTGGACGCAGACATACCGCCCAGATTTCTGCCGTAGTATGTTGAGGAAAAACGCAAACATGTTCTTTTCCAAAAAGAAGCTAGAAAAAAAAAAAAGCAAGAGGGCTTTTTGGTTTTGCATACTTTCTTGCAAATTTAACATGTGGAAAAACCGAAGGTGAAACTCACTCAAAAACGGAGCTGTCATTTTGATCGCCCCAGATGAGAATCTCTGTAATGGAGCGGATAGTTTCCACCAGCAGATTTCTGTTGTGATCAGTCACTGTTGTGTTCTTTGTTAGGACGTGGTACATGTACCTAAATAAATAATAATTATTATTATTTTAAAAAACACTACTTACATGGCACAATATATTTCATATTATCAGCACAACGTATAAGTATATTCTTACATTAGTGACATTTAATAAGACACTGTAACTTTTTATAAGCTACTAGCCAAGTATTTCATACAACTGTACGTTAACGTGGCAAAAAACATAGTGAACTGACTACCCAGGCACCATTTTGGGCATTATACGTGCGTATGTCACAGAATTCTGTCTTGGTAGGAAGCTCACTAGGTTCTGACACCCAGTCTACTACTTCACATAGCATACAGTTTTGCTCTTATGTTCTCAGTTTTACATTGCGAATAAATCCCGACATGAGGAATATAAATATTTACATGTATACACTGATTATGGGTTGCTTTCCACATTAATGACAAACACCGAGCAAGTTTAAAATGCTTAAACTGAACGAGCTGAGCTGGCTAGCGAATTAGCCGCAAAAGGTCTATAAAAGCTTACTTCAAATGGTCCAAAGAATGAATGTTTTTGGACTTCCCCTGCCCTCCGACCCAGCTCCTTGAACGGCCGAACATTTTTTGGTTGTTCTGTTTCGCAATATGTATGTTTTACCACAATTCGCTAGGCGAATGGATCCATATCCGCCGCAGTGAAGGCCCAGAATCCTCACATGAAAACATACCTGCCGTCCTATCGCTCATGACAGCCCAAACCCCAGCTCTGAGCCATTATGGGATTTGTAGTTCATAATGGAAGCCATTACAGTGCGTTCGAACCGAGTCACCCGATCGTTACAGACTCAATTTCCCAAAGTTCCGTGCGAATGCAACGGTTTTGTTGAGGTCATGAGAAAGCGCCGTTTGTTTTTGTTTTTCACTCGTTACAAAGCTAAGCGGAGCCTTCAGATGATTTTTATTCATGCCTTTTCTTTATCAACGGCCTTTTAAGAGGAACACGGAGTAGTACTAATGTCAAATAGCAGCGCTTGGCCTTGGAACAATCAGACATGCTTTTTTTCCACGAACTTGTTTGCTGTAACGTTATAGTGGAAACATAACGTACGTAAGTTGAACGGATTGCAGGGGAAATACTGCTGAAAAGGGAGCTGCTTCGCGTTTGTTAGTGAAATGGAATTGTGGAATTGACGCCTACAAGCTGACCGGGCTCATATAAAATGTGAGTTAATGCTTTTAATTCGCCCAGTCTGCTCAATGAGACTGAAACATATGTTTTGGAGTCTATGACACACTCAGTTCCCTCTCGCTTAGATTCAGTGGAATCGCTAATCAACGAGCTTCCATATATGTTTTATCTCGGCCTGTTTTTTGTCAATGTCTTAATTCTCTACTATGCCTTTTTAATGGAATACATAGTCCTTAATGTAGGGATAGTATTCTTGCCAGAGGATATGGACCAGGCGCTGGTGGATTTGGGGGTACTTTCTGACCCAGCCTCAATTCCATATGACACAGACACTGAGCTGGATGTTTTTGAGGGATATCTGGAATAAACAAACCATGATTGGCGCTTCCAGCCCAAGCTTTTGTGGGGAAGTTGTCTTTTGGCTGATTTATTTGGTTACTGGAGAACCACTGTCAGAGGAAACTACGTATGATCTCTGCAGACATAAAACGATGCAGCAAAGGTCACCTTCTATAACAGTGACTTTCATGAATACGTAAGTGGTCAGTTTTTAAATGATGATTCATAGTCAAATGATACATGTGCATTAAGTGTCATGTCTCCACAGGCTGATCAGGCTCAGAGGACTGACCTGCAAGCAAGCCATCGTGCCACATGGAATATTTACCTGGAACAGATAAGCCAGACGGACTGTATGCTTCCGATGAGACAGCCAGCCAGTATCTCTTCGGAGTTCAGATTCAGGCACTAACCACTACTGTGGATATAAATATTACATTAGCCTATTTATTTTTAGTTTAGCATTCAGCACTCATGCAGGATCCTGTGTCCGCCCTGCAAGGGCTTGTTAGTACTCTGTTGGCTGAACCCTTATACGCAGTCCGCCTCAGCATGTTTTCGTTCCCTTTAATACTATTAAAATAAGCAATACGTCATGAGACAAACGGTGTCTGAATCGGTGATCTGGGTTTTTCTAAAAAACTGATATAGCAACC
>JAUYWG010000033.1:13293859-13307082 GCA_034779775.1 Enteromius afrohamiltoni | reverse complement strand
TAGACATTAACAAGACACACCTGGACAGACACGGCTGGAGGAGGATACTCGGTAACGAGCAGGGCGGGGTTACAAATTAAACACATGGGCACGGAAACACAATGAAAACGAAACACAACAAAGACACATGGAACGGCGGACGGCGTGACAGATGTTTTGTGGCAAACACATGAGCAGCTTTTAAGTGTGGTTGGTGTTAAGAAGTAAACTAAACGAAGCCGGGTTGTATCGCAGAAAGGATTATTCTCTGTGAGTAACGCCATCAGATTGGAACTTCGTGGAACACCTCTACCAAGTGGGCCAGAGACGGCTAAACGTACTACGCCCGGGTACATTTCTGAGCACTCACACTAGTCAAACGAACCTCGCTTTGGTGGTCAAATGCACTCGGGCACGGTTCAAACTGCCTAGTGTGAGTACACCCTAAAATCAGTGTTCTTGGTGATCCAGGTCAGTGGATGCCGCTGTCAGAAAAAAACTAGGGTCCTAAAAACTGAGGGTCCTGAAACTGCTGCTCCTCCAGTTGTGCAGGAACACCCTTCTCGTCGGCGGCGGTGTGAACGCACATATGCGTTCCTGGGTTAACAAAGGAGGTGCTTAAGGGAAAAACATTCAACCAATCAGTAGAGTCGCATGACACAAAACCCATTTGAAAAGAGAGAAACAAAACGCTTTTGCTGACTAATTGGTTCTAATTGTTTCTAATGACTAATGAAATAGAAGACAAACAGCATTCGATTACTGTATTTAAATTAATGAATAATAATAATAGTAATAATCTTGTTGACCCAGGGACATAATTGTTTCTAGCTCATCAAATACCTGACAAACAGTTATCATTTATGCATTATTATTATTATTTATAGGAAATATCTTGTGTTGTTCCAGGGACATCATTGAAGCACTCCTGCGTGGGTGGCGGCCGGATGATGGGAATGACGCTTGGGGGAGGGAATGTGACGAGTCAGCTGCCTCCCCTAGCTATCTTCGCCACCTCGTCCCTTATTCGCCACCCTTCACCAGGCTCCAGACAGGAGTGGGTGTGCGTGAGAGAAGGGGCGCAGCAACAAGCAGGTCTGCTGGTGCGTGATGGGGCACAAGCCTCATCACCGCCGCTGTTAAAGGCCGAACCACCTCTCTTCGGGAGACTATGCATTCATGCTGGTGTCCTTGTGGGTCCAGGAAATGTGCGTTGAGCGATTGGCATTCTGCCAAAGATACGAGCCATCAGACGAGAACCGCACTCGTGAGACGGCTGTCAGGCCAGGTTGTTGGGCTGTTGAATTCCCATGGAAGTGCCGTGAGGGCAAAGTAGGATGAAGCCACTTCGTGTATAGGTTTTAATTATTTTTCCCCCATGGAATCGGTTGGGCTACTGTCCAAGATTTAAAAAAATGAAGGACTGTGATCAGTGAAAGAGCGCATGGTGATCAATCTTTGATCAATGGAATAATAAAGTACTGACTTCCACAATTTATAAACTTGCTTGAAGAAAGCAGTTCCAATCACCAATAGGTGATTGCCTTCAGAAACATTTTTGTTATGCTGGTTAAAAAAGTCCTCATATTCAGATAGCAATCATTAAGTGGTCTAAATTAATTTTTGTGTATTTATATATTCTGTGGAAGGCGTAGGACCAAGAAATGTTCACCCAATCAAAATGCTCATTCCATTTGGCTTGTTCCATAGATAGCGCACCATTTCTGTCCTCCACATTGCTCTTTCTGTGTTAGTCTCTGTTGATCTCATCTCCAGAACATTACTGCAAAACAACAGTAATGTAACCACTGAAAACAATAGCCTATGTTAGATCAAGCCAATAAACCCACTGTTTGTTGTCAGTTTTTTGCACTACCTTGATTGACTGTTTTAGCTGGGGCTTCCACAATATATTATACATTTTGCCTACAAGACTTCAAATAAGTTTATTAACAGAAAATATTGAATTGAATTCTTTCTCTTAAACAGATCCTTAATCTGGTTAGCGTTCAGATGGTGAGCAATTCCAGCCGCAGTGTGCAACTGCATCTGAACAGATAATCAAAGCAGCAGTATTAACTAATGCTTAATGTTTTATCTGCATACGAGTGGGTGGTGATCATTTATGAAGAGTTCTGATACATGGAAGACCAAGGGTGTCATTAATGTATGAAAGAGCTGACAGCCACCAGTCCTCACTACAGAAGTCTACATTATGTCCACGTCCCCAAGTATTTGGGTATTTCTGGAAATGTACTGTTCTGTGCATGGCTCAGGATTTTTTCATATACATCCAGCAAGCCTGACGTTTACCATGGCCAGATATTTTCAGATATGACACTTTTCATGCAGTGTACATGAAACAGACAGAGAACCTGACCTGAGGTATTGTAGCCTACTGTTACAAACTGTAAAGTTTACTCACCGTTGTATGATACATGATTTATTGCAGTAATGTTATTTCTGGTTGCCTGGCAGGGGACCAGGCATTGTACAGTGTTTGCAGGAAGTGTGGGACATTCGCTTTCAGGGCTACCAAGCTAGAATTAGCATTTTCCAAAATCTCCTACTGCAGCTTTAAGGCACAAAATTCCTTTGTTGTCCACAAAGCTTGATCTTATCAGAATGAAACTTAACACGGTTTGAATGTTTTGACATGTTGACTGACGTTCTCTACACGAATATTAATAGGCCTACTTATTTTAGCATATACAGTGGAGATGGAGATCAAAATTAAACAACAGTCCATAAATATGTTCTCTGAAATATTGTTCATCACTAAAAATGTAAAGGAATATTAAATATATGTAGGCTATACTACAGTTGTTTGACAAAATAACCAGGGCACTTCAACAAAAACACTTTATTTTGTGGAAAACACAGTGAGCAAAATTAGAGAACAGGAACCACTGTTGCACAAAAGAAGATTACAACTAGGGTTACAGCGGTCAGAGACTAGCAGGACGTGTGTAGGCCCTTGCTTTGAATGACTTCAGCACATATCCATGACACCCCTTCCTCATCTTTCACTTCTTTATGTTCTCCGGCTTCAGTCTTTATTCAGTTTGATGCCAAACAAACCCCCAAAACCCAAATAATCCCATCAGACCCAGAAGTAAACCTGCTCATCATTAAAGAAAGCTTTGGAACAGTTTTCCTCTCTCCACACAACATGCTCCTCAGCAAAGGTGAGCGAAATCTTTTGATTCTTTCCGCTGATGAGAGGTTTGGTCACTGCTTTCAGTCTCTTAAACAGATCCTTACCCTGGTTAGCGTTCAGATGGTGAGCAATTCCAGCTGCAGTGTTGAACTGATTCCCCATTAAGAGTCTCTGTATTATCATCTCTTCTCTTGCATTTGTTTTTTTGGGGGACTTAGTGTGAATCTAGTGAATTAGTGTCGTATAAAACGCTTATCATAGAAATACATTCAAGTCATTGCATGTATGCATTTCATTTTATTGAACATATTTTTGAGCCCCTGAAAACTGCATCTGAACAGATAATCAAAGCAATAGTATTAACTAATGCTTTATTCAAACGACAATGAATCGAAGCAGCTAAAAGTTTGATGTATCTGTAGCTGTCACAATCAGAAAAGCAGACTCAGAGAACCTGAGTTTATTTACAAAAAAAAATACAGTATCAAAAAAGTACTTTTAGTGCTGAGAAAGTGCAAGTCAGTTGTTATAGCAGTCAGTCATTTCGATGAGAAAGTGAAACAACATTTTAAAGCAGTTTAGTGTCCTGGCTGACAAATGTTGCTGAACATTAGAATTTTATGGTGAATTATTTTTTTGTGAAAACAACAGCAACAACCAAACTTGAAACAGTATCCGGCAAGTGGCCATTTTAAAATGTGCGTCAAAGTGATCTGATCCGTGGATCTTGAAGACGGAGGTGTTCAAAAACTCCATATGGAATGCAGTCATTCCAAAGCCTAAAGAGGAAGAAAGAAAACAAGCAAGGATAACTGTTGAGTACTGGTACTAAATGCTTGTGCAATACGTTTTTCTATGTTTTGTGACTGTGGTCAGATATAAGAGATAAACGTCTTCCTGTCCTGACTGTGCTGCTATTTTCAGTGTTTAAACTACCTCAAATGTTGTGCTCACTCTTGAGATGCTAGTATTTGATATCTAATTGAAAGAAAAATTTACCCAAGTAAAAGCCAGTGTGTTGGCATATGGTAGATGGGGAAATATATTTGCAAAAAAAGTTGTCTTACTCCAGAGACTTCATTCCTGTGCAGTTTTTCAGTGCAGCACTGAGCTTTGTAGCTCCAAGGTCTGTGAACTTGTTGAACGCAACGCTGAAAGTAAATAACAAGAAATGCATTAGCACATTTATAAAAAAAAAAAAAAAAACACTTAAATGTAATAATTGATCTATGGCCTAAACCTGGCTTATTCTAAGCCCTGTTTGTGAAACCAGGCCAAAATACAATACAATACAATAAAATATTGTTTTCTTTTTTAAAACAAGTATTAGAAGAGAAAATGCATGTCAAAACGACTAAGACACTTCATGTTTAAATGAAACTAAATTGTTTATTACATTTTATTATTTGAATCTTTTTATTTAACATGATTTGAATAAGCACTTACTTCAGGTCCTGCAGGAGATTCATGTCTGGTAAAACCAAAGCTAGTTGTTCAGCTCCAGTGTCAGCAATTGCATTTCCATAAAGGCTAGAAGTGAGGAAAGTGGAACAATTTTGACAAAACTGTGAGGTTCAGAAACTCAGTGTACTCAGTGACGGTAAATATATTTCTGAGGGTGTCTGTACCTGAGGCTCTGTAGAGAAGGGACTGATGCCAAAGCTTTAGCCAGTTTCTCCATTCCCGCATCTCCAATGAGGTTTTGAGAAAGACTGTACAACGGGAACATTGAACAGTTCAGGTCTGACCCAGTTAAGTTTACAAGTCGTGTTTATTTTGGAAAGCTATTTTCCAGAGACTATTAAGTCATTGTGCGTGATAATTAAAGGGAGTAGATGTTTCAAAACTTACTTTAGCAATTTCAGACATTCCAAAAAATGTAAAACGCCGGCTAGCTTCTCAGCTCCAGAGTCACCTATTTGGTTTTTCTCAAGGCTAAAAAACAATGAAAGAATAAAGAACATGTTTAAATCTTAAAAACAATACAGGATTTCTATTTTTGTAAACTATTTAATCATTTTAAAGAAACCATAAAATATCCACCAGTGAATACTCACTCTAGATGTTGGAGAGACTGCAGAGAAGGCAGGACCTCTACGAGTTTAGGGAAAAGTTCAGGACCGTTCTGGACTCCAAGCCTGGAATGCACAACACCAGCATTTATTATTAAAACAGCGCTGAATTTATACAAGGATACAGAGCAAACAGAGATGGGAGCCTTACTCAAACTCCAGTCTCTGAAGATGCCTGAGGGCTGGCACACCTTCATCCAGCGCAGAAACAAATTCACTGAAAGTACAATCATACTCCTTATCAACACTATCATTTTATGCTACAATTTCTAAAATATGGGCATCAGTCAGTTACAAATATTCACGTAATTTTTATATTCATCAAAGCTGTTATGAATCACAAATGTGATGCTGTACCTCATTGGTAGCTTCTTCTCTCTGTGAATTTGGACAAGGACAGGCAGGCTCTCTATGTGATACCCTTGGGTTGCCTTAAAAGGATGCAAGGTGAATTTCTCAATGGCACTTTTCAGGTTCAGTTCATCATTGCTTTGATCCAAGTCCTCCCATAAGCCAATGGTGTCTCCTGTATGAGCCCTATTAGGGAAAACAAATAATAATCTAGTAAATAAACATCATGAAATGTGAATGAAAACCTTTGAACCTATGATTAAATAAATACTTTTTTTATTTATTTACAAAAGGTTTTATAAAAGGACACAAAAGTGCTAAAAACAACTCAATCTTCCAAAATCATCATTAACACGGTGTACATTTTAGGATTTTATGAAAATGAGTCTGTTTCGCCTGATGACTTTTTGTCTGATGCATTTTAATAAGAGTCCATTTCACCCTATGGCAGATTGAAACCGGACGTAATTTTTTCAGTCAAGATGCCGTTTGGTCTATTGACAAAGGCCTTTTAGTCAGATGCATTACACATTTTCATTCAATGACTGAGGTCAGAGGATGTCCTAAAATGTACACCGTACTCACTAACAGTCTTGACATCCACCTTCGCTTTAATTTCCATAAAAACATCAACTACACTAGTGAACCAGATTAATCTTCCTATTTTTATAAATCGGACCAAAAAAAAAAAATCACCCAAAAGAATGATTCATTCATTTCTGTATAATTCATGAAATAACCACTATTTGAAGTGGTTTGTTAGTGGAGCACCCTTTCGTGTGAAATCTTTTAAATGAATGATTTGTTCAGTGAATAGCTATTTAAATTTTGACGTGATCATCACACAACAGTGTACTTTCACAGTACTTAGGAGCTTCAGTTACCCTTCACTATGACAGCATAATAATAAATGAATTAAAACTAAAACTATTAAAACATCCAATTAAGTATTGTTTCAGAAAAAGTCATCCAGTCAACTGATTAAATGACGATTAACAAGGCACTTTGACAACTTCTCACCAGAATTCTTTGATGCATTTGAGTCCCACAAGCTCTTTCAGGCCACTTATGGGAATGCATGTATCCTGCAGGTCAATGGAGAAGGTCCGCTTCAACGCGCCGGCATATTGAAGGAGATGGCAGATAACGTACACGTCCGATGGGCAAAGCTGCGTCCCACAGAATGACAGATGGTCAGGCAGGTTCTTCAACAGCAGTTTGGCAAATTTGGCAGTGCTTGTCTCGTAAACACAATGAAACAGTTCTAGTAACCTGGCAGGAACCAGATCATTAGGCTTCATGCTCTCCAGATGGGTTTCGACAGCCTTTCTTTTGGCTTTTATGTTGACACTGCTGTCCAGGATGCTAAATCCATCAGGAGCCTTCTGAAAGACCAGGCCTGTGACAAACCTCTGCAGCACGTCCTGCGACTCTCCCTGAACCTTTCGTTTCTTCTGATGTACTACGCTGTTGGCCACCACCATCTTTTCGTTCACCTGTTTAGACTGTACCAGGTGCACAGCGCTCAGGAGGTTCTGAGTGAAAAGGTCTGCAAAGTGCTTTTCCTCACCCTCAGATGTTTTGTAGGATGCAAGTATGCCACTTTTAAGGGCGCAGTCCAGCAGCTCTGGAGAACTGGCAGGGTTTACGCACGTGTCATGATTCTTGAATCCCTCCCATGCCATTTTGCACAGCTGTGGGATGTCAAGCTGTTTTTTGTTTTTACACAATGTGCTGTGTTCAAGGCTAGCTAGCTGCAGATGCTTTGAGGTCGCTCTTTGGTACAAATCCGTGAGGCTTGAAGGCATATCATCGCCGCTTTCTTGGTGCTCGAGCAGGAAGCAGGTAGTCCAACAAAGCAGCGGGTTGGAGCATAAACTGAATATGTATCCGTCTTTCTTAATCTTATTTAGTGCACTTTCTTGGAGGGAAGCATCTCCGAAATATTTAGACGTGTACAACTCAATGTCCTCAGGAGAGAAGCCACAAAGCTCCAAAATGCTGTCCATTTTTCGCAGCACCTGATTCAAAACGTCTTTAGGTCTCGTGGCAATGAGAAGCGTGCAACCCGAGAGGATTTCCTTTTGAAACAAACCGGAAAATAGCTGTTTGATTGTGTATTTAGTGTTTGTGTGCGATTTAGCAGGGGACTGGAGAAGCCCCTCCAAGTCTTTAATGTGATCAAAGCTGTCAAAGATAATGAGAACTTCATCAGGGCAGGAAAGAATGTGTTTGAACACAGAGTCTGAGTCCTCGCAGCGAGGAGACATAGACAAATCCAACAGTAAGCCTTTCAAGCTGTAGTTAGATTGTGTGAGGTCTAAAATTTTACAGTTTAACAAAAAAACAAACTGAAATTGAGGCAGGCTGCCGCTCGCCCAGTCCAAGCATAAACGCTGAATGAACGTGGTTTTCCCCGCTCCGGCTTTTCCAAGGAGAGCGACTGATTGTTTTGGTTTCGAATCATTGTTATGAAACAACTGGCTTCTGTCAAGCTTTGCTTTCTTTCGCTCTGAATCACTAAGCACGACCAGTTCTTTCTCAAGACACTTGTTTGCATTCTTGCCGGATTTTATAAGGAGTTTTCTCTGGACCAGATGCATGTCTATGTAGTGTGACTCCACTCCCATTCCCCCACGCATCGGACAGCAGACATCTCTCATGCAGGATTTTATGTGCTGCATGTAGTTCTTAACACATTCTGCAACACAAAAATGAATTAAGTTTCACAAAGACTAATAAAGCAGTTTAAGCTCACGAGATGTTTAAATTGGTTTCTTACCTGGTGCTTCTGGGCGGATTTTCGTTTCGCTTTTTGGAGATGTGGAATTGATTTTTTGTAGATCTGAAATATGCAAAACAAACAAGCAGTCAATCTGTGACTATTCATTTTCTGTTCACAAAAGTCTATGCACACTACCATACAAATGTGACACTTTTCACTTTTTGCAAAGGAATATTTTATGGAGTTAAGCAATGCCAGATTGAATGAAAAGCTAATCATCCTCTCTAGTATACTAAACGTTGGTACATTTTTAGGCTGATAGGCCTTTTGAGATCATGCTCTCATAGCTTAAAAAGAGAGTCGAACTCTTATGTGTCCTTACAAAACCTTGTAATCAGTTCTAGATTTATCTGATAGCCTGTGTAAATGTGCCAAAATGGGTGATAAGCTCACTCTTTTTCTAACTCCATAAAAAAAAAAAAGCTGCCACATTTTGAACCAGCTGCAAAATGGCAGCATATCGAAGATTATAATAAATCAAGCCATTTGCAAGCTCTTATCTGCAGGTATAATTGGGTGTGACCTGCATAAAAGTGATTCCTCCCGCCTTGTACGTTTAAGGTTTTTATAATGTTTTGCAAGCAAACTCTAAAGCATTGAGATATAATTAGAATTTATCCTAAATGTAATTTCTACCATCTCATATGTGACAACAAAAAAAGTGTCAATTTTGATAGAAGCTGAATACATCTTTTCATTAATGCAAGGTTTGTTAGGATGGGACTATATTTGTTGAGTTGCAATCATCTGAATATCTGGAATCTGAGGGTGCAAAAAAATCTAACTACTGAAAAAAATCATTTTGACCTAAATCATGTATTTTTGGCTACAAATATACCCCCAGCGACTAAAGACTGGTTCACCTCAGGAACACTGTACACAGTTTTTTTTGTTTTATAACAGATTCTATAATTTGTAGACCTTGCATCTTTTATAGATATATACACTTATTTACAAACTACCACAGACACATATTTGCTGTCATCAAACACTGAGCTCACCTTTTATAGGGGAGAGTGTGTTTACTGTTGGCGAACCCTGGCACGCGCTGTCTGAGGATGAGCCAACAGGAAGTACAGAACCAGTGAGTTCTGGAGGGGCAACCGTGCCAATGGCTGGAAGATGAAGATTTCAGTAAATACACACCACGATACTGCTAAACCTAAAATTATTATTATTTATGAGGCCATCTTTTTTAACTTACCAGGTGAAAGAGGAATTATCTGAGCGCCTGGACTCACACACTGGGGCGAAACTGCAGATATTAAGCGTGCAATTAGAGATGCAGTGACCTAAATAAAAGAACATGCAGATACATGCAGCTATTTAATTATACTTTTACAGTTGACTCACCAATAACATATGTAGGTCCTGTTGGAACCATATAATGCCTGATGGTCTGGATGATTTGTAGTGGTGAACCTCCTGAAATATTCAAAGACTCGTAGTCAAAGTTCAAGCCAAGGTATAGTTTCTTGGAATGCAAATACAGTAGTGAAACAGCTACTCACCACCAGGGGGCAGAATAGGGGGGCTGAAAGGAAAACGCAAGACTTGCTGGAATGAGTTTGAGCTCGCATGGAAACTACTCTCGGGGGTAATGGTGGGCGTCTTTCTGCTTAAGGGACTTTCAGGGCACTTTGTTGCTGTAATACATGATTAAGCTTTCAGTTAGCAATGTTTTGTTTTAGTTTTTTTTAAATTTATGTTTATTAGACTGAGATACTCAGTTATCGATTCCTTATTTTTTTTTTTTAAATAGACAGGTCTTTAATAAACGAATTACTTAAAAACAGAAGTAAAAAAAAACATTTGTTTGGTGTCAAATAATTCACGACAGTATGTCTGGTTCTCACCACTAAGCCACAGTCAATGATTGTGTAGTTGTTACATTGCGATGTTTAAATTACCTTTTTTGTTGTGTTTTCTGTGGGGTTTTCTGTTGACTGGAGCAACTATAAAGAGATAATAAACATTATAAACTATAAACATTCAATGCAGATCTTTTATTAGAGAACACCTAAGAGAAAATGGCATCACCTTTTGTTTTTTTGATTGGCACTTCATCTTGGAAAGTAGCATCTTCTGGTATTGACGTGCAGGTTATGTCTGTGTCACCTGTTGTTTGCAAAGTAGACATGAAAGACTTAACGCTACTATATTTAATAAGTGTGATATGTACAGGTAATATAAAACAGTCACATGTTCCCCTTCACCTTCAAAGATGTTAATGTCACATGGGATTCAGGGACTGATTCAATTCAATATATTATTATATATTATTTTACAGTCTTACCTAAGAAGTTATCAAGGAAGGAGGGATCTGCCGAGACACAAGGAAATTATTTATAGCCTTTTGGATAATTAACCTTAGCCCGCACAATGTTATGCAATTAATAGGGATATGAGTGAAACTGACCGAAATCGTCTTCAATAGACTCAAATGACTCGAGAT
This sequence comes from Enteromius afrohamiltoni, assembly GCA_034779775.1. NCBI lineage: Eukaryota > Metazoa > Chordata > Actinopteri > Cypriniformes > Cyprinidae > Enteromius > Enteromius afrohamiltoni. Next base: position 13,296,280 of record JAUYWG010000033.1, on the reverse strand, counting down.
ATTTCAAGATGACAGAATCTGTTAAACAAAATGTAACAAAAAGTAAACCTTTGATTTGAAAACTCAAATGCGACATACAGAGCTCTTGGTTTATCATGCTAAAACAAGCACTGCGTCACTCACCAGGTAAGAGTTCAGACATTGGGTCCGACACGATATTTTGGGATTCAGCATCTGAGCACAGAGTGACATTACAGTATTTTTATTGGAGGCATAAATTTACCACAGGGAAAACAATTTGGTGTTGTTATTAACCGCTTGTAGTAATGACGCGCAAGATGCTGTGGAGCGCGCGCGCGCGGGGAAAAAGGTAACGAGGAGAAAAGCCCCTTTCTGATTTAAAAAACAGTTATCTGACTATTCAAATCATGTTCTTTTGGACATTTTATATAAATTGTTTAATGTAATCAAATTAAAATAAGTTGGGTTATGACGCAAAACGCATTACAAATAATAAATAAAAATATCTTTGCATATTACCTGTTTCGCAGAGATATTCCATGTTTACTGAAGAATGGTTAATCCATTACATTAAAGTTTTGCAGCAAAAAAAATTTATTCTGTAACAAGCGATCGACGGTGTCCTCAGATTACACAGGCTCAGGCATTGTTTGGCAAAACCAACTGGTTACACCTCACTGCTTGCTTTTACTTTCAGTATGAGAAGGGAGTTGGTTTGGCTTCGCGAAACCAAAATATGTATAGACTAACAGCAAGTCCTGTCATTTAACAAATCTGTTTTCATGCATACTGCCTCGTGTTTAGAATTGAGCATTTTTTGAGACGATGGAAAGATAATGAACTGCCACAGGCTACATATATTATTAGAACTGTTTATTTAGTTGTATTTTATTTTTTATGTCTTTCTGTTCCAGCTCTTATTTTAATTCTGACAGATAATATAAAATATTTTACATTTCAAAAGACAATACATGTATTTTACAGTAAATTATTGTAAAGAAAAATGTTTTAAGAAATAAAAAATGTTCATGTTTACTGAATGACAATGTAATAAAACATCATTTTACCAAGAGTTAATGTCAGTAGCCTACATTTTACACTAACAAATAGATCTTCATTGCTACAGTAGGTTTATCTATTGATATGTTATATAATCTAACCTAATAGCAAGGGTCTAGTATACAACATTTTTAAGAAAGAAAGAAAGAGAGAGAAAGAATTAACATCGACCATAACTGTCTTTAGGAGTTTAACACGCCAATGCGGAAATGCACTGCCCAGGAGTGTCAGGTATTTTCCATTGTCTACTCTGCCCTCTTTTCTTTTTTTCATTTTTCTTTTTTTTTTATATTGGTTTTATATAAAACACACGTTTATGCTTTAGTAAAGTCTTTAAAAAAAAACCCCACCTCAAATCCGAGTTTCCAGCTTTAAAAAAAAAAAATATTAAAAAATCTGGAGCCACCCTTCTAAAATTAAACAAAAATGGAGTGCATGTATCACATACTGGTATAACAAGTACTTTGTCTTGCCAACTGGCTTGGCTTGCTGGTGAGATAACTTTTACCGTAACCACAGTCACGTCATTTGTTATACAGAGGGGCGTCTACCAGAAGTTTTAGTGGGTTTCACCCGAACATTGTTCGGTGTCCTCTTGCTTTTTGATCAACAATCCCCACGGAAGAAAAACAAAACCTTCAGGACTATACCAAGCAGCATGCTTAGATATCAGCTCTAGTGTCAGCGAGAGATCTATTTGCAGGTGCATCCTGTCAGCCATGTTATGGACTTGTGGTTTGTGAGCTGCAACACAGCAATATTAAGCAAGTACAGTAAATGTGGACAGAATTTACTTACCTAGTAAGCTGCAGTGTTATTCACATGCTATTGCAGTGATGTCATTTTGCAGAGTGTTAAATAAACAGCACAACAAATTTTAAATGAAGCCCACAGCCTCAATCTACAACACTGCATCTCCAGTGAAAAAGCCATCTAATCTGAATCAGGAGAAAACTCTGCACAGTTTACTAGGTCATAAACAAATATGAAGGTGGACTTTGAAGGAACCTTTTATGTGGTGGAATTTGGACTGGTCTTTTGGCAAAGTTGAAAGTTCATTGATGGACTCAAGGTAAAATGTGGGCGGACATTATGCAAATATGTTACTTTGTGACGTGTGGCCGTAACAGAAATAGATTGGAACTGCTGACGACTCGTTTAGGCAAATGTGAGCCGACTCTTTTTTTTGAGATTCTTCATTTAAACTTTTTTACTTCATTTAAACTGACTGCTGTCCAGAAGGCCATCATTGACACCCTCAAGAGGGTAAGACACAGAAAGAAATTTCTGAACGAATAGGCTGTTCTGGGAAGTCTGTGGGAAAGAAAAAGTGTGGCAGAAAACGCTGCACAACGAGAAGAGGTGACCGGACCCTGAGGAAGATTGTGGAGAAGGACCGAT
>JAUYWG010000033.1:13259440-13292433 GCA_034779775.1 Enteromius afrohamiltoni | reverse complement strand
GCATTGAAGCAGTCATTTCTGCAAAAGGATTCCCGACCAAGTATTGAGTGCATAACTGAACATAATTATTTGAAGTTATTTGAATTATTAGTTATTTGAATATTTTTTTGTATTAAAAGCACTTTTCTTTTATTGGTCGGATGAAATATGCTAATTTTTTGAGATAGGAATGTTGGGTGTTCATGAGCTGTATGCCAAACTCATCAATATTAAAACAATAAAAGGCTTGAAGCTACTTGTTGTGTGTAATGAATCTAAAATATATGAAAGTCTAATGTTTATCAGTACATTGCAGAAAATAATAAACTTCTAGCATAGCACAATATGCAAATTTTTTGAAAAGGACCTGTATGTTCACATACAGCTACTTGACACACTGCATGAAAGATTATATTTGAAAAGGCATAATAGGGGCACTTTAAAACATGCATGTCAGTGTTAGTTTTGACTTCAGATGCACACAAGTAAAGTTTTTAAGAAAAAATTCAAATCACACCACACACAAACAGATTTTCAACCAGAGTCCCGTCTGTGAACACGAGAAATCTCGCAAAATCTCCCCAGACTTAAGAATAAATATTTTACAGGAAGCGTTGTATAAACACATAGATGAACTGATCCTCCATTTGTGTCTTTTGTGCTGCACCGTGACTGCGCTTGTCATTATGCTTCGGTCTTCTGTCAGCTCGCTGTCTGTTTGGAGATTGTTTCAAATCACTTACTAATCTTCAGATCATATGCGCGTATGCGCATATCATTGTGATGTTTTTATTAGTTATTTGAACTCTTGTTCTGACGGCACCCATTCACTGCTGAAGATCTATTGATGAATTGCTAAATCACACCAAATCTCGGATGGCTGAGAAAGTCATCTGCATTTTAACAATAAAGATATTTTGAAGTAAATTTTAAATGGCAAAATTGGGCAACTCATAAGTGTCATACTCTACTTTTATTTGATACTTAACATATAAATATAAATTATAAAGCTATTTTTGGTTCTGCAAAAATACTTTCAGTAAACAGTAAAACTGTTCAGTTCTTAAAAAAAATTTTCTTCGTTTTAAAAATATTTGAACAGTCTACAGAACCTATTGTGAAATAAAAAGCATCCACAGATTGACAGAATATTTTTTTTAATCTCAAAAACCTTTATTTACAAGAAGTTAGTGTAAAATATTTTACATAAACAACAAGCAGACATGCAAATACAAATATTTAACTCACCATAAGGAACCAAATCCTCCTCTTTGCAGAGCGCCAAATCCAAGATGCTTCGGCTGATATCCCAGTTTTGCCAGATAAGCAAAGAGAGCCTTCTGGCCAGATCTTCTCCGTCATTATAAAAGATTTCACTTAAACGCTGCTCTCCAATGTCCCCATCCTTGTAGAGAGACTGGTAATACTGGGTAGAGAAGACGTTGGCCTCATGCAACTCTTTGAGAAGCTCGTGCAGCAGGATAGGGCTGACCTGTAAAGCTTTCCTCACCTGAAGCAGTACCTCATCAAACGGAACCATGTCTGGACAGCAGCCGCGAGACAAGCTCATTTCAATGCTTCATTTCCTGCTTGTCACACCAAAGCCAATTATCTGTGCTTTTGTTCTTGGATAAAAAAATCCCCTCAGCAGCTTCCATTTGTCTGTTTAATTCTACACTGTCTAAAGGCAACCAGTTTTACCCAGGTCAGGTGAGGACAGTTTCGCATGTACTTTTTTCCAGAAGAAAACTAATGTTGCTAATGTGCTGTGCATGAACAAATCAAGAGACCACATCTCCATCTCACTTCTCCTTTGTTACTAGGAATTAATATGGAAGAGATTATATATACACACACATGCCATTAACAGATCCCAACCCCAACTACTAGTTTACCAGCTAGCAATGTGTTCTACTCACAATAAAATACATATTTTGACATGCATTTGGGAAAAAAACTAAAAACTTTTTTTTCAGGCAGTATATGGAGATAGTAAAACACCAAGACACAGACGAATGCAATTATCACATAACTTAATTCATTACGTGAAAGGAGCACATGGCAGCTTACCCACAATCCTGTGTGTGCAGTTCTGAAGTTGGTGTAACAAGCACACAGTGGGGTAAAAAATTATTTAGTCAGCCACCAATTGTGCAAGTTCTCCCACTTAAAAAGATGAGACGCGCCTGTAATTTTCATCATAGGTATACCTCAACTATGAGAGACAAAATGAGAAAAAAAATCCAACAAATTGTAGGAATTTTAATGAATTAATTGGTAAATTCCTAGGTAAAATGAGTATTTGGTAACCTAAAAACAAGCAAGATTTCTGGCTCCCACAGACCTGTAACTTCTTTAAGAGGCCCCTCTGTCCTCCACTCATTACCTGTATTAATGGCACTCTTTATCAGTATAAAAGACACCTGTCCATAACCAGGTAAGCAGCTTGGTGTGAGGAAATCAACATCTATGATGAAAATTACAGGCCTCTCTCATCTTTTAAGCGGGAGAACTTGGACAATTGGTGGCTGACTAAATATTTTTTTGCCCCAATCTGAATGGTATACAATTTATTTTGTACAAAATGGTAGCTCTGAGGAAACATGCGGCCGATGCTTTGAGATGAGTCTTGCTACTTAAAGTGAAAGTTTTACAAGCCAAATGAAACCAAACACAACCACATTTTTTATAAGGCTGCAGGCTTTAGTTTGGGAGCAGCTCAAAAAGATCTAATCCCATATATGGACCCTTAAATACCTCACTATGACTCACATTAAAGCATTGCTCTGGCACACAACGTCTTCTTAAACTGAAAGTGGAAATCCCCCAAAATTTAGATAAAGATCTTACCGTTAATGAAACATGAATATTTTATGAAGAGTAATATAAATACTCCTACAATATCACAAGGAACAATTAACAATCGTTCAAGTGTATGATGTGTGGATGTGTAAAAAAACAGGTCTTTTCCAGTATCTTATTTATCAAAAAACAAACTAATTGGTTAGATTAGATTTAGATTGGATTTAGACATTGTTATCTTAAGACATTTATTAGCAAAATTAAACATTACAGCCATGACATCTCATTAATGAGGAAACCAATGAATGGTACACATTGCCTTTTCTGATAATAAACATATTTTCTCCTGCTGAAACATGCCAGTTGTCACTATAGTAATAATTATATTCATCAAGTACAATTTTTACAAATTTAGATTCCTGAATTGGATTGTGATTTCTACATCTGTTGTATAACATTATTTTTTTTTTTATATATTTTTCAAATCTCAAATATATTTATAAATAGCATATTTTCACAATATGATTTGAGTTTCACATTTGCCTTGTAAATGAGTTTAGAAAGTTGAGCAAGTGAGGTGAGCAGAAAGCACAATTCATCGTGACATTTCTTTGGTGACTGACTGATCACATAACAGGGCTGTCTGAATTCATTGGACGTCCCAGCTGGCTGGATAAAGATCTGCGTCAACTAGGATCATCTGGTGTAGAATAGGAAGAACAGTAATCTCTGATTTCTGTAAAAATAAAAAAATAAAATGTTCTTGTTGTCAGTACAAACGAAGGCCATTTCGTGTAACAACACAATCAAAATAACAAGATATCCGGATTCTAAAGAATACTCGCTTCTTCAATCTGCTTCTCATGAAAAAAAAAAAAAGTGCGTTCCCTATTCTCACAAGATACAGATTTTTTCCTTGGGATTCCTTTTGTTTCTATTTTAACAATCGTTCTCTTATATTATGAGATGTATTGGTTGGTTGAAGGACGTGTTAAATATGTATTTGAAGAAATCTGCTTCAGTACTTCAGTACAAAAGGGGCAAGAGCAACAAAATCTGGTCGCACTCAATATTATTAAAAATTAACCTAGCATGAAAAGTGATAGTTCACATTATTACAAAAATAAGCTGCTAATTTTTTCCAAAAAGATTTAATTTACAATTCTGCATAAAAAATCTTAGGGACACTCCAATCACTGATTCAGACACAATTACAATTTGACTTAAAGGGGTCATGAACTGCCTTTGTTTTGATTTTGTACTGTTCTCTGAGGTCCACAATGTTATCCAATTTTTTACATTAAAAAACATAATTTAGAAGTAATAGGTTATATTCTGGTTTTTGACCCCCTCATCAGAACAGAACTGTAGACTTCTATGACACACAGTTGTGTATGTTTGACAGCCTACATCCTTTATAGATGGATGCTGCTGTGATTTAGCTTCAAATGCAATACATATCAAACAAATCCTTAAGTAAAGACAAAGCAATAGTGATCACATAATGACAACAGTTACACTTGTGTGTTGTGACACTGTTGGATCCACTAATCAGCATAGTCTTTTGGTTTCAATCTTTCTAAAAACCCTGTGTCAAATTGTGCTTTGTTTAATCTGTGGTGAAATTAAGTAAACAAATGACCAAGTTTTGACAGTTGGTCTGCATCAAAAAGAGAGTTCACCAATGAATGAAGTTCACAGTTACTGCATTGATCTGTGTTTTCTCTGTCATCATTTAACTACTACATGCGTGAATCAGTGGGCAGGACTAAACGGGCAGTGATGTAGAAGTAGGCGTTGATCATCTTCTGCAGAGGCAGTGTTTAGTCACACTATTATATCATAGAGTAGAACAATCCAAAAGCTGTCGTTTGCCTTCAACACCAGCTGTTTGTAGAATAGCGACAAATCTTAGTTCTGAAACTTAGAGGATTCTTTATATATATATATATATATATATATATATATATATATATATAGGAAATGATGCATTTTCTGACCCCTTCAAGCAGCATAAATTTAGTTTCTATCACATGATCTGGAGATGTCATTAAACAAGCAAGTATACCTAGTGATAGATCAGTGTAAAGGGTAATGTCTTTAAGGAACCAAAAAAAAGGAGAAGACAGAAGTTCTCAGAAAGCTATTTTTATTTATTTTGGTACTTGAATCAAGATTAAATATCTTATGCCCAATGAGTTTCTTGATTAAGTAAAAACTGGTTCTTCATGAAAAGAATGGGGAAATCCATAAACTCAAAGTGCAAATAGTTATAATGTCTTAAAATCAGCTGTTTTTGCAGTTGTTTTCCTTCAGCGTCATGTGTGTCCTAACCTTTATTTGGTGCACTTCCATTCTTGGGGTGGGTTGCACCAACAAGGATTAAGCTTAAATCTAGATTAAATCAAGGTTTATCTAATAATTCTGTTGCACCACAATGTAAACCTTATTTAAAAATGAGCAGGTTTACATTTAAACCATCATTGTGATCCTAGATGTATTTTATATTTAAGATAAGAGCCGGATGATTGTGAGGACCGTGGCAGCCCATAGTAAACTTGTGTCTGCTACGAGTCAGGAATGAGAAACCGTGTGTCTCAGAATGAAATACGTTTGTATGCACTTCCTCAAAGTTTTATTACTTGCTTGATAAGCCGTTCGATCAGCGGTCTCTCTACATTTTATAAAGACGATAGACTTTTAACAAGTTTATTTTCTTTACTGACAAAAAATAATTATGTCAGAGACAGAGGAAAAGAAATATTAATGGGAAGATGGTTCAGAGGTTAGAATTCTAATCCTTGATTTGTCAATCTAAATTTAAAAATTAAGTGGTGCAACACAACTTGATTTAAAATAAAACCCAGATCAACAAATCCTTGATTAGCTCTAAACTTTGCTTAATATAATCCTTGTTGGTGCAACCCACCCTTGGTCTGTTACTACCAGTACTGGAGACTGTTTGATAACAGACTAAATCAGTAATACTGGCATGGTTAGTTATGGCAGGTTATTTGCTTTTGTGTGAGGCAGGTTTGTTTAAGAGGTGCTTGCTGGGGTTTGGATGACTTACTTTGGACAATATTCTGATAGGCCACTGCAGCTGGAGAGTCTGGAACTTCAGTTAGGAAAGACCTCCCCTCGTCACAGCATTTGGCTTGAAAAGCAAAATACAGAAGTGCAATTAGAGAAGTAGAAACTGCTGGCTGCAGACTTTCCTTCAGACACTTCATACTCTGGGTAAGGAACGTTTTCAGACCCCCTTAAATTTTTCACTCTTTGTTATATTGCAGCCATTTGCTAAAATCAGTTTTTCTCATTAATGTACACACAGCACCCCATATTGACAGAATTGTTGACATTTTTGCAGGTTTATTGAAAAAGAAAAACGTATTCTCTGGTGCTGTCCATTTCTTCTGATCATCCTTGAGAAGGTTCGACACCTTAATTTGAGTCCAGCTGTGTTTGATTATACTGATTGGATTCAATTAGGAAAGCCACACACCTGTCTATATAAGACCTTACAGCTCACAATGCATGTCAGAGCAATGAGAATCATGAGGTCAAAGGAACTGCCGAAAGAGACAGAATTGTGGCAAGGCACAAAAAAAATTCTGCTGCACTTAAATTTCCTTAAGACCACAGTGGCCTCCATAATCCTTAAATGAAAAACTGAGCTATCAGGGAAGAAAAGCCTTGGGGAGAGAGATCAATGTGGCTGAGCTCCAGAGATGCAGATGGGAGAAAGTTGTAGAAAGTCAACCATCACTGCAGTCTTCCACCAGTCGGGGCTTTATGGCATAATGGCCCGACAGAAGCCTCTCCTCTCCAAATGACAAATAATTTTAGCAAATGGCTGCAATATAACAAAGGGTGAAAAATGTAAGGGGGTCTTACGTAAGTAACACCATAGTTGAGTTATTTCATATGATTCACTGAATACACTCTGTAAACATAAAAACAAGGAAACACTCTCACAAAATAAAGAAATGGAATGCACCGCAGTGCTATGATGTGAATTGTTAAACTTCCTCATGCCCTGGTCAGTCAATGCGGAACACACGTGGAATGATATTTAGCTGTTGTATTTAAACTGGTTTAAAACATTCGCTTCCTTGTGAATGGTGAAAGATTAAAGCTTTTTGTACCTATCCTTGGATCCAAGGGGACTCTGCCCAAAAGAGGGAGATTTAGTTCTTCACACATTCTCTGTGCTCCTCCTGTGGTCGGAGGAAATATCTGTGATGTATTCTGTCAACAGAAGGAGAACGGTTATCAAAAAAAAACAATATATGATGAGGTCATTTTAGAAATGCAATATTTTATTTAGTCACACTTGTATTGCTACAAACTAGTGCTGTCAAATGATTAATCGTGATTAATCTTTAATCTAAAAAGTTTTTCTTTACATAATATATGTGTTGATGCTGTTTTTATTTATTATGTTTATTTTAAACACCAGATACACACACATACAGTATATATTTTGAAAGTATTTACATGTAAATGCAATTATATATTTATTTTCTTATATTTGAAATTATATCTAAATATATTTAATATATAAACATAACATATATTCATTAAATATATACATGCATGTGTTTGTATTTTTATATACTTAATAAATATACACAATACATGCAAATATACTATGTAAAGAAAAACTTTTATTTTGGATGCGATTAATCACGATTAATCATTTGACAGCACTACTACAAGTAGTAGTGCCAATTAATATTTCTGTATAATCTGTTATCAACTGTATTTTTTAGTATTCAAGAAGAGCTTTTTGTAAAAAACAGTAATCATTTGAAATTTCTTTCAACCAATTTAATGCATCCTTGATAAATGAACTATAAAAAAAAAAAAACCTTACTAACTGACTTCTACCCTGATACTTAATGGTGGTGTTGGATCCTCTTTGAAGCTTACAAGCTCTAGTCTCCATTAATTGAAAATGTTTGGTTAAAAAAAAAAGCACTAAAAAGTATCTATTTACAATTTGTCTATTTGTCTCAGATGTTAAAAAGGAAGCCACACAGGTTAGAATAACAAGAGGGTGAGTAAAGAATATCAATATCATTTGTTAAAAATAAAAACAAAATGACAACAATCTCAAAATCTTTTATACAAAAGTCTTTGGCAACAACAATATTATACACATGTGCTGTGTTCTGCTGTCAGACACTGGGTTTATAACATGTATACTGTACCTTGCATTTAGGACAAACAAAGCCACTCATGTTTTCAATCACACCTATGACGGGTATTTTGACCTTTTTACAGAATCGGATCTCTTTTCTCACATCCTGCAGAGATACTTCCTATTTGAAAAGGGAACAATAAAATAAAAAAAGAATAAACAGCAGTCAAAACACATGGTTATATGTTAATAAGGATTGTTACATGGTACTCCTATAAATGCATAATAAAACAGCAAAAAAAATAATTATTTTTCTCAGAATTGCGAGATATAAAGTAATATAGCCAAGTTACAGTCAGTGCCGATAGCCTGGTGACCAGTGTGCCAACATTCGCACTTTGGGCATCGCGAGTTTGAGTCCCGGCTCACAGACCTTCCCCGATCCCATTCCATCCTATCTCTCTACCGCTTCATTTCCTGTCAGTTCTGATCTGTCCTAAAGTCTGTCCATAAAAGCAAAAACGCAAAAAAAGAAAAAAGGCAAAAAAAAAAAATAAATAAAATTGTGAGTTATTGTCAGAATTGCGAGAAATAAAGTCACCGTTCTGATAACATATCAGTCTTTATCTTTATAACTCAAAATTCTGCGAAAAAAGACAGAATTGCATCTTTATATCATACAATCGAGTTTATATCACGCAATTCTTTTTTTTCCTCTTACTTTTGAGTTCATCTCTCACAATTCTGAGAAAAAAGTCGCAATAACCTTTTTTTATTTTTTATTCAGTGGAGGAAACCGGCTTCCATAGCAAAGTGCTACAACAAGGGTGACCCTAAGACCTATAAAACATTTCATTTAATGTGGATTATACAATAAAATACAATATTTTACCAAAGAAATGTACAAAATCTCTGCCTTTATAAGGAAGTGTAAGTCCATTTATGTGTCCTATCAGAGTTTCAGTGAAAGACTCTAAACATGAATCATCTCCGCTTAAAAAAATACTTCAAAGCTTAAAGCTTAGTTCTGAGAAATGCGTTAATGGCTTCTTTCAGCATGTGTACGATTAAGAAGTGCAACTTGTGTGAAGCCATAAATAACTTTTCTTTTTTATACGTTTTTCACACCACCATTTTCCACTTCGCTGTTTGCTGCAGGAAATCAACAATTTTTTTAACTTTCAGTTAAGTGTGAAAGCCTCTTGTTTCTCATACGTCAATACATCTATAAACTCACAATTAGAACCCCCAACATTTTATTATGCAAATCTCTTTATTTGAATCTTTTTTAAATATTTTATTTTTATAATGCAAATCAGATCACGAGATATAAAAGCAGCTTCCTGGAACATGCACAGCGTTTTCACATGTGTTGCTGTTCACCTGCGGGGTGGTGATGATGACGGCTCCATCGATGCCAGCGCCGCTGAGATACTGGACGATAGACAAATGCTCATCAGACGTTCCTGGAGGTGTGTCGACAACCAGATAATCCACTTCTCCCCAGTCCACATCCCTCAGAAACTGTTTAATCATTCCTACACATGAGAAAAAGACGCAAACTGTGACAATGCACCATAACATGTCACTGAATTAAATTAGACTTCCATTTGTTTGTATAGGCCTTTTCACAAGATATATTGCTTCGATTCATTTAATTTGCGCTGTTGGAAAATATCTGCAAAAAACTGCACTGCCTAGCACTCCAGTCTTATCTTATGAAAATCAAGCTTTGCTACTCAAGATGACTCCCAATTCAAAATCCTTCACACTTGTAGTGTTTTGATGCTATTGTTATTATCCCAAAACTGTCACTAGGCTGTAATCATGCAGATATTCAGTACTCCCAACAGTGATTGACTTCCTCCAAAACACGAAGGATCCATCGGCTCTTAATGAAACATCTGGAGCCAAATTACATTTTGTTTACCCAATTCTCAAGTGTTTGACAAAGACTGATTCCAAAGTGATTTAGTTTACAGAGTACATAACGTGTTCATTTAGTTTTTAACAGCACTAACTGCTATGTGCTGTAATACATGGATAGCTTAATGTTTTGCTCGTGCCATATAAATATCACTGCTTATTTAGAAGGGGACAAAACGGTAAAATCCTGGTGGTTGGGTATGGTAAAAAAATAAAAATCCCTTAACTTTCCCTTAATTCAACAATATAAGCTAGTACGTAAGAACCAGTTTTATTTGAACAGACACCTAAACGTTTTTTAATCCAATTAAATATTGTAATTAGTAATTGACTCAATAAGCCAGATTAATTCCATTAACTCACTAGGTGAGGCAGTTTGGCTTTTGGCTGACATGTTAAATAGAGTTCACAAGTGTCAATTGTGAATCAGACATCACTGCTGTTTGTTGTATTGTGCGTAAAATAGTGCAATTTTTGTCATCCATCACAGACAGTGATCAGACAGTGGTTAAAACACAGAGTTCAAGGAAGTGAAACCCATCTGGTCTAAACTTAACTCAAGATAAACAGCACGATGAGCTCTGATCAGAAAGGTTCTCGTGGAACATAACGCCCATTCTTTTGTTCCTTTGCCTCACATAAGGTATTAAACACATGTAACCAGTAATACTTTAAAGGTAGGTTGCAGGAAAAAAAGGAGAATGTTGTACAATGCATTTTTTGTTGTTTATAATAAAATGTATTTGATCCAAGTTCCTCTAATAGTCATATGTGCATTGTGTTGTACTGTCAGAACGGAACCCTTTTTTTAATTTTGAAAGCAGTACTTCTGCTTAGTAGAGTTTTATTGTTGCAGGAAGTTAATGCCACCCTTGTTTTAGCTACTGCTAGAACACAAATCCTTTATTTAATTACACTAAAGTTAATCAAAATGTGATCGTTAAGAAGCAGCAGTTATTGTACACCAGTAGGCAGCAAACAGATTAACAAACCTGCTAACTGGAATTACTTTTAACCAAGACTAAATAAACAGAAACATGTCACTTAATAACAGCTGTATGAAACCAAACATGCACGACAATGATATAATTAACCATCAAATCACATGATTGATACCCACAGGACATCCACCCACTAACTGTAGTCTTTCACCCTGAGAATATGATCAGACCTGCTGATCTGGAAAGTAGGCCATGTTTATTTATTTTTGACTATTTGTTTATTCATTAATTAGGAGAATATTTATTTAGTTTCATTTGTTATTTTGAAAAAAAGGACAGTGTTTTTTGTAGTCTTTCTCATATAAACTGTAATGATCAGTGACACTGTGAATCTCTCACCCATCTAACTCATTAATAATTACCAAAATTCTACTTCGTTCTTGGTTTGGACAGAAATTCAAGCAAAGTTTTATGACCTTTTTTGTGGTTTAGATCAACAGGGCTGTTTAATGTGTTTTTAACAAGTGCCTACTAATCAATTGCATGAATTCCCCTAGAAGTCTGAAGTAGAGGATTCTGGGTAGAATTCAAATGGGTTATATGCATTTGTAAAATTTTGCTGGCTCCCCCTGCTTGTTTTGACCTTCACTATCAGGGGTGCAAATAAACAGATTTCTAAATCTAAAAATAACTTATCTGCTGTCAGGTAACACACACAGTCACAGTTTGGCCATGTTGGACTTCTGATACAACTCACAGCTAAATAAGGCCGCATGACTTTGAAAAAGGCCATTTAAACCACTTAACGAAATGAAAATCTTATAATTCCTGATGTGTACAACCATGTACCAACCATTCTTTTTGGGGCCTCTCCAGATAACAGCATCATCTGGACTACTGAGCAGGAAGCCGATAGACATGACGGCCAAGTTGTCCTCAACATACTAGACAGAGAGAATATATGCTTACTTAAGAATGACAAACACTTGATAACACAAATCAAAAGAATAGAGATTTAAAAGATCTCACCACTGGAGACCAGCCTGAGCCGCTCTGATGTACCTAAAGAAGCAAATAATAAGAAACTTCAGCTTTCTGACACAAGCAAGAAGCCCAATGAAACCAGAAATGTACGACATACCTGCTCCCCCTCTAACCCCATTATTTTTGGTATAGAGGGCCCACAGATGTCCACATCTAGCAGTGCAACCTGGAAGATAAAAGAGGAAAAAATTTAATAAAATCAAGCACAAAAACTGGATGTTAAACAAGAATATGGGTTAATAAGGATGTGCATTTGACCCAGGCATCAAAAGTCTGTGTTAAGCAATATTAAATGTGTTCAGAGTTGTAACACCAAAACAAATGTGTTATTAACAACCCAGCCGAATTTGAATAAAGAAAAAAGCAAGTAAATAAAATACATTATCAAAATGAAACCACAGCCACTTGTGAGAAAGCTACCTCTCTCAAACTGTCCCATACTGCTAAATGGATGCCCCCTCTAGCAGCTTAATTGGTTCTACACAATGATACATGAAATATGCATAATTAAGAGGCATAGCTAGCTAACAAACTGAAGGCTGATGGTAAATTGCGCTTGAGCAGGAAAAACCACTGATGTTAATGCGCTCTCCAGTTATTATAGTGTAAGGGAAAGGCCCATGCTCAGTGGCTCCAGCGCATTGAAACCAATACACGATTTCAGGCATGCCCCAAAAAATCCCAAACACCAAAATGGTGAACAACGGTTTAACAGAGATTACGGTCTTTGTAATGAGTATCCAAATATTTCTAGCTCATATAAGTAATTTCATATAAGCACCTTTCTCATATTATTTACTGGATTAAATATAGCAAAAAAAAAAAAAAGGGAAATGCACCATTGCAATATAATGATGTTAGCACAAGATGTCAGCATGGCATAGCTTAGTGAGTCAGCAACTCACACAGACACAGCTTCAGTCTGACCGGCACTGACTCAGTCATTACATAAGGCCATCATTTCTATACACACAGATCACAACCACCTCCAACACACATTCGGGCTATTTAAACTCATCTCTGAATGTCACTTCTCCTCTGCTATGAAGGGGGAAACAACCTATTCCATCACCTATGAGGTATGACTGAAAACATCATGTCTGTGGTCTCATTTCTGAGTGGACAGTGTGTGTGGTTGCATTCAAGACCTATCAGTTATATAGGAACTCTGAATGACATAAGAACAGGTGCTCAAAATGAGTCAGCAAGCGTGACAACAGATCTACAACACTTCAACAAATACTGCCAAAACTAGATCAGACGGGGGAATTCAATGTATTTGAATGGATAACATTGTATCAATATAGAAAATAATTATAAATGTAAAAAATAACCACTGCAACCACCTCAAAAGGGCCTCACAGCAAACAGATGCAAATGTCATTAAGGAACGAGGGGTGGAAAAAAACCTAGGAATCTTTCAGGAGGATGAAATTCCCGGCTTTTGTATAGAAAACCTTTTCTTCTCTTACAATAGAGCTGCTGCATGCTCACTGGATTATACTGCAGCATATACTTAGATAATCACACCAGAGTAAGAGTCTGTTTGTATGACTGATCTTTGGACATGATAGGAGCTGATAAAAATTCCAGATGTGCTGAAGCTTTTGACTTTTTGGCTCCATGAAAGCCCTTTCTTTTGATGCAACAAATACATGACATGCACCTAAACAGATCAGAAATATAAGCAATGATGTCATTACAAGCACTTTTACCTAAAAAGTAAAATTCATTAGGTTTAAAAAATAAATAGAGAGTCTAATTAAATGCTTGACCTTCTTGCCCCTGGTTTGAATTAAATGTTATTTGTCGACAGCTGAATTATGCAGCACGCCCTTAAAACACACCCTCTGTAGGGTCACACTCTGTTTATTTCCCCCTCCCTGTCCTGCTTCCTGAAGGAAATTTACTAAAAGCAAACTCTGGAGTAAAAGCAGCAAATAAGGGGAAGCAAAAAACAGCACTTCATAGTCCTGCAGGAATCAAGCAGGTTCCCTCGCTCTCCCTTTCAGGCTCTCGCAGGAAATAGATGCATAGAGAGCAAGGTTGTAGGGAGGCTAGTAACAAAGGTCAGGGATTCTTCCACCGAGCTGAAGGGGAAGTCACACCACTTCCTTCCAGAGGCTGAATACTTTTCTTCTGGCAACCGCTCTTTTTTTCCCAGTACTTCCCTCTTTCATGGGCTAGAAACACAAATGTTCGTGCTCCTGTGTCTTATTTGGCCTTCTTAAATCAATGTCTGAAACCCTCAGGGCTCAACAAATATATGATGAGTGAGGAGTGGAAAAGCACATCTTTGACCTTATAAAAATGTGAGGAATCCCACAGACCTCTTGAGAGCATATGGAACATCAACAAATAGGCCTGTTTAGGAATATATGTGTATGTGAACAGTGTTTACATCCCATGTTTTAAAAAGAAAGTTAACTTCTGAGAAAACTGGACCAAAATTTTAATGTTGATGTTCAATTTTTATCAATACATTTTTGCTAGTTTATGCATTCCAATTTATATGTAACAACTGATATTTAATATTTAAAAAAAAATAGCAATTTTTTCTTCAGTAAAGATGATTTTAAAGTAAAGGTACATAATTAAAAGGGGACTATTGCATGGTTGGCACATCACCATAAAAGAACGTCTAAAGACTGGTCAAATTTACCTAATTAAGTTATTAATGCGCAAGAAAAAAATAAAAACAACAACAGCAACAAAACTACTGTTGAAGAACTACCCAGCTGCAGGCAATTATTCTCAAACATCAAAACAAGTGGCTGCTAGATACATCAGGATTCTGCAGACAGCTACCAAACCACCAGCATTTCCTTAAAAAGCAGCTAGGGACACACAAGAAAAATGAGAAAAAGTTTAAGATATAGGCACAGTTCTCTCATAAAGGGTATTTATCCTCTGTTAAAGAAAATAAGGAGGAGGACGACAGAGTTCATCCAAAGGGAAATTCTTTCTTACATCTTATTTCTTCACATGTCTAGTGGCAAGTATAGGAAAATGTGTCAATGTATCTCTACAGACTAACAGAAACACATTGAATAGAAATGCCTAAGAAAAAATAAATAAAAATCAAACATCAAAACAGCCAGAGATTTAAAATAGAAGAAAAAAGAAAAAGAAAGAAGAAGAAGTGTGGCTTCTGCTCTGAGAACCAAAAAAGGGTGTTTGCAACAGCCTACAGCACTTAAAATGGCAGAAGAACAAGACATTCTTGGGTCAAACACAAGTCTCTTCCCAGTTTTAGCTGGGCGTAGTATTCCCCTGTTATTAAAAACTATGTGACAGACTCCACATGAAAAACAAAAAACCTCACCACTGTTCAAAAACATCTGTTACAAGCAGCCTTTGTTTTTTGGTACAAACATATTTAATATATATATATAATAATGTGACAAATAAAATGATGCTGCATCAAATTCAAATAAAAAAAACTATATATAAAACTCAACATTGTGCATTTCAGCAATTTCTGTGAACCGCATCCGTTCACACTAGAGCAGGTTCATCCAGTTATCACTATTAACACACAAACTTTCTCATTAACAGCTACATAATGCTGTGGTGATGATCTCATCCCCTTACTGCTCCGGTTACTGTGAGTGAATGCCGCACCTGTAAATTACTCTACTTTTGCAGCTCGCATGCACCTTCAGTCACAGCCTGCAGCACTTAACCTACATTAAAATGTAAATTGAGAAAATTCATTACACAGATGCTTATGAGCAAGAGACGGGTCTGAGGGCAAACAATACGTTTACCATGATAATCAACACTTTTGTAATTCATGATGGTGGTTGACAAAGTTTGGATGTATGACCTTTTTGTATGGCATTTCCAATAGAAAACCAAAATGAATGTCCGCTGAAGTACTCACTCCAGAGGACATGCTAGAAACAGTGGGGTTAAAAAACATAGTTAGCATAAATACACCGAATCTAGCTTTATTACATGCTGCCTCTGAACATGGAAACGACAAATACAGAAAATAGTTTCTTGGGAATACAGAGATGCTTCGACAAACAGGTCAGGTGCAACTTGATTTGTATGCCTTCTGCAGTGTTCAGCTTTTTATTTTTCAAACAGCTCTTTTGGAACGTGTATCTATGTACAAATTCCAGGCTGACCATGCCAAGTTTCATCAGACTCAAAGAGTAAATAAGCGAGGGTGAGAAATTCTTTTCACAAATGAACTGGCCTTAAAAGGGGGCACGAACTGCCTAGATTTCATAATTTATAATTAATGTAGGCTATTTTCTGCGCAGCATAAATCCGAGAATAAATGTTCCGTAGTAAACTTGCGTAATGAAGTAACAGATTTCCCCTGCTCACGGAGTAGGAAGCAATGAACACTGTGTAGAAAGCACGTCAATCGGAACACAGACTAGGCACGGAGCTCTAACGAGCTTGTGATCTGAATCAGGAGTTTAACTAAGAGAGACATGCGATATATGTAGAGCGCCGGATAGTGAGGACTGGGATTGGGAGCAGCTGGGCTTATAGTTGTGCATGTTTGACAACGTAATGATGCAGTCTCTCTCGTTATTTACAGTACATGTGTGAATCACTGGGCGGGGCTAGGCAGGCAGTGACCTAGAAGCAGGCGCTGAACTTCTGCGGAGGCGGAGTTTATCCACACTATTACATCACAGCACCATACATTCCACAATCCGTCGTTGTCATGGCAGATTGGCTTCAATATGACATGCTTTTAGACAACAAAAAAGTCATGAGTTCTGAAACTTACAGGATGTTTTTACAGTACAATGATCTCTTACATGTCAAAAGGGAACTTTATTGGAAGTTAGAGAGAATGTTGAGACCCCCTCCTGCACGATTGTAAAGCGCTTTGGGTGCGTGGCAATACACAGTAAAGCGCTATATAAATGTCATTCATTATCAGTATAAGTTCAAGAGAACCCCACTGAATATGTCGGACTCAACTTAACAGCCCTACTGTTAATACAAGACCAAAAATGAACTCTTGATAGAAATGAATGACCAGATGGTGCATTATGTTGCTGAAACAATGCCACAATAAAAGCACAACGTCTTTAAAGTTAAAGGCGATCCAACAAAATGTCATGAGTTTGTGACTTGTACACAGGCAGTGTAAAATTCTAAAGTCTCTCAATAGGGCTGGCCAGTTTATCACAATTTGAGCCTGATGAATCTTGGATGAGTCGTCTTGGAATGAGGACTTGGTAACTTCTTACATGGTAAAATAAAACATCATCAACAACATTTTCAACCTTGGCATCAGCCAATATCCCAGAAACATATTAATCACTGCAATAAAGTTGCATCTTTTGTATTTACATTTTTACATCCAAACTGCTTTTTTGCCAGGTTGCATATGCAAGATTTCTCTTTCTGTTCCATATCTAGTTCCCTCCATGTGAAATAAACTCCTTATGACTGATCATGCGTTGGAGTGGATGCCTCTCTTATCTGAACTTAAAGTCACACTGGAGGAGCCTCTCAATGCTTTCCTCACTCCTTCAGTTCTCAGGAAGTGTGCACACAGCGCAAGTCATACAACAGGATGTTCCTACAGCACTTCCGGAATCAGAAAAGGGGCTTTTGACACAGCAGATAAGAGGGAGCTATCAGCACACTGACTGACTGGAAGGTGCTGTTTGGAGATCATACAGACACACTCACTCAAGGGTTTCAACTGTCAACAGCCAGGGTGACCATACTCTCACTCTCACCCAAGATGAGCAAAAAAAAAAAGAGACCACTTAAATTTTTTTCTTCAGGCTACAGCATCCCATTACTATATTGTGCTAGAGAAATAATAACAGTCCCTAGGGGAAAAAGAAATAAATAAAGAAAAAAAATACACAATTGCACAAACTGTCATCTTACAATGGAAAGAGAGTGAGATGTCAGAGGAAAAAAAAAAAAAGACATGACCCATAATTCCACAGCGAGACCTTTTAAAGTCACTTCTGAATACTGGAAGCAGAGAGCGTGGGACTCGATTCCTCACGGCTTTTTAGATGTCTGCCAACAATGGAGCGCTTCACATTGTGGAAGTCCCCAAGCTGTGCGATTTAAATTGTTTGAGGGATTGAAGATTATTTCAGTCAGTGAGCTGCCAAAGGGTAAACAGTGGCTGCAGTCTGCACGCTGACTGCACTATTGTGGCCGCAGTTTGTTGAGACGAGATCAATACAGCTCTCCCCAGTGCACTGGCTCAGAAAGAGCGCCAGTCAGAGCCGTGCACTTCTCAATGAACCCGGTAAACACAGCTCTTTCTGCCGCAGAGCTCTACAATGCACTAAAAATAGCCAGCAGTCTCAGATGGAAAAAAATTATTGTAAAGCGCTTGGCTCGGATGCTGACATACTAACAGAAGCTTTTCCTGTTCACTGCTCCCTCGTAGAGATTCATCCAAGTTCGAAAGAATAAGTGTTGCCTTTTCCTCTGAGGTTGGTTGGTTGTTCTATTCTGCTTAATACGATGTTTTGCTGAAGGCACAGCACTTAAAATGTCTGATATGATTTCAAGATTGTTTCTGAGCAAAATGTGTAGTGCTGTAAGGCAAAAACAATCCACTTCTACAGCAAGCCATGATGAAAATTAATCCAAATAAAGCGCTTTCTGTTTAAAATAAATAAATAATGTATTCATTAATGTGAGCCAGGCTCGCAGCACATCTAAATTAGTTGTGGCATTTCATAATCCAATGGAGAGTAAAAAAAGGGCAGGTCATAATGGAGTCTTGATAGAAAAAACACTGCACTGGTATCACATTAATAATGAAACAAACATAGGACAAAACAATGACTGTATCTGATATGAACAAGTAGGTATGCTAAAGGTATGCTAGAATTAACATCCTTTCTACTAACCCTCTATAATTTAGTCAGTAAATGTACATGACATGCCACAGTCCTTTGTGTAGGCCAAGTTAGCTGGAAAAGGGGAACTTCATGTGAAGATCAAGAGAATGTAGATTTCTCCGTTTATGAACCCTTTAACCCCACTGAAAAGACCTAGTTGGCTCATAAAATAAAAACGTCATTGTTTGGTACATACTTTACTCTTAAGAATGAATATGTTTTATGTCTAGTAAGCCTAGTAACTAAAAAAAGAAAGAAAAACAGTAAAGTTCACAAATATTTGACAATTTGTGTGCGCATGTAAATTAAAAAAATGCTCAAAACACACCAATAATATCAAAATTAGCGCTGCCAAACAATTAATCACATCAAAATAAACATTTTTGTTAGCATTATGTATGTGTACATTGTGTATATTTATTATGTAAATATAAATACAAACACATGCATGTATATAGTGTATAAATAAGAAAATAAGTTTATAAATCAAATATATTTGTATTATATATATATATATATATATATATATATATACACACACATGAACACATTTCTAAAAACAAATGTACTGTATGTGTGTGTATTTATATAAAACATAAACACACATGTTATGCAAACAAAAACTTTTTATTTTGCGATTAACCGTGTTAATCATTTGACAGCACAGATCAGACTGTAAATAAATGAGCCAAATCAAAATCTGTTAAAATCAGGTCCAAATCTGTACAACCTTTAAGTCAACCATTACGTTAACCTTTCAAATAAAACAAATGAAGCAAGCTTAATGTGAACAGCAACATAAATGTCCTCCTTCTGTGTGAGCTTCCATGAATTTATGGATAAACCAACCAGCAACCGATGATAAAAGCACTCATCTGCTACAAGACAGTCCAAAAAAACTAATCCCATCATATTTGTATTTCTGTTTTAACAATGTTATTTATAAAACTTAAACACTTAAGTATTTAAGACTATAACACTATTTCAGCTGCATACAGGCCTAATTAGAAAAGCATCAAATCCTTTGTTTGCCAAATTATTGTGATGCATTGAATAACTTTATATTTGAAATCTTTAAAGAAGAAACTATGCAAACTCAACTTTGTTTCAGGTGTCCTCGTAAAATTATTTAATGCAGAGCTAATCATGCATAATTCCCTATGTGTGTGTAAATATATAGTTACATCATTCTGCCCACTTCAAATCAGACACAGAGATGAAACCACATTTATTTCAATAAATTATGCCATTTTTAAAAAAATTAGTTATCAATCAATCAAAAGAAAGAGAGAAGACGGCTGTGTGTGTGTGTGAATCACCTGCGTTTTAGCATCTCTTTCTATAAACTATAACGCTGTGTTTTGTTACTGATTTTACCACCTTGCTGCTGACAAATATATTGCAGCGATCCAATATCTAGCTAATTTAATTAATAAAAGCCTATTGGACAATTTTTTAAGTAGAAGTTATGGGGCAGCAAGTTGACTAGAAGTCTCTGTGCTACTGAATGTTTCTGTGTGCGAGCAATGCAGTCTGCAATATCTGTGTGTGTGTGTGTGCTCATCAATTAAAGTAGCGCATTAATATAGAGCAGTGATTAAACTGACTTGTAGTACTCAAACAGTTCATGGAACAAATAAATAAAGATACATTACAGTTAATGAGTAATAACTGTATAAAACTACTGCAGTTCTGCATTACTCTGTGTTTGGAAAAAACCAACTCCTTCAGCATAGCACAGGGACACAGCAGCATTGTTTGTCTTACCTCTCTGGAGTCATCACTAGCCAATGCATGAGACAAATGTGCGCTGAACGTGCTTTTCCCAACACCCCCTTTTCCAGACAAAACCAGGATCTTGTGCTTCACGCAGGCAAATTTCTGTCTGATTTCCTCTATGGCTGCAATGACAGAAAACAAAGCTATTGATAACAAGCTATTCAATAAACAAGTAAATAAAAAGTTGTATATCGCTAACAAAACTAACAGGACAAATCTAAAAAGTCATAGTATCACATGCCATCAACCTTGAAATCATTTAGAACAAAATTTCATTTAGTTTGTTCTTTCTTTATAAGCATTCAAAGCATCTTGGAGGAAACGGCTCACACAGAGCTGACTGATTTTAGCCGAGATATATGTATGTATACCTGGATCAGGAGCTTTGGCAGCACCGGAGGCACATATATTTTGGTTTGGGCATCCTTGACATGCTGATGATTTACCAGCCTGGTCACTGCTTGTACCCGGACAGTCTAGAGAGAATGACAACAGATTCATCAACAGAAATGTATAGTGTGTATCTAAACAGATGCCTCTTTAGAGGCGGGCGGAGTCTGGTGGGCTTAAGTTCTGGAGGACATAAGTTCACGTTAAGTTAACTTTAAGTTCCCACACTTAGCTTGACAACATATCATAACTGTAAAAGTAATCGTGCAGGTTAAAGTAAAGAGTGATGTAAACGTCTAAGGCGGCTGTTGTGACAGATTCTCTAATATGACACATGTCTTTTTCCGAGACACAAACATAAAAAAGGCATAGAGAAACATGTAGAGTTGGCGAACGCGTCATTTCATCTTTAAACAGATGGCAGCCTAGACTACACGTTTCGCGTGAACATGTATAAAACGTATAAACACTCATAGAACTTACGTTCTGGTGCATCATTAGGAACGTCCGCCATCTTTCAAAACATGCGCACTTCCTGACAACGGTGCAAGGACAATGAACTTCCCCGGATAATGCTGCGTGACGAAGGTTCCGTATAGGCACTTGCGGTAAATTTGTTTGGGCGCATAAGAAGTACATTTGTTTGTGTGCATATATACATACCATTTAGCTTAACACTGGCACTTACCTTATACATAAAATAAACGACTAGCCTGAATAAAGGTAATAATTAAGCTTTAAAAGCAACAGAATCAGCTGTCTTTATCTCTTTCTTTTAAACTGCTTTTATAAGTTGATATTATATTGTTTTATGTGCCTCTGTTTTCCCCCTAGAATATTAAAGCCTATTTAAAAAATATTGTACTATTTTAGATGCATTTATAATGATTTAACTCAGAGATCCGACCGTGTGTAGCCTAGTACTAGCTTTCATGTTTGAAGTATGATTGTGTGTAACAAAGTTATTGAAGGATATAACTGCAGGATTGTTTATTTAGGAATTCATTCATTCTTTTCCTGACATGTAGCTCTGGAATGCTTTTTATGAGGAAGATCTTTCTCTCGAAATTACTTCTCACTTCTAGATAGTAGGCAAACAGGTTTATTCAGATATTTTACTAAATTAACAAATATGTAACTCTTATACCATTTTTATAACTGCTTTTTTTAGTATGTGGCACATTAATGTGTTTTGAAGTGATGTGTGGCGACCAATCTGACTGTCTAACTAGCAGACCACGACATCTTCCAATTTAGTGGTGACTTAGAGATATACAGTGCTGGTGTCATACAAAAATAAATGATGGTGACCTTCTGTTTACCTGAGCAAGTGTATAAAAGCTTTCATGCAAACCTAAAGGAATTTCACTCGGTGGCTACAAATTCCAAACAAATTCAGTCGTTTTCAGTTAAACAATGGTTAAAATAAAATTGCACCTCTCTGCCACCAAAGGGTTAACTCAAGTGTCTGTGCATTGCTTTTGAGGAAGCAGAAATGACTTTCTGGCAACGCTGGAGTTAGTTTTCTAGTCCCTCCCAAGGGCCATGTCACTGTATACAGGATGGCTTTGTGCTTGAATTGCCCAGTTACGGATGTTTCTTTTTAAATGCCAGAAAGAGACATAAAAGACTAAAGGTGACTTCTGGTCATTTGTCATTCACAGCTGTTACAAAGCTTTCGAGGCTGACTCTTTGACCAATTTTAGGTTAATGTTTGGGGAAAACAGGCAAATTAAACTTCAAACTACATGGGTTAGGATGGATTTTCTGTATTGTATGTTAATTTATCCATGAGGAAAGGGTTTTATTAAGCCTTTTCATGGGAGGGGGGCCGGAATCCTCTAGTCCTGTGATTAGCTTATTTCTTGAACGGTTAAAGCTCCAGGTGATCAGTTTAATTTTGTACCCGTGAGATTTCCATGGACAGGGAGTGTAATATGAGATGTCCTTTGTTTTTTTATATCCTTCACAAATGCTCATGGAGTGCAGCCAGCCATGAAGAGTCACGCCCATGGACAGGCATTATGGGAGGAGAGCTCTCGTCCCCCCTCATCCCCCATTCATATAAAACCTCTTTTATGAGTCCCTCAGGTGTGCTGAGGAATTTTCTCTCTTGCTGGTTTGATCAGAAAACTTTGTGCAGAAGCTATTTTTTTGGAAAGGCAATACAAAATGATAGCGAAGTAAATTTGTAAAATGCATTTTAGCTTTGACAGAAAATGTAAAAAAAATGTGAAGCATTGTAAAAAAGTTATTTTAAAGCATGCAAACACTGGTGTAATATATCATTGTGTTCTGTAGGGGGTGACAAAAGAATCACTAAAGAAAAAGGGAATTTGCAAGTCTGAGTATCTTTTCATTTTTAATCAATTAAACCTTTTAATTATTTTAGTTTACATTTTAACAAATGTATTTATTTGTTACTTATATTAACTGACAAATATCTGTAACCTCAAACGTCATTTCAATCAAAAATGCTAACACAAAGCAGCAACATTTTGAATAACAAGCACATTATTGTATACGCGATCCCCTTAGTCACATCACTTGCACTCAAATCATGCAAATCCACATAAAAGCACGGACTTATAAATGGTAGAAAGTCACTGACTAGTCACATAAAGGTGTTTCTGTAACCTCAAATACCCCAGGGCAAGCGCACAAATAAATGTCAGTTTGTTGCCAGGGAAACTATTCCACCTGGCTAGCTTAAGATTGACCAAGTTGCTAGTACTCGTCCAGTAGAAATGGTGCCCGAGAGTTTCTTTTTGTTTTATTATACTTCAGAGTCCAGTAAGATGAGTGCATATATATATTTCCTCCTCATCTATCTTATGGTTATCATTATTAGAGTCAAAGACCAGAAATAGGATTTAGAATTGCTATGTTATGCATAAGGTAAGACAGGGGACGCGAGATTATGCTTTAAGCATTACAGCATATATAGATAACGTCTTGTAAATGCACATTGAATTTGAGAGATCCAGTGTTTTTGTCTTGTACTTCACCCTTATCTCGTGTCATGTTACGAGAATCAAAGTATAAGAATAATCTTGTTGAACTAAAAAACATTCTTGTTTATCATGAATCAAACACAGCAGGCCTATTTCATGCGTGAATAATAAACAACAACTGCATCTTAACTGATCTGAAATGTCAAATATGTG
The DNA here is from genome assembly GCA_034779775.1 of Enteromius afrohamiltoni. Classification (NCBI taxonomy): domain Eukaryota; kingdom Metazoa; phylum Chordata; class Actinopteri; order Cypriniformes; family Cyprinidae; genus Enteromius; species Enteromius afrohamiltoni. Next base: position 13,268,399 of record JAUYWG010000033.1, on the reverse strand, counting down.
TGTTTTCTGGATTTGAGCAGAGTCTAGATTTCCTATATGTATCTTATTTTTGCTGTTTCAGATGTTACGTTTTCATAGGGTGACAATTATGGTTAATCTAGTTGTAAAGCACACCTTCATCCAAAAAGCAACCTTTGATCAGCATATACAATTAGAAACCGTATATTACAAGTCAATGATGCTTACATTTCAGTTGATTAAGAAAGATGTTTTCATGGCCACTTGACCAACTTCAAAGATACGCATTCGAACATGATTACACTGCCTTTCAGGTAAGAATCATTCATTCATTCATTCGTTCGACTCTTTGAGAAGTCAATGAGGCTTGTTTATCAATTGATTCTCAGGGAAAAGTGACTTTGTGGCTGTCTGTTCAGGTAAATAGAAAATAAATAATCAAAAAAGGTCATAATACACATTTGGACATGATTACTCTGCTTCTCAGCCACGTATTATAATTATTTTCCTGTTGTAATTATATTTTTATAAAAAAAACAAACAAACAAAACACAGCACTCTTTTTTTAAGGACATAAAATGCTTTTCTGCAACTCAGACTCTGAGAAGGAGGCTGAATGATTCATGGTGGAGAAACTGAGTTAAGCCCCCATGTGATGGGTCTTCCAGGTCCCAAGGACAAAGACTTAAATCTGCTGCACTTCCTTCAGGCCCGCTTACTCTACTGCGTAGATTAGCCTCCAAGGCTAGTCTGAGCAATCATGTCTACGGGATTAGATTTTGCTCTTCGAAGCTTGGCTATAGCCCATAATTAAAGGCCTGGACAAAAGATAGTAGAGCACACTTCAATCAACATGAGGCCGACTGATGAGCACTCCAGGAGGGCTGAGAATGTGCAAGGAATATCCATGAATGCACTCACCCTGAAGGACCGGAAACATGTTCAACACTTGTTAACAAGTGTACTCTTGTGATGGCCCTGTGGATCATAGAGAGCTGATCTCCTGCACTTTCAGTCTTCTCTTCCAGAGAGCCATACGGACTGCACTGGGTTTTCACCATAGACAGCCCTCACTTGTTATACCAGAACAACATGACTTCTGTTCAATGAAGTTTCTTGATGATTCCAAGTGGAACAGTAGACGTGTCACGGATGATCCAGGATTTCTGCCAAGCCTTCATTTAATCCAATATATTTGGAGGAATGCTTGAGAGAACCCAGGCTTTGCTGCGTCTATAATTCATCTGATGTAAATTCAGTGCTTAGTAGGCTATTAAGCGTGGGTGCTCATTTTACTCATTTTTCTTTGGATGTTGATTACAGTAATCACCCTGCTGGAATGGGTAGTAGAATACATACGGTAGTTTTATTCTGACCTCACATTCCTCCTAAAAAAGTGAACGTCCAGTGAAAACGGCCATGGCTGGTTAAAAAAACAACTGCATTCTATTAATTAATACTCAAGAAGATGCTAAGTGAATAGAATAAAATTGCGTTCCAGCTGTATTTTGCTCAGTGGAAAGCAAAGTGAATGGGATTTAACAAATCTTGAGCCCTCTGATGTGTGAGTGAATTTTGTAAAGTGCTGGGAAAGCAAAGAGAGATGCGAAAATGCAAATGTGCATTGTTGCAGTGACTCAGAGTGCCAGTGTGCAGCCCATGGGGAGTGGCTCACTGGCATCACCAGCCATCACAATGATTGGATTCACTCACTTTAAATGTGCTAATCTTGCCATTTCTTATTTGTCTCCATAGCCCTGTAAAGAAAATAAAGAGAGTCAGACAGAAACATCAGCACACATAGTCATACTGGAGAGCTTGAGTCACACTAAAACACTGGAGTGTCAGAATATGACTGCATACCCGCCACAATTTGTTCTTGTGCTCTGTCCGCAGACCCTGCAGGAGATTTGTTAGATCGAGAGGACTGCCAGTGAGCTGGAACCAGCCATCGCAGATAAAAAACAACAACAGCAACAACCCAAGACTAGACATATATTTTAGTGCTGTCAAAAGATTAATTGCATTTAATCACATCCAAAATAACAGTTTTTGTGTACATAATTCATGAGTGTGTAATGTGTATATTTATTATTTATAATGCAAAATGATTGTTGATATTTGAATATTATTTATAATATTATTTAGAATTTGAATAGATGCTTATATATAGATAAATAAAATATATTTCTATAATAATATAAATATATATATATTCAAAATATATACTGTATGTGTGTGTATTTATATATACATAATAAGTAAACACAGTAAACATAGGCCTATAGTAAGTAAACAAAAACTTTTATTTTGGATTGAAGTTTTTAGAGCCTTTGCAATGAAATTTAGCTCAAAACACCACTGGAAGCAATGAATGAGATGTTAATTTATTCAGCAGTCTGTCTCTGCCTGATTCACTGAGGAATACACTGAAAGCCTGCAGAAAACTGCGTCAGACTGATTCAAACAGGCGAGTGATTCAATCTCTTTCGAACAATTCATTACAAGAATCGGTTCATGAGAATCGTGAATCAAACTGAACTGCGTCAATAGTATTGCTGATTCATTAAAAAATGCACCTGATTTGGCTTTTGCTGTCGGCGCTTTTGCTTCCGTCAGACATTATTAAACATTTTATCTGTTTTGTATTTATGTGTAGCTTATTATTAAAGACCACAAAGATTCACATCGAGAATTTGGCCTGTTCCTCAAGCAGAAATGAAATATCGCGTGGATGCACATGTACTTTTGAGCCTTTTTTTGGAACTCAACAGACATGTCGATATAAACTATTAGCTGTTTAAAATGTCTTCTTTTGCGTTTTGGGGAAAAACATTTAGAGACAGAGCACCATATACATGTGAGCACATGATAATCAATTCAGTGTGAATTTGAACAGTTCCCTTAACGTTAATGTTCCAAACTACTCACACTTTTTATAAACCTTTGTCTTTTCATAGCTACCTGTTCATTATACTTAAAGCATATCTTGTTTTAAAGTGGAATTTTAGATTATTGTATGGGTAATAATAATTAAGCCCTCAGTTCAGGCCACATTCATTTACATACTCAGCTGTCATTATCTTTAAACACACACATTCCTTTGAGTCGATTATTGTTTGGCCCGCATCTCACCCCTTGTTTATGCTGTCTGCTATTTGTTATGAAATCTTTCAGCTGTGTCAGAGCCCTGCATGCCTCTCATGGTAATATTACAGCTCTCACTACTCACGTTTTATTTTGTCAGACAGGAGATTTATCTTAAACTGACGTGTCTGTTAAGATAAAATGAGTAGAGCCAGTGGCACAACAATTGGATGTAATATTAGATCTCTCTGATATGGAATTGTGTGCGTGTGTGCTTGGCACTGAGAGCTGGGATATCCATGAGACAATAAATATGCTGGAGCAGTGGCTCAGCGTTGCACGTGACACAATGCGGCAGCTGGCTGACTGACTTCAAGGCCACACTGGAGCGTGGGGGCCAATTCATTGTTTATAGGCCTGGAGCGCTGCACAGACTTGCACAAGAGCTTTCCTTGTGCACCCCACCAGGTGTAAGATTCATTCAAATTTCTAAGCACAACAGACCTATATGCAAGAGTGGAGAGTAGGTCTGGTCTGAACTTTGTGGGAATTGAAGAGGAAACCATTTAAAAATGTAGGGCGGGGTTTAATTTCGTCCTTCGTTAATTGATTGGATTGTTGAAAGACTGGGCAGGGATACAGACACTGACAGCTATGCCATCGCCTGTGACCGGAAGAGAAGATGAGGTTATTCAGGAGGAGGGGAGGTGTACGTGTTTGATAAAAGATTAGGAGAGAACATGAATTAAAAATATATATATATTGAAGTGCGCGGATAAGTTATTTATAATAAAGACTACAGTATTCCATTAAAACAATAAGACTTGTCAAATTTGATTTCATGCCGACTTTAACACATGTAGTTTTAATTTCATCAGGCTTTTGCACATTCACATAATAAATGATGGTCCAGATATTAAAGCTCTTGATTCTACTTTAAAGTTGCATTTATGAAAATGCACCATGGTTCTTGTAGTTGTCTAACTATAGCATTTGTTACAGTTGTTCAATAAGTTCTGTTAATGATTTACATCATACCTTGGGAAGCTCAAACCCAGGTTTTCTCAATATCAGTTCCTCACGTTAGACATGGGCAAAATTCATTGGATTGTCAATAATTTATGAAATTAAAAACTTTAAAGCTCTTGATTTTGTGTTTCACTTGACCTTATGACAGATTTTCTGTAGTTCTTGTAATTGTTGCATTGTTACAATAGGGCTAAATACAGGTAAACACCACTGATAGCTTAATTACCATGCTTGGTCTAATGTAGACTTTTTTTGAAAATTAGCAGCTTATACATTTAGAAACTCTAGCTACAACAAACCGCACTGTACTCTTTTTATTTGCAGCTGTTTTTGTGTTTGATTTTGCACATAGTGTTTTGAAGTAATATTCTCAATAGAATTCCGATTTTATAGTCAGCATTGTGAAAGTGATATAAATATTGTGGGGGTTGTAGTTGTAGGCTTCTTTTTCTATTACGTGCAAAGTTGGCTCAAACTTCCAAAATTGTCATTCTTTACTCGTCCCCATCCCCAAACTTAAATGAATTGTTTTCTTGTGCAGAACACAAATAAGGGTTATTTTGCAAACAGATTTAGTTGATTGCATAAAGTAAAAAATGTTTTACACTGAGGATAAACTGTTAGGATGTCTCAGCCAGTTTCAAGTCACGTTGTGTCATGATTATTTATACAGTGCTCTTTACAATACAGATCAAAGCAGCTTCATGGTATGAAACAGGAAAATAATGTGTTGAAGGAACCAAAACTCCATCGTTCTTCTCTGACCAGATGAAACCTGCAGTTTCCTCTTTATTAAGGTGATAGAATTGTTTTCAAACAATGATGCATGATCCGATTCCAACGGCAAAACAAAGTAGCACATGCGTGACATGCAAAGCACCACTAAAGAGTGCCAGCGTTTCACAACCATCTCATGCATGCAAATTCTGCTCTGCTTTGCAGCATCAAAGGCATTTCTTTCCATTTGGTATTCTGTCTTCACCTTGGTGCAATATTTGTTATTGGGTGGATTTATAGTCAACGGCACTTAGCTTGTCTTGCACTCACACTCCTTTCAATGCAAAGTTGTCATGAGTGATTGGAGTCTAGTCCTTTGATTAAAGTCAATGTGAACACACTGCAACTGTCCACTTTCCCAGCACAGCAGCGTTGGTCCCTGTGGTAATTTCCTTTGCATTTTCTCCATAGAAATTTGAAGGAATTCATTAAAATTTTAGGCAATATAGAAGGAAGAAAGAGAGTAAAAAATTGTACTGAATTGGAAAATGAATAGGGTTTTTATGGAAATTCAGTGAGCGAAAAAAAAGGAGATTTAATTTTAAGATTTTATTCATCTGGAATTGATTGGATTTTGGAAAATGGGAGTTACCTTATAGAACAAAACCAGAATGAATTTGAGATTAATAGTGTGTCACGCTTTTAATTAATACTTTTTAGACCTATTGTTTAACACTATCTAATAGTCTACACGGTCTAAGTGACATCAGTGGAAAAATTGTTTCAGAAGAAGAGAAAATTAGTACATTTTGATTAAAGATTACAATTACAAATATTTCTTTTTTTTCTTCTTTGGAACAACAGGCACCAGTGAATTGTCCACAGCAGGACCAGGAACCTGCAAGATGCCAATTTATTTTTCTAAACTGATCACACTGTTTTGTTATGGCTTGTGTTTTTTTTTTTTTTATCAGCATATACTTGAGGCTAAAGCTAGTGTCTGTTTGGTAAAGATAAATGTGTTTTCATCCAGTTTGTTTGTACCATAGTACTGACACATAGTGCCTGTTGTGCCAGCAGGGAGTTGTTCACTGAACCTTGTCCAAGATCCTGTACATAAGCTCCATCATTAGCAAGGTGACATTCAATCTTGGTTTTAGAAAGAAAATTGCACCCATTTGACCCGTTCTGGAACATCACGGCTTAGAGTTTGATTTGGCTTTGAATATGTTACAAAAAAAGTAGCTAAATTCCAAATCTCATTAGCTCAGTTTATTCTCAGTTGGTGAAATTCATAAAATTCCAGGATGTATTATGAGGCTGAACCAAATTTGGCATGTAGGAATGTGTTAGTGCCAGGATGGAAACGCTACGTATGTGATCCCCAACACTTTAGTCCCTCCTGTATATGTAAATTGCATGGTTAGACCAAATTTAACCCAGTAAACCCTTCAGGTCGGGTGTCTGAGGTCAAACAAGCTATGTATGGCAAGCCAATTGGCCTTGTGACATCGCAACCACCATTTATGACACAGTTGCTCCGGGAAAACACTCCAGGAAGGAAAAGAGCTTTCTATTTTGGTTGTACTCCGACTCAGTATAAATTTATTCCAAGGAAATTCTAAGGAAAGATCCAGACATGCATTTCAATACACTACCAGCTACACGCGTTTTCCCTATGAGAACATCGCAGGACTAGCAGGGAGTCTTGTAGGATGTCAGGGTGTAGATCCTGAGCTACTAGATCATCAGTCACATTGAAGCAGGCAGCGGTAGTTGTTCGTCTCGGGGGAGGATTGCCTGCAATGACCTCAAACAGCTGTGCAAACACACTCCCATCTTGCAAATCACATCTGCAACCATAGACCTCTGCCGATTGGTTTTTATTGTGACACTTGAAGAGTGTGAAAGACATTCTTCAAAGAGTCAATGGTAGCTGTAGGGTGATTAAATTAAGGTCTGATATAAGTTTGCTGGCAATGCAAACGGTACGTGCATATGGTGAATGTTTGCTCTGACAAAAAAACACACATTTGAACCTACAAATTATTGTTGCGCTTCATTCGCATCATTGAAGAAAATAGATTTTTGCCAAATGTCATGTTGTCAGTTAATATACCTTAACATTAGAGTGTGTCAATGAAGATTTACCTTTATTATATAAGTGAATGTCGTCTAACTGCATAGCATTGTGGATTTCTTGGGTTAAATAGCTACGGCAAACACAGCTAGCAGGATTACAGAAGAATAGACGCTCTTGCCCAATTTGTTGTTGTGCTGGACTATTGAAATCCCCCATTGTTTAATTTGTTTGAACTGCAATTCAAAAAACTTCTCTTCCTGACATTCTAATTAAAATTCCACTTCAATGTCCTGTGAATTTGCAACTTGTGAAGAAAGTTCCGTACAAATTTGAATGTTACTGAACTCAGATGAACATCCATCTAAGATAGATTGACGTACAGTATATGTAATTATTTATCCAGGTTATTGAGGTTTGTTGATTCAGAAGGTGTGGTCTTGCGTCAATGGCCAGAAGCCCACATCATCAGAAAAACTGCTCCAACAACAGACAGGAACTAGATTCTGTCAAGAAGCTTGGGCACAATTAGAGATCTTTTATAAACCTTTCATTCATATTCATTGGAAAGGCCACTTTTGTCTTAATTTCCTTCCACTCCTGCAAAGCTCCGAGAGCACTTGAGCTTAATCAGAACAGGGAGAAAGCAATTCATTCTGCTTCTGTCAGTGTGAAAGAGAAGCTTCTGTCATGAGGTTGGAGAGCTCTTGACTCCTCTGCTCAAATGCTCTCTTGTGGGTCACACATTTTAAACAAATGAACGACTGATGAAATGCAAATTGTATGGAAAGCATGAGCTGGAAAATAAATGTTGTGCTATTGATGGGATTGGGAAGTGTGAGGGAGTGTTAAAACTGGTTTTACTGCTAGCATAAAGGAGTTTTTACTGCCCCATTTCCCCCCCAAGCAAATGGACGGTGTCTCCATGTTTGGAGATGAAGACCAGCTCAAGTTCTCAGCAATAAGAATATTTTTACATTTTAATTGCTTTAAGAACTTGATTTTACTACTTTTCTTATCATATATATATATATATTATATATAATATAATATATATATTATATTATATATAATAAGAAAAAAAATTACTGGAAGACATTACTGGATATACTTTCTCAAAATTAACTGTAAATATCTGTTATCAAGTATACTAATCTGAATTTGTATGGGAATTATATATATTGTTTTTTCTCCTTTTAAAATGCAGAACTTAAATGCTTTTTTTGTATTATGTTTTTTTCTGGTTGGTTATGATATGGAGTAGAGCCTGACCGATATATCGGCAGGCCGATATTATCGGCCGATATTAGGCATTTTCCAAACTATCGATATCTGCATTTATAATGGCCGATAAATTAATATTTAAAAACTAAAATAAAAACGGACAAAACACCCTTCAACCATATCGTGAGTGTTGGTGTTGTATAGTTTCTCTACACTCTACACCGTCCTTGTTGGCAACACTCATGTATAACGCGCCACACATCTTGCAATCTGCTGATCCAGCCAGAGTCGGGCAGAGTGAACCAGTTATCCGCGAGTCAGATAATTGGTCAATTGTGTTCATGGTGAGTTGGTCACAAGACATACATTGCTTGAATAACGATTAAAAGAACATCCCCATCAGTTTTCTTAACTCAAAAAAGCATGACAAAATTCGTGATTAAGCACCATAGGGAATATTTATGAGGATATGCGAAGCTCTTTGAAAGGAGAGACTGCAGAGAAACTTTGCATCTTATACTACAACTGGAGCTATTGGGGATTGACTAATTCAGTACACTACCTCATATACTATTAGCAATTTGTGTCCAGTCCTATTCAATGTTATATTTATGAAGCTTACCAAGTCTTTTAAAACTGGTAACTTTGATTTGTTTGTTGTTGTTTTTGTGTTTTTGTTCGAAGGACTTTACGTTTCATATCTTAAGTTTGTATTTTTATACATTTCATTTATCAGAACTTTAAAATATTTTGATGTTCCTCTGTTCTGTTGTGACAATAAAAGAAAAAAGTTTATTTTTAAAATGCATTATCATATTATGTTAGTTAAAACTCATAAATAACTACAAATAACTAATGTTAGGA
>JAUYWG010000033.1:13237590-13259340 GCA_034779775.1 Enteromius afrohamiltoni | reverse complement strand
AAAATGCATTATCATATTATGTTAGTTAAAACTCATAAATAACTACAAATAACTAATGTTAGGAAAATCTGTTAATGTTTTGGTGCGCATTTCTGAAATGTAAAAAAAAAAAAAATCGGCCGATATATCGGAATATCGGATTTTAAAACCAACAAATATTTGTATCGGTATCAGCCTTCAAAATCCTGTATCGGTCGGGCTCTAATATGGAGTTTTGCATGTATGATAGATTCATCTGCACTTAAGAAAACAAGTTTTTTATCATGGAAACAAATGGAGTCGTTGCATGTAAAAAGTTCACCTCATCCCCCCCAGGGGTTTTTTACCATACTTCTCCACCTGTGATCTGGTCATCACCCACCGCATTCTTTCCAAAACAGCCTGCAGCTTCTGACCTTCCTCCTCTGCACCTTTTAACCCCAGCTGCGCAAGAATCCAGATTATTCAGGCTGTTCCGTTTATTCACGCTCACACTGAAGTACGCACTCAACCAGTCTTCATTAGAGCTCCAACCAGCCCAGCATAGCAACACTGGTTTAACCAATGGTGTCACATGAGTTTGAATGAAAAATGAGAGATGTTCTGGGAACTGTGCAGTTTGACAAATTACAATTCCAGCTTTAACTTGGAGGCAATTTGTTTTTCCACTGAATCAGCAAAAATTATATTTGAGAATAGTGCTAAGCTGGGAGAAGTCTGTGGCCTGGAAGTACAGTGGACTTTTGGTAGGCTATAAACATGATGACATACTGGACTCCAAGACTGCATAAATGCACATGGCGTTCCCATTGCATGACATGGAATACTTGTTCCATTTTCCCTGTCTCATTAACCAGAGATCTGAAGCACAATGTTAGACTGGTGTGGAGGGTGTAGAAAGGCCACGGTGGGGCCTCCCCGATCTTTGGCTCCACCTTATTCTGCGCTGTTTGGCAGTCTGCCTGTTGTTTCGCAGCTGTCTGGATCTCCAGAATTTCCACATCACTGCACCGACTGAGCCAGAAGCATCCAGGCATCCAGCACAGCTCACAGTCTGAGCACATAAACCTGCCATGTCTGATCTAAACCAGAATCTCTTTTTTAATGTAAGTTAAGCGTAGATGTGTTGGGTGTAACTTTTAGATAAACCATCGATAGGTTGATTTACCAAAAGGTTTATCTCACCTGCTCAAAACAGCGACATTGGTTTGGCTTAGTGTTTCTACTAGTGCAGAAATGACACATTTCACCTTTAATGCATTGCAATATCATTTAGCTTATTATTCAAGTATTTTATAATGACATTTATGGCACCCAGCAATGTCCTAGCAGGTGTTGCAATGTCCTAAGTTTTCCAATACACATTTAACTGCATTAAATTGTGTTTTTACATCCCTCGGCGCTCAAAACATTTAGTCAACAAAAGCAAACATCTTAAATGTGCAAGGCAGGCAAAAAAGAACCCGTTTTCATCAGCATGATATGATCAAATAGGGATTGTTTGTTTTTGCAGACTAAATGTGGGCTGTGGGTAAAACTGGCTCATAAGGATTTCTCTTGGCAACGCCTTCAGAAGGTTATTAGTTGCATTTCTGCTGTCTTCAACTGAACAATGGCACTTCATAAGCCATCGTGGATGTAAATATAGCATGAGCAAAGTTTGCCTGCTCTGTAATCACTGCAGAATACACAAAATGACAGCTGAGCAGCAATAGAGGAATGCATTGACTCAAGTGGAGTTTACAGGCTTGGAGGCTTTAGAGTTTTGCATTGTTACCGATTCCATTATAAGAATCGTAAGCATAGGAAACATATGCCTGATGCTTCAAGTAGTAAATGAGCAGAATCATTAATTGAGACTGTGACATGATTTGTTTTCCAGTCACAAATCCTATACAGTACCTAGTATTGGCATCCAAGTAATTTTCTGACACCCCCATGGATGATAAAGGCATGTCAGGGGTGGCTATAAATGTTAACTGGAGTCGTTAGAATGTATCTTGAGTACTTGAGTAAAAATAGAAATCAAGGAACGAAAAGTACAGAACCTTGCCTATTTCTACTCTAATTCATATCATCGCTTATTTTTTTTTAATGTTCAAAATTCCAAACACTTTTATATTTCTTATTTCTTACATGGAATTATATTGTAGCTGTGTTTTTGCTTAATGCTTGTGATATAATTTTCTTAAATTAGGGTTAATTAGTCAAATTCTGCCTACAGGTTGTACTGTAAAATGGTTTCTGTATGTTTAGATACATTAGGAATAAAACAGCCCTTTTTGTATAGAAGCTGCATGTTCTGTAACAGCAACAAGTGTTTACTGAAAGGAAAGAGCGACAGCTTATTTTTAAGCACTGTTGTCCTATTAGAGAGAAAGCCAATCAATCCAGTCTTAGTCAGCCCTAAGGTTAACTAGCTTAGACCTCATACACACAAACTCAGGAAACCCAGGGAGCCAGAATCCTGGGGATGTAATGCAAAAGGGAGGAGCACACGGGAAATGAATAGACAAATATTTGCAGATGGTATAAAACAATGGTGTACATCAATATCGCTCAGTTACAAAATAAATATGCTCTGTGGAATTACAAATATACATAGTTACATAGAGCTTATTTATCTATAAATGTACTAAACTGTAAATATTATTTTTTTTGTGTATTGACTAGCTATCTGGAGGTTCACAGATGCAGCTGTTTATAAGAACAGGGGAGAGGTAGCTGAGCATTCAGTGGCTGAATTTAGGGGGCGAAGTCGTTTCCTTTGTGAGTAAATCTCCTTGCTCCACTCTTCCTGCCATTGGCCTCATTTTCAGTTCCCGCCAGGAACAAGCTAAGACTTTCCCTGCACTCTTGGTCTTCTTTAACACCACAGAGAACCACATATAGACACACACAAACCACCAACCAAAACTGTCACACTCCCCTTCAAAATCACGTGAGAATGAGTGGAAAAAATAAACGCGTGAGACGTTCCGAGCAGGCCGCTTTTGGACAAATGACATGCGGTGTCGACTTACGAAGTCTTAAAACTTGTCAAAAGGAAGCATTTCACAATGAATTCTGTACGTACTGTCAACACCTAATGCTTCCAGAAAGCTTGCCCTCCCTCCCTTTCTCAGCACAGCACAGCACGTATTGAGTTCCAGACCACACCCAACCAGAGTTCTGGGCTGTTCAGGATTTTGGAGAGGAGGAGCGCGCACTTTTTCCTCCTTTCACTACTACTACGTTTACCCTGCAGTCACGTTCACGCTTGCATCACTTTACCTCCACGTCTGCCTGCCCTCTCCAAACTGTACAATATCTGACCCTTCAGGCTTTGACTTCAGCGGTGAGTGTGAATTATAAGTAACTTTTTCTACATGCATGCAAACTGTTTTTAAGTGAGTCATAAAACACTTTGAGAGGATCACAGCATCTTTGATGTCTAGAAAATACTGGCTGGAGTAAGTAGGGAATTGATTTATTGCTGTCTGAAAGGCTTTTATTTATGTGTTTGAGACTTTATTGCCTTAAAAAATTTAAACTGACGAGAGTTTGAGAGAAAAGGGGCGTTGGCGGTGATGCTTCACTGATGAATCACCAGCTTATACTTATTACTAGACTTAACTTCGTATTTTACTTATAATCTTTTTAATTCTACTTCAAAGCAAGCAGGAGAATCTAGTTTGACTTAAGTTTTTTGAGTACAAAATAATGAGATGTTTTGAAAGAACACAACAGACCTGTACTTAAATCTCTTCAGTATTTGTTCTCGTGTTTGGCGGTTGTGCGTTTTAAAATCATTTAGAGTGAAGTGCCACCAACAGTTTCCCATATCGCCCCCTGGTGAAAGCATTTTATCTGTCAGTAGATGCTACAATGTTTTTTAGAGTCATAACTTTTTTGATTAAAAAATAAATGTTTTTTTTTATATATAAACATTAGAATTAGAATATAGAAAATTAGAATATAGTTGTATATGTAATGTACTTAACATGATACACTATGTGTGTATGTATGTGTGTATATATATATATATATATGCGTGTGTGTTTAATTTATTAAACAGTTTATATTCCTAACTTTCCTAATCAATCATGTTCAAGTTACAAGATTTAAACATTTAAAAAAACAAAAAACACACGTAGATTATATGAGGGTGTGATGTTTTGTGCTTTACAAGACCAAGCATTGTTCTTAACATGCTACTACAACTTGTTTTTCATATTTGATTAAGTTTGCATGTGTGGCATTCTATCTCTGTCAATTGAGTGTGTGAAATTCACAGTGCTTTCTCGGTGGCACATTCCAGTGTGTTGCTCGTGGGACAGTTTTGGGGGCGGGGAGTGTGAAGTGTGTTCATGAGGTGCAGCCGTTTTCACTGGACTGGGTTTCCGGACACCCGTCTGCTCTGCTATTACAACACAAACACAGCCGCAGTAATAGCCATAACTCAAACCCACCTATCAAAAGCCAGTCCGCTCCAGGGAAGGATATATGCACAAGCCTTTAAAACACAGTGTGATGTATACTCCAGCCACCTCGAAAACTCATAACCATGGTTATTTGAAACATATTTATCATCCTACTCACTAATGTGTAGTAGTCAAACCTATCCATACATCACCCGTGGTGCAGCTCTGTTGTGGTGGCCATTTCACACCAACTCCCCTGTTGAGAGTTTGTGCTGGATGATTTGGACAAAGTGATGGCTTCTTTTCCATGTATTAATTTTCCATGCTGCAAAAGTGAGAGGTTTTTCCCAGTTGCTTATTGACAAGTTGTTTCCGACCTCAGTTTCTCTCTCTCTCTCTTTCTCTCTCTCTCTTTTGTTTTGGGTCACTGATTGATCTAGCAGAACTGATGCCACTCAGAAATGTGCTGCTTGCAGGGATTTCCAAAGAATAGGTGGCGGGTTTTGTTTGCGGATGGGTTGTTTCATTAGAGTCTATGCTGTCAACGTTTAGGTCAGGAAATGGCTCTCCCTTTGGCTGAGCCAAATCTCTGGACACTACTTTTTAACCCTTAGACTGTCCAAGCTACAGGAGGGGGCATGTGTCCTGAAACCCAAACCATGCATCTCTTTTATTTATTAGTTTATTTTAATGATAAATAAAATATTTAATAAAAAAGACAAATATGAAATGAATCTAATTGATCAAACTAAATGACTGAAAAACAGCATGTGAAACTATTGGACTGATTATCCACGCATAGATTTCTGATTTGATTAAGTTTGGATCCCATTTGTTTGATTTTAACTAATTTGGGTGTAATTTATTTAGAATTTTAATTTAGCTTGTATATGATAGACATCCTTGTTGCAGTAAATGATATTTAGAAAGTTTCAGATTGAGTCAAATTGTTAACTTTGTAAACTGATTGCTGCCTCATGAGTCATTCATTTTGGGTTTTTTTATGTTTACTGAAAAGAACAGTCTCATAGGAGTCTCATAGGAGTTTTGATTCACTTTAAAGATTTGTAGACTGTCCACATGCAATATGCTACTAAACGGCTGTGGTTGCCAGAATAAAACCGTGATAAATATGGTAAGATTATTTTTGGATTCACAGTTTTATGTTAAATTTACAGTTACATGTTGTAATTTCTAATAATAAACGGTAATAATTGATATAATGTTAATATACTGAAATCTATTTTGTACCTTTGATATACACTGATAACTACCAAATGCAAGTGGTGATGAGCAAGTCACATGATGAACCAAAGTCAATCACAAGTAGCTTTTGAATAGTAACAACATTACATGTAACCCTAAAATTTAAAATGCAATGCAGGGAAGTCTGGGAATGTCAGTTTACGGTTTTTCCCTGTGAATCTAACAGGAATTTACCATTAACCATTTAATGGGGTTTTACCATAGCATTTTCACAGTTTTTTACTGTTAAAATCACGGTCATTGTTTACAGTGTACTTGAAGCTGAAAACAGTGCTGCTCCTATTTAAGAAACTCATACAGGGTGACCATGAACTGCTAATGTGAGGATTCGGAAGATATTATCAGACTATTGGAGTGTTCTCAGCAACATGCTGTGAAAAAGGAGAGAAAAATGAGGCATTCCTCTAAAGATGTTTGCATTAACTTAAAGCTTGGTAATCTTTATTTGTTTTTACCAATTACAGAAAGAATAGCACTGAAAGTCATTCTTCTCCAGTGATAGGTGGAATCCAGGGTCACTGTTATGTCACAGACACAGTGGCTTGGAAAATGTGTGAATCGTAAAACCAGTCTGAGTCTTTGAGTCTGGGACGCTGTGATGTGCTTGCATGTTTTTTTGGATTGAGACAATGAATTGCACATGTGTTTCTGTTGATTTTTGTATCCAAGTGTGCACAAGGGTGACACTGCTGAAGCTTAAAGCCCTGTCAGCTTATGAAAAAGTCCACGAGAAGATCTTACTTGAGATACCAGTCTTACCAGAGATTCACACCAGCTTTAAACACAAGAACAACGGCATGTTTAATAATAAACAGTCACATTCCATACTAATATAAGAGAGGGAAAGAAAACGACAGGGTCTCCTTGATAGACATGCACTTAGAGGCAAGAGGGGATGTGTTCATGTATCTGTTTTGTCATGCCTTGAGGTGATGTCTAAAGAGTCAATATTCAATCATGAATTACATTTTGAATTTAAGTACTAATAAGTATGTAAATTATTGATAACTATCAATTGTAAAAAAACAAAAAAAATGAGGGACTGTTAGTGAAAACAGCGACCTTTAAGTAGTGTAGAATTTTATAATGTTTAAATCATTAATGCTGTTAAGTTCCTTTATTTGAAATATTTTTAAACCCTTAAATGTTTTCCTTGAAGGTTTTTGAAAGAAATTAATATTCTAATTTGCTTGAAGGTTTTTGAAAGAAATTAATATTCTTATTTGGCAGCAATGCATTTAAAAAAAAATATATGCATTGATCAAAAGTTTGTAACATTTATAATGTTACATTTATTTTAAATGAATGCTTTATAAAAAGAGTGCAGATTATTTTCAACACTGATAAAAAAAGAATACATTTTCCTAAAATGCAAATCGACATATTAGAATGATTCATGGATTCATTGCATTCACAATTCAAGGATTATGCAAACCTGAAGCTTAATGATGTTGGAAAAAATTCATCTTAGCCAATAAATAAAAAATGTAACTGTAATTTTAAAATATATATTAAAGTAAAAAGCATTTATTTAAAATTGTATTAATATTTTTGAATAGTGCAGTTTTTCTGCATTTGTATTGCAGGTTCATAAAAAATGTATCAAAAAAGACTCCAGTTTTAAACAGAGGTGTTTATGGACTTAGCCAGTCTGATTTCACTGTTTGAGAGCCTCAATATTCTTCTCTTGTCTGTGACTTTAGTGCACTCAAGATTTAGAACTTGCTGCTAAGTGCACTGGACGCAACAAAAAAACTCCTTGGGAGTAACAAGAGTTCTCTCTTCATCCCTGCTGAAAGATCAAAGGAGCTACTGAGAATCTGGACAGTGTGTGAATGCATTAAACGCAGCCGTCCTGATTCTCAGTGAGCAGCGTTGTGGCCGCGGGGGGTTTAACAGCGTGTCTTTTGACAGATGCATGTGGGAGCCGTTACTCATGCTGGCGGCGTGTCATCAGTGGAATGCGATGTGAAAACAGGGCCTGAGGCACCTGAGCACAGTTGCTCTGCAGTAGAGCCATAGTAATGGGATGAAAGCCTATCAGCACCCAGGCCACACTGAGAGCCTAGCAGGACCCTACCATGTGTGAATGAGGCTCCTCCTGAGATCAGCTGCAGCAGAAACACGTGCGCCTTGCCAAAATACACTCCTTTTACAAAATGAGGAGTCCTTTGTGTCAAAACTGCCCAGAATGGTGTTGAAATATCTGTGGGGTACCTCAGGGTTTTGTAATAGGAACCTTAAGGTTTATTACAAGTATAGCATTTACACTGTACAGGTCATTCTCGCCAGGAGTTTGTTTGCTTTTTCCTTTCCTTTTTTGTGTGCAAGAGTACCTTTTACGGGCGGGGCTTACAGATGATACCCAAAAGCAAGCTTTGTTTGTTCTGTACATCAAACTTTATTTCAGGCAGCTAGCCAAAAGCAGCAACTCTGGCTTCTGTGTTTTCTCCAAAAATAAGTCTTGTGTTTCCATTCTAGTTCACAAGCACCAGTGGTTTTGCATGGGCTGAACAGTGGGGAAAAGATAATCAGAAACGTCAGTAACAGGTCTGATCGTCTGTGTGTGTTCGGAGCTGTATAATCTCACTTCCTGCGACACTGTAAATGTTAAAGTGCAGTTGTTAATTTGAGGAGCTATTTCTGTCAGACTCAAAAATGATTTGCTGGTGTAAGTGTAGTTTTGTAGAAGTGAGTTTGATTCAGGCATACTAAATAATATTCCTATTAATTCTTTTTCATCAAATTTTCATAACTGGATCTTCCAGTGAAATGACTTCTCTCTGGTGATGTATGCTGGACTTCTCCAAACATTTAGTCTGTATAAACCCAATCCCTTTCTTAACATTGACTGTAAGGTCTCATTCATATCTGCCTGTATCCGTCTCAGCAACTGATAGATATAACCCCAAGAATAAGTCCCTTTCTTATTTATTTATTTATTTATTTATTTTTACATAATTCATCTTGGATGTGTGTCCATTTCGGTTTGATGTTAAGAAATTGCATTAACTGAGATATTATATATTACACATATATAACTATGGCTTGAATTTTGTTTGGTTAAAATCTAAATATATATTTTTTTCCAAATTCTGCCATAATTTACATATTGTTCCAAATCTGTATATATTTATTTTAATAAATAATGTAATAATAATAATAATAATATATTATTCTTGAAAAAAAGGATGACTGAAGTATCGCAGATGTGCCAAAAATGTGTGCCAGAGGTCTTCATGTGTTGACTTTAAAATGATCCTTGTAGCAATTTGCAACACATACCCCAGATCACAGATCTTAGCTACAGATTACCCAAGATGCCCCTGACAAATATGCTGTAAGGCAATATGCGAGAAAATGCTTATCTTGATGTCTTTGTGTAAACTGCAGCCATCAAACCTTACAAGAGGCCAATTAGGAAATCAGTTGAATGGGACCCAGCAGGCACATTTCAGTGCTTAATTTGAACTTTATTGAGAAAGAACGGGGCTGTGTTTAATTTATGACTGCATTTTAGAACAAACACCCCTGTCCCTGATATGATAAACATGAGTGCTTCAGTGGAAATAGTCTGGGAGAATGCATTGATCTTAATTAGATTATTGTTTATAGCTTTCAGAATGCCTAGGACTTGCTGAGAAATGAAAATGTCCATGGCTGCTAACCTTCACGGCTTCACAACTGTTTCAGAGCACTGTTCTTTTTAGCACGTTTCCTTTTATCCTGTCAGTGAAGGACATCTACAATAAAAGGCGTGCATGGATTGAATCCACACTAAACTCTGCATCATCGTTTCTTCCCGTTTCTGATCCTTTGCACGATTTTCTTCCCTTTTATCTGCATTCTCTCAGATCTCAGAGTGCAAGTTGGTCTCTGGACTGCGAAACAACCCATGAATGGTTTGTTACCTTTGGGCTGACATTTGAAACCGCAGGCCATGTCAGACGTCCACACTAAAACATTCCCCATCATATCCCTCGTTTACTTTGAGGTTTTCCCTCTAGCTCAGGCATTGCTTGTCAGGGTCAGGTCAGGTCAAACTGGGCGGTAACATTTTCTGCAGTTCCCATTTGCATGTTTTTGTCATCATCTTTTGATTTATTTAACAACTGTTGTGTTATCTGGACTTCATGAGCAAAATATTTGCACCAGACATTATTAATAAAACACTTTATCCTTTGGATTTTGCTCAATGATCTGTTTCCTGAGCAGGGTTATGGATGTCTGGCTGCGTCATGTTACAGAGGAACATTCTTTTCTGTGAGTTCATAATGCTTCTGTTTAAATGCTGCAGGAGAAACAATGACGCACAATCCAATGAGAATAATTGTCGGCCTGTCTGTGTGTTATCTGCTGCCTTTGACGTCACAGCTCAGGATAGTCAATAGTGAAGCAATTTGTGATTGTTTTTGTGGTCAGTGGTAGTTTGGAACGATTAATCACCACAAAATGTTTAAAAATGAAATGAACAAATGTTACAAAGGTAACCTTTGTTTTTATCTATGCTTTTCATTTATAAAAAATTTTCTTACCTGTTATGTTTCTTGAACGTAATTCAATCTTGTTGATCCAACCGTTGCTGTACAGACTGGTGTCTTTGTGCAGAGTTTCGACGAGTTTTCTGCATTTTTATGAAAATGGAAAGGCCTGGTAGAGTTTAAGCTTTTAATGTTTAGTTATTTTGAACATTTAAAAGAGTTTGTACAATATTAAATAATGTTTTTGTTACCATTGTGGTGAAGAGTGGAGCTTGTGCTCAGGTTGTCAGTAGCTGTTATGCACACACACATGGTTGTTTGACTGTGAAGGGTAGAAAAAGGCGCATACCTGTGGCCTGATTAATCTTATGGGAACATAAGATTAACAAGGTCTACACTTCACCATAATGGTAACCTCAAAAAAAACACTTTTAATTATAAATATAACTGAACATCAAACTTTTAAAGGTCTTTCACTCAAATAAAAACACATTAAACAGCATTCAATTTCAACATTTATTCTCATGATCTATCCATATGCAAATCATGCTGGGAACTGGAAATCCACAGCCGAGTTCAGTCAGTGCAAAGTAAATGATTTGTGCAGGCCCGAAACAAATGGTTTAAGTTAACTTAACATTTTACAAATGTGAAATTGAATGCAAATGACAACTGAGTGAAAAACAAAAGATTCGTGTTGGTGTAGCTTATTTTATTTAAGCAAACAACTAAAATCATCTTTCATCAGTGTACTTGTTTTTCCGTAATGTAAACAAATCTGCTAATCAGCTCAGATATCCAGCCATGATCATAAACTATATACATTATTCACACACCCTGGATTAAAGCTGCAAAGCATTGCTGGGTGGCAGTGAAGCTTTCCTTCTCATTTCAATCATTTGTTCCATGACAGCAGTTTCTGTTTTCACCAGTGGCCGACTTGGAAGTCTGCTGGAGACTGCGGCTTTCATGAAAAAATGACATTAAAAGTGAAACTCAAGTCAGCATTTTTCCCCGAGCTTAGGGGAAATGAACAGGGGCTGCATCACTTTTACAAACACACACACATATGCAGACACTTGTGCAGAAATAAGTCGACATGCCTTATCTGCTACCTTTTTAAAGCAATGACTCCAATTAATTTACTAATAATGGTTTGTAAATTCTCTGGAAACCTCTAGGCTTGGAAGGTATGGCTGTCATTATCATCCCGCAGGATTGTAAATAGCAAACTGAAACGCCACAGCCGGTTTCCAAGACAAACCCTCATAGGTTTTCATGTCTCAGCCTATATAAACTTTAACGGGGCCTCAGCCCCCAGCTCTAAAAGACCGAGCTAAATGCTGGATTTGTTTTCTTTCTTTTTGTCTTGTGCAGCTGTAGTACAGATGTCCAATTTGTGATATGATTAAAGTCTGACTAATTGATCTAATGTAAAGAAATGGCATATTTATTCATTAATGGTTAGCCACACTTAAAAGCTTGTTTGTAATAAATTTTTGCAGTTCTTTCTGCCCTCACTTGTTCAATTTATATAAACATAATCCAGATCCATTTAAAGGAACAATATGTATTTACTATAGTAGTTAATAATATTTTAACTAGCTTTATTTAATATTTTCAGTTTAATTTTAAATTATGGCAGCTTCAGTTGTACTATAACTTACACAGAAAAGGTTGGGAAGCAAATTACATATTAAAAATGACATGCATATTATTTTTCAAAATGCATTGTAATCAACATGCTGCCGATAGAGCTTAAATTGTACCGAAGCTAAGACTCTTTAGCCAGTTACAGGTACAGAGCTCCTGTGAAGGCTGAAGTGAATCACCCGTGAAGCTGATTCCATGCTTGCCGTTGGCCTCAGTGAACCTCTACAGAAGATCTTTTGTTCCTCAAGGGCCTGAGGGGACTGTGCACAGCCGATTATCCCTCTGTGTAGCCAACATACATTTTTCAGTATGTTCTTCCGTGTGTTCTGTGTTTGGTGGGCCTCTGTCTAGTCAAAGGGTTTCATTTTCCTCACTTCTAAACCGCCTACAGGAATTTTCTTCCTCAATTTCCCACCATTCACAGAGCTGCTAGTGACATAAACAACAAAACACTGGTCCTCTATGCGTTAAATGCCACATTAGCGCCATTATGAATTTCAGCAAATTAACAGGCTCCTTCCAGCAGCTCTTGGAAATGCAGTGATCCTAACAGACTGCTACAGTCTCAGAAGAAAAATGCATAAAGGAGTAACTTTAAGACCTTAATTAAGAAAGTTAATTAATCTGGTGGTTTCTATATAACTGCTTGTTTTCTCTTGCATCCTTTTTGAAGCTTCAGTCTTCTCTCATTGTGAGTGCAATGATTCAAATATTAAAAATTTTTTTTAAATCTCGGAATCATCTGCTCAACACATTTCCTACTTCAGATCACAGATTTTTGGACAGCATGTTTTGAGTTTTTGGTCTCACGTTCTTCCTTCCCCAGCTCCTCCCCTTTCCAGTCCTCTACGCCCCTCAGTACAACACAGGAAGGCAGCTGAAGAGAAAATTAAGACCATGTGTGGACCGAGTACATGATACGCTAGGATTTAATGAGACCAGCCTCCCACTTCACACTCTACAGAGACAGACAGCTAATGTACAGCCTGAGGGGATGAAGGTCTCCGGAGGATTTCCACTACAGGCTCTGAATAAATGACCAACATTCTCAGTCTTTATTAATGCCTACACTTAATTTTGTTCCCAGTACCTTCCCTGACCTTAGAAAAAACTGTGAAAGTCAAATAAAGAGAGAATTTTCAGGCCCGTGTTTGTAGAGACTGCTCTGAAAAGCTTCTGCTAGACGAGCATCATCCTGTACTCTCCCACAGCCTTGCCTCTCTTGTGTACTAAGGCTGGCTTCCTCTTCCGATTCGGGTCTCTTTTATTATGACCACGTGGGCTGAATCGTGGCTCGGTTGTGAGCGGTAGGTTGCTTAACTTTTGCTAATATGTGCTCAAACAGAAAGGATCCATTCTTGTACCATTTTCCCGCCTAAACTCTGCATTGCTCAAATGCCACGCCCTGTTTCCCACATCTCCTCCTAAAGAGACAGTGTACCCACAAAGTAAACTCCGCCATTATATACGCCTTCGTTTTTTGTTCCAAGCCTGTATGACTTCCAAAGTTAAACAGGGTGTCCAGGGTTTATTCTCCAAGCTGTGAGCGGGGATATAAGGTAAATAAATAAAAAAATATTTCCCACTTGATGCCTCTTGATAACTGTGAAGAGTTTTCACGTCTTGGCTCAATGGCGCCACCTCAGGTTAGATTCATACACCTGGAGCAAAACAGCTTCAACTTAATTAAGATGGTAGTTATTGATGGTTGTGTATAAGCTGTATAATAAGAAAACAATATTAAATGAAAAAGACATTGAAAGGAGAAAAACATCATTTTTACCTGCTGATTATATCATTGTTTTCTTTCACTATGTTCATTGTCCTCCTTATAGGGTCAGGTCAGAGTTATATTTTCTGGACACTAACCTAAATCTGTTAAATCCTTCAGTTATACATCAATTCCTGCTGTGGAATACTTAAACTAGTCTTGTATTTTAAACTAGAGTTTACAGTTCTGTTTGTGTCTCAAATAAAATCATGTAAATGTAAAGGATTTTGTTATCCACATAGTTATTGCGACATGAATTTTACAGAAATAGTGCTGAGGTGATATAGTCCTTAGGGGTGTCTTTTTAAAAAATGTATTGTATCCTCAAGTACTGAGCATTAAAGCACTTCAGAGGAAAAAATGTGTTTCTCACCTCCAGTATATACTTACTCCCACTATACAAGTTGAAGGAGGAAAAAAGGCCATTCATAAATGGCTCGGAGCGGCTGTGGTGCAGGCTAAGATGTATAGGCTGTCCGTGTGTGGCTGTAGTTCAGTGAATCATGGGAAGCTAAATTAGCATCTGACTCCAAGGCTCACGTGTGTGACGTAAGCAGAAGCTGACTGCGTTTTTCACCAAAAACTGCATGAGGTTTTAGACTTGGCTCCTATTTACTAGAATGGTCAATAAAATCAGACAAAATCATAAATGAATCATAAACTGGAATTATCTTATTAAACAATTTCAAATGGTTTGTTTTGTTTGGCATGGCATCTAACCATAACCATCTGTGTAACATTTATTTGACTTTGTGCGCAGTCTATCAAGTCTGCAAAACTGAAAAAGGTCATTAATAATATAATTAATTGCTATCCCATTAGTTAATGTTATGTATTAACAAACAAACATTTTTTTAAACGATAAGTATTTATTTGTCTTTGTTGACATAAAAACAAAATACATCTGTTTATTGTTAAGGTGGGTCCATTACATAATATTAATAGATTCTGGTAGTATTGGTAATAATTAAAAATTTACATTAAGATCATTGCATGCTTTGGGGGTATTTGTCATTGTTAACTCATGCAATGTATTTAACTCAGTTAACAGAAACCTTATTATAAAGTGTTAACAAATAATTTTAAAATGATGTTTATCTTTAGATTTTTTTTATCATTGATGTAAAAAAACAAAACAAACAAACCATCAATAAGACAAAAAAAAAACACAACAACTATTTGTGGTCAAGGTCAAAGTGCAGAATAAGAGTAGATTAGTCAAATGGGCACATGGTGATTTTCCCACCAAGAGAAGCAGAAAACAACAGTTCCCGTTCTCAGTATTAGCTTTGTATTCATCTAACAGGATTTTGTTGATTTCCTTTTTTCCACCAGATTCTCCTGCTTTTGATTTTCTGTTCCACCATCAGCCATGTTGATTATTCTGGCCCTCATCGTCCTCTTCCACATCACCTCAGCAATACTACTCTTCATATCAACCATCAAAAATGTGAGTTGATCTTTAATAAGTCTGCTTTAAGCACTATTACTGTTTAGTGTTTTTGTTAGGGATTTCGACTCATGTAGCAACATTTCTGCTAAGTTTACCTCAAATAATCTGAACAAGCCATACTGTAAAATGTACTGCTATAATGCATTTATATTTAAGAAATACCCTTTTTGTATATATGTAGGTATAATACCTTTTAAACACTTGAAAATTGCACATGAAAAAGGGACTTTTGTAATAGTTTTAGTTTATATTCTGTCAATATATATTGTCCATCTTTTTTTCAAGGCATGGTGGGTTTCAAATGGTCAGTACTTTGACCTCTGGTATCTGTGCAATAATACAGACTGTTATGATATACCAAACAGTTCAAGCGCTGATGCAGGTAAGCCTTGATTATCATAAAATCTAAATGAAATGTAGTCATAATTTACTTGAAAAAAGAAAATGTCACGCAGCATAAATGATTGTGTTAATGACATTGTTTAAAGTTGTGTATTACTAAATCCTGACCAGAAGAAGACACTTATTTCCTCTTGGGTTTCTTCCTCTTTATCAGCCTATCTTCAAATGGTCCAAGCCACCATGATACTGGCCACTATCTTGTGCTGTGTGAGTTTCTTCGTCTTCATCCTTCAGCTCTTCCGTCTGAAGCAGGGCGAGAGATTTGTCTTCACAGCCATCATCCAGCTCTTGTCTGG
Source organism: Enteromius afrohamiltoni (assembly GCA_034779775.1). NCBI lineage: Eukaryota > Metazoa > Chordata > Actinopteri > Cypriniformes > Cyprinidae > Enteromius > Enteromius afrohamiltoni. The sequence goes on along the minus strand of JAUYWG010000033.1, from coordinate 13,243,636 downwards.
TAAGGTGCCCACAGTGTATATTTCTGATCATTGTTTGCAGCACAATTATCTATGTACACTTTTTCATGCTATCTTTCTAGTCTGTACTGTAAATTGCCCCAGCTTTGAAGGACTTATTTTGGACTCCAACCAAAACCAACATGTGATTTCAACTTCAGATCAGAATTGGAGAAATTTAGCGTTACGTCAGTTGCTCACTAATGGATCCTCTGAGGTGAATGGCTGCCGTCAGAATAAGACTCTAAACAGCTGATAAAAACATTACTATGATCCACAAGTAATTCATGTCCTGTGAAGCAAAAAACTGCATGCTACAGCTAAAATGTATGCCATGTATTTATAACAAAAAGAAAAATCATGTTTTGAACAAACATGCAGATAAAGTGATGTTAGAGAACAACAGGCGACAGGCTTTTTCACAAAACTGTTTAACGTTAAAACACCTTGAAACCAAGATTTCAAAACAAACAGATTTTAATTTCACAACCGGTTAATTGATGAACTGGATTGTGTGGATTAGTGTGAAGCTTCTGTGAAGCAGTTTGAACTCTCATTTGGACGGCACCCATTCACTACAGTCAGCAACTGATGTAACGTTACATTTCTCCAAATCTGTTTCCATAAGCAAACAAATTCTTGATGAGCCCATTTGAATTTTAGGGTTAACTATTCCATTTAAAAAAATATTTTGTGTATGCAGAAATGGTATAATATTTTTTTCTTTTTATTGTTAGTGTAATATGTGTTTGTTTATTGTCTGTTGAATGTTGAATCAAGTCAAGTTTCTGTGAATCTTAATGGTGTAGTTCACCTTAAATTGACAATTTGCCAATTAAATACTAACCCTCAAGTTATTTCGAAAGTCCTACTCAAAGGAAGATAAATCCTTTAGATTAAAGATTTTAGATGAAATCCGAGAGTTTTCTGACACTATAGACAGGAAGGGTTCTACCATGTTCATGACACAGAAAGGTAGTAAGGACATCCTTAAACTAGTGGACATGGACTATTTTAATAATGTCTTTATTACCTTTTTGGGTCTTAAACATGTGAGTTGTGGTCATCAAAAAAATGTTCAGAACAAAAACGACGAGAATGAATTTTTATTCATGGGTAAGTTATCGCTTTAAATACTGCCAACTAGTTGTACATTGTCCCTTTTGTTTTTCCTCAGCTTTCTGTGTGATGACCGGTGCATCCATCTACACAGCAGAGCACTTAACCTTCAGAGATAAGAGTTTTGAGAAAGGAGATTACGGATACTCCTTCATCTTGGCCTGGGTCGTGTTCCCCATGACTCTGCTGAGCGGCATGATGTATCTAGTGCTACGAAAACGCAAATGAAGCACAACACACCACCTCACTAGCTGCCACCAGCTACAGCCTTAGCCAAGAGACTTTATTTGTAATGATATTTGTTTTTATATGTAGATTAAATACTTGCCAAAGTTAGAATGAAGTAGATGATCTTCTATTATTAATCACTGCATACTGGAAACTTAATTAGATAATTTTTTCATAGTATGTCACATTTTTAACCTTGTTGTGTATAATTTAGTTGTACCTGCCCAGTAAAAGAAGTGCTGTGACTTAGAGAGATTTAAAATAGGGCGGGGGGAAAAAAAGACAAGAGTGGGAGATATAATAGGACATATTTATAATGTGGAACCACTATGGGCTCAACATGTATTCATACACAATGCATGATGTGAAATTGGCCTTATATGTAACACTTAGTGTGTAATAAATAACATGCTAGTGTGATGCTTCCTGATCATTATATGTGCCCGGGGGAAAAGTCATTAAAACTAAATCTGAATGAAATATTGTGCCAGTTTGCTGAGCACTATATCATACTTGAAGCTGAACAAATTTTCAATATTAGTGGCACGATGTGTTCTCGTGTATAGTTTTTATGTAAAATATTCTTTCAATGTTGGCTGATTATATTGCATGTTTTTGTATTTGTTTGCAGCATTTAATTTGAAATCACTAACATAAGTACAAATTTATAATTCTTTTAGGCATTGTATGATTAGGGCACTTGGGATTTTTTTTTTTTTGTCATATTCATGCAAATAACCTTAAGATGATGGTGTTGGTGAAGCACACCGATGGTTTCAGTTTTCCTCTCTTATGTAATAATTTCGTCCTAAAGTCTGCTATGGAATAAGAAATTAGCTAATATTTAGGCGAAAGTGAAGTTAAGCTGTATTTATTAAGACTAACTGCATTGTTGCTGTTAATATTTTTTTGTAATGAAGTATTATATCAACAGGCCTGAACATGCTTGTTTAATGTTTCAGAAGGTTTTAATGAATATTAGTGAAGGCTTTTGCAATTGGAATGAATCCACAATGGCAGCTTTGTTTTTAAATGTCTGCTGAGTTGTTCAGGTCAGGTTTGTTTCTGGAGACTGATCCCCACCAAGGGCTCAATATTGTTCTTTTTTTAATCAAATAAATGTATTTTACATTAACGGGCACTTTGTGACTCTTTCTGTTCTTAAAGCAGACACTGCTGGATCGATCTTAAAATATGGCAGTAAATTAAAAAACATGCACATTTATATTGATAAAATATTACATAACATTTTATGTCAAAGCAATTGTTTGACTTTGATACATAGAGAGAAAGAGAGAAAGAGAAGTGAAATGCTATGCAAATGTCACTTCTATTACATTTCCAGTTATTTATTTTTTTCAGGTTAATAGTTAACGTAGGATAAATTGTGCAAAACAAAGTCAATAATAATAATAATAATAATCTAGTGGAACATTTTAATGTCATTCAGTGTTAAAAATAAGTGTTCTCAAAATGAAGTTGTGAAACAGTACTTTAAAGCTTAACGTTCAACAGAAGACAAGGCTGTCAGATAATTCCCCATTCCATCATTTTAAGTTATAAATGTACTTTTGTGCCCAAAATTCATTTACGCTATTGGTGTAACCTTGATTTTATGTTTGGGTAAACAACGGTGTATAATTATTGGAAAATATATATATATATATATATTTTACTATTGACACTATTTTAAGAAAAAGTATCTAATGTCACAATTGTTACAAACCTTGCTTCACACGTGTAAAAACATAGTAGATATTAATAACTACCATCATCTTTTATGGCAGACAAATGGTACTGAACTGCATTCATAACTTTAATATTTATTGAAGTTAACATTTTTGAGAATGACTTATATAGTGTTATATTTCCATGTGACTATGAAGTGGTATCCTCATATGTAGTCGTTACAGGAAACAAATCACTCTGAAATATATTCTGCCGCTTACATTACATTTCTTTCTTGACTCATACCACTGAAGACCTCATATTATGAAGACCAGAGGCTAATCAAATCAGTTTGTATCTTTATAACCAATAAAAAAAAAATAAAAATACAAGACAGCAGCTTCTTTCTTAATACTTTCGTGTTAGTAAGATTCGTATTACTGTAGTGACTTTCTGGGCTCTCTGATACTAACAATCAAAACATTTGACTAAAAATACAAATGTGGAGAGAAAAAAAAAAAAACAACAACAGCAGCTTTAACTTTATTTGAACCCAACTTAACAACTTAAGAAATGTAAGTCTTAAATTAAATACCGAATCCCCAGTTTACCGAGTCACATTCATACTCCTTCAAACCTTATGTGAACAAAAATGTTAACACACTGGTGAAATGTTGCAGCAATCATATTTGTCCTGATGCAACAGCACGTATGTCACTGTACGGCCCGCAACGGCCAAATATATCCTTCCCCACAACGATAAAGCACAGTCGTTTATCTCCTTTGCAGTCTGACACCTTGCAGGCCATAGGAAGAGGCATGGCTTTGATCTCTCCGAGGCACTTCCACTCTGAAAAAATGCCATTTTTGTGTTCATGGGAAACGTAAATGTAGTAGCAATCCATCTCCGCTACATGGGGATCTTTTTGATCCACGGTCCACGCGATGCCTAGTTCTTGAGCGCTTCCTATCCGAGCAAGTTTTAGCACTGGCTTCTGGGGCAAGTTGTAAGAGGCAGCTACAACCGGAAGCTCTTTGGGAAATGGCTTGTCCGGGAATGGATGGAGTTTGCGGTGCCAGTCCTCCTATGAGAAAAAAATTTAAAATAAAAAAATAAAAAGTGTGGGAACAGAAATCTAATAGCTGTTTAGCTACAAACGTATCGATATGGTAGCACAAACAAAACATAGCGTACCTCTTCCAACTGTACCGAAGAACTAACTCTGTCCTCCTCACTTTGTTTTTCTTCTGTACATTAAATAAAAGCACAAGAAAACAAGACTTAAAGAACTGTGTCTTGCATTAACCACAATGTTTGAAAAGAGAGAAAACAACAGAAACAAACTAGACAATTCAATAGCATCGTACCTTTAATGGCTACAGGTGGAGTGCTTGAGGGTTTTGACTGTTCCTGTTTCGAAGGTTTTGATTTCTGTAGGGCACAAATGTGCAAACAAAACTGCTACGAAACAGTCTGAAAATGCACATCTATAATAAAAGACAGCTGAATGAGATGGTGTACCTGATTTAGTGGCTGGGTAACCAGGCTCTCTTCATTCAGTCTGGCTGCGGAACCTGAACAAAAAGACATCATGCCCACCATACAGTCTATACAATAGCACATTATTTGTAACGTTTTTATTCAAGCTCAAATACCTCTGATTTCTGTAAGATCAACAGTCTGATTCTTAGGCCGCTGAAATAAACAGAGATCAGATTATGGTAAGTAGATATATGAATAATGGCCCCCAGCACAGTCTTTGTGTGATTACATGATAAATAAAATGACAAAAATATAGACAAAAAATAAACAAAAGCCAAGTAATCATTGATAATAAATGGAGACATCGGAAAAAAAAACTTTTACCAAGCTCTGCCAGAACCCTTTCTTCGGTCTTCTCAGTGTGGTCATCTCACTATCATTGTCTGTTAGTGCAAGAACAATCCTTTTAATGTCTTAGTATTAAACTCTGACATTGAAATTCGAATAAATTATAAAAAAAACAAGCTAGAATACCTGCTGATGACACAGAAGCGTTGTCACTGAAACACTCTCCATTGACTGAACTCCTGGGAAAAAATAAATAAATAAATAAATAAAGTTCTGCACTCCAACAAGAAAAACAAAAAATTAAATATATTAATGAAAAAAAAAAACGTGCATACATATACATATAATACATATATATATATACACACACATACACAGCTCAAAAAAATAATAGAAAAAAAATCCTAGATCTGAATAAATGTCTCTAATAAAAATTACTGTAAAATGCATAATTTACAATTCAGATGCAGGTTTTATATAATGATAATGTTTTTTTAATGGGTGTCAAAAGTATTATTAGTACAATTATTATTATTAAATTATTATAAAAATGAAACAACATGAATTAGAGGTGTGCAATATTAACAATAAATAAATAAGTTTGTTAATGTGCTGATATCTTAAACATGGACTCTTTTTTTTTTATATTCTTCACATTCTGTGTAGTCAGTTTACAGTGATAGAAACTAATCTTTTTCCAGGAAGTTCATTGGGCAGTTTTACCTTTAAGCCCTTCTTTTGAAAGTGTGCATCATCTTTTGAATCAAATTTTTGCATTTTTGCTATTACCAAGCAAAATTAAGAAAAATTAAATCTCTGCAATGCATGCTGAATTGGCATGCAGAGGTATTTACAGTTTAATGCAACTCAGAGGGACACAGAATGCTAACCTGCAGTTACAAAAGCATTAATAATGTCTTGATATTTGAAACATAAAACGTTGAAAACTGATGATTGAAATCATTTTAAGATATTTTAATGTAAAATTAAAACTGCCAGTAGGAGGCATCATGTCACTGTTAATAAGAGAGTCATTCAGAATTAAAACGCAGATTCATTCAGAAAGAAGAAGTAATTCAGTGCTGTGGCTGTGTTTTGGGTGATTTTTGTCGGCAAAAGAAAGCAAAAGAAGGAAATTTGGTGTCTAAAATGCAAGTCTCTTAATAATAACTTTTTTTAACTGTTGCCTAAAATCATTTGTAA
>JAUYWG010000033.1:13203647-13232041 GCA_034779775.1 Enteromius afrohamiltoni | reverse complement strand
ACTTGGACATTCCTGAAGGGTTTCCAGTTAAGTGTACCATAAGCATCAGGCGTTTAGCCAACGTTCAGTGAGCGTGACGTCTGAGGCTGAGACTACAATCATTGCGAATTGCACACACCTACAATGCCAACATTCTTATTTACGTATTAAAAGCAACAATGACTGCTTAACAATTTGTGTTTTGGATATGGATGCGTGTCAATAGCACTGTAGAGCAAAATGTCAAAGTATCATCACAGGCTTATTTTATTCACAAACTGAAAACCTAAAGGAAAATCTATGACTGCCTCCATGACTTCCATAGCATTTTTTCCCCCATACTGTCGAAGTCAATGTAGACAAATCAACTTTTTGGTTACTAACAAGAATTTTTTACTTACAAAAAATAAATACGCTCATACAGGTTGGAAACAACTTTAAATGAGTATTTAAATGATTTTTGGGTGAATTACCCTGTATGAGTTACTTTCTTCTTTCTAACATTAAAAGAAAAACCTTCTGTAATGATGTATTGAACTTCAACAGTAGACATTTCGACAGTACTGACCTCCATAATCAAGCACAACGTTACAAAGACTTAAAACCTTTTCAGAATCAGAATCAGAATCAGAATTACTTTATTGATCCCCAAGGGGAAATTCTTTTTCATTACAGAACAAACTCCTGATGAAAATAAAGATTTAAGAAGACATGTAAGATGGTAGAGAGGATTTAAATAAAAATGAAACAATAAGTAATTAGAATAAAAATATACAATAAAATAGAATAATATAACATAAAAATAAAAACTATAGCAGCATTTATATGGGCATTAAATTATATTGACATTGTTATTATCAACAGACGTATACACAGTATACATGGTTATTAAGGTGAATTGTACATGTGTGTGTGGTTTATTGTTTGGTGTGATTTTTATTACTATTGTGGGAGAAAAAGCAAACATGGGACAAAACTGACAAACTTGCCTCGGATCGTGGAAGCTTATTCGCCTTCTGCCCACTTTCTTGAGCCAAGTGTGAGTTTGCAGAGTCGTCCTCATATCTGGACCTTTTCATACCTAAAAGGATGAGATTAAAGCTCGTTTCATTTCGAATTATCAGCAAAAATATGTTATGATGAAACCCAAACAAATTAGAGATGATGTAAAGCTTAAATTCCATTAACATCCTCAATGTAAACCCCTGTATTTGGCTTCGGATTAAACATCAAACAAGATTTACTAAGTGTTAGTAACGTTAGCCATAACATAGACAGACAGCTAGCTCAAAGCGCGTCACCGACAACAGTCCTGTGCTTTTTATACATCACACACCTACACCGAATGATACAAACAACCCGGAAATTACGTGAACGCATGTTAACAAGAAAATAAGGGAGTATAGCAACAACAAAGATCTCTGGATTAAACAAAAAACACTACCGACGCTTCCAGCAGCGCGTTAATGGTCTTTTCTCTGAAAAGCTAACGTTAGCTACCTTCGACGAGATCGATTCAGAAGCGAAAATTTAAAACAATGAAACGTTTAAGCAATATACAATCCATATTGCTTACTAAATCAACCGGCCTTACTAAAGCAGCACGTTTCCTATCACAATAAAAATCACGCATAACGCGTTTGGAAAACCCTCTGACTCTCGCGCTTGCCATACAACCAGCGTAACAAACTCCAAACAGAGCCCGCGAGTTGTTTGCGTTGCGTCCTCCAAACAAAAAGAAATACATTTTAAAAACAACCCACATGAACTGCTTTCTTACTTAAAGAGAGTGCCAAAAACGTCGTACAATGCCGGGCAGCCTTATAGTGAGGGTTTCCGTTACTTTAAATAACGTAGGTCCCGCCACGAAAGGTAGAGGGGTAGCGATGTCCGCTTTGTGAATGAACTGTTATGAGTCGAATCCTTTTACGGAATTTGCCGGTCCGAGCGATTCGTTCACGAAGGGGACTAATACCGTGTGATTCAGAGCGATTCTCGAGTCATTAGCTAACTGACTGTGAACTGTGAACCAAGACATGCCCCACCTGAGATTGGGAGTGAGCAGATTCACATTTCGTAATCGAGGATTTCACCAAAGGGACTTTGATGGAGCGAATAATAATAAATAGAAAGTGTACCAAAATGATTGTATGGCAACTTTATTTGTTAATAAATTCAGTTAAAACCCATTTATAAAAAATGTAGCATTGGAATGCTAATGGATACGATTCATAACGTTGTATGAGCACTGCGTGATGACTTCATCTTGCCTGCAAAGAGTCGAAGTTTTTCATTGAGTCACCGAATATTGAACCGGTTCTTCTAAACGAACTGTTCGAACTGGGAATAGAAGCGCAGTGCCAATAATGTTTTTTATTAAATTCTTTTTAATGCTTGTATCTATTTTTTACCATTTGTTGCTTGTTTATGTTTAGTTTTTACTCAACTAGCATGGGTGTAATATATGTCGTCTCAAAATTGCTTAGCTGCTTGGTTTTAACCTAGGCTACATTAACTGTTCTCATCCGTTTGACTATACATGTGTAGAATTATAAAACATTCCAATCAATTTGGCCCCCTTAAAGATAAAGCGCCTTCTTGTGGTTGGAGATGTTTTTACAGGCTCTTGATGTCTCTATGCCATAGGAATTCTGTTATCACGCACACATTTTACAGTCAGAGGGTTGCTTGAAAACATAATGAAATGTTTCTTTGTCTAAAAATACCCAATTTACCACGTCTTTGATTGAGATATAAAGTGTTATGGCCCAGGTGCACCCAAGGGCCCTAGTGTAGGCATTAGTGTTTCCCACCAGTGGCTGCTATGCCAATGTGTGGGAGAGTATCATATTTCTATTTAATGATTCTAAAACTACACTTTATGAAATTGTATGCGCACAGTGCTGTTATAGGCCTGATGTTAAAGGAACAGTTTACCCCAAAGTGTAAAAATTGTGATTTATTCATTTATTCAAGCACATGTCATTTTCTGAGCTTCATTCTTCAGTTGAACACTAAATATGATATTTTGAAGAATGTCGATAACTAAACTGTTGATATATTTGTCTTTATTTCTACATGAAAATGACCCGAAACATCATCAGATTATCAGACAAGTCCTGAAAAAAGACAAAGAGCAGTGTTTCCCTTTTGTGCAAACATTACACTTCTCAATTCAACCAAAACGTTCTATTTTGGTCTCATCCATCCACAAAACATTTCTCCAATAGCTTGGCTTGTCTATATTTAGCAAACTGCAGATGGGCAGCAATGCTCTTTTTGGAGAGCAGTGGAAGTGGAGTTCGTCTTGCCACTCTGCCATGCACATGGTTTTTCAGCTTTCTCCAGATGATGTACTTTACATCTACATTAGCATAGGTCAATGTGACGAAGCCTTTAGTTGCTTACAAGTTACCCTGGGGTTCTTTTGCAGTTTCGTTGACTATTACATAGCTTTTGAAATGACATTTGTTGGTGGACCACTTGTAACAGTTGTCTTGAATTCCCTCCATTTGTACAAAATCTGACTATGGAGTTATGGATTCCAAAGACTTTACAGATGGTTTTGTAATCTTTTTCAGCCCAATGAGCAAGAAAACTCAAATCACTCTTCTTAACATAAACAGGTCACAAACTAACACATTCATCCCATTGATTGAAAACACCTCTGAATGGATGGAGTATACTTTCACCTTAAAATTAACTGCTAACCTAGAGATTCACATACATTTGCACCTCACAAATATGTCATTTTACTGAATAAATATATGACAACGCGTATATTTTCGTCTCTTTTGTTTGATTTATTCTCCTTGTCTTCAGAACTTGTGTGAAAACCTGAAAGTACACAGAAAAATGTTTTGTTTGAAGTATCACTGTAACTCAACACCGTTCCCAACATTGTTCAAAAATATCTTTTGCATTCAACAAAAGACAGAAACTCGTATAGGTTTGGAAAAAGTGGAGGCTGGGTAAATCATGACAGAATTTAGATTTTTTTGTGTGGTGAACTATCCCTAATATATGATCTCTCTCAGCATTTAAGTCTTTTAATTTATACTGAGTTTAGGGTGTTAAGTTAAGAGGTGTATCTCTCCTAGTAGGCTTCATCTGAGTTTTGTTACCTAATCTTTGGTTGCACAGTCTTGATGTAACTGCTCACATTTTCTTTGTTTTGCAGGGGCATTCACTTTGCATTACTTCTCAAACAGACATGCTACCGCTTCCCTGCATTCATGCATGACTCTATACCCAGCACCACAGTAGTATTAAGCTGAAATACAAACCCCTCAGGGAAAAGTGAGAGCTGCAGTTTGAGCGTGAACAATTGCTTTTTTTGGCTTTTTTTTTAGTTAAACATGAGTTAGGGTGCAGACAGTGTCCAGAAAATAAGGGCCAGTGTGATTGTTGAATGGAACAGACCAAAATAGAAGACGAAACACTTGGCGACTCAAATTTTGGGATGTTTCTTTTTTCTGTTTGACATGCAGAGCTAAAATAGGAACATTTGCAGATGTGTTAAAAAAAACATGAGCTACGAACTTCACAGGCAGAAGGATTGTGTTCTCCTGTAAAGCATCAGTCATGTTCTGCACCTATCCTGTTAATGACTAAAGCATGTTCACTGCAACTGCAGAAAATGAGAAATGGCCATTTCCTTCTGTCCGAGAGGATAATGGGAGTCGGGGGCTGGAGGTGCGCATAGAAAGTGCTCTGACTCTGACAATCTTCCCTAAGCTGGAGTCCTTCCCACAGAACCTGGTGACATCACACTAAGAGCTTTTCTATGACTCATGCCTGTGTTTTGAATGCGTAGTTTGAATCAAATCTACCATAGTACAAGTCACATTTACTAAAATGATTTAGAAGGGGTTATGCTAAAATAGATAAGTAGAATATCCTTATATGGTGCTGTTTGCGTGCCTTTCTTGAAGGGAGCACCTGCTATGCTCTGAGGAAAAAGCATAGTCAAGAATAATGTTTTCTTCCATATATTCTTTTAAATAATCTTATTTAAAAGTTGTGCCACAACTGCACTTTTGGGTTTTGTTTCCTTCACTACAATTAGAAATTGCCATGTGTGTAATGGAAACTGATGTAATGGTACAGTTGGTACAAAGGTACAGTTTATAGCTAAACTGTAGTCTCTTTAATACACAAGTTAGTTTTCTTTAAAATGCTGTTAACATCAATGTATGTTTTTATTTTTATAGTCAGTTATTTACATTTCTTTCTGTATCTGTCTATTAGTTAATTCTTCAATATGCCACCAATATCTGAAACATTGTCGCTGGATTTTGAGGTGGTTTCTTTCTTTCATTTACCTCAGTCACATTTAACATGATTCGTAGGACTGTGCAACTAGAAAAAGTGGTCTGACACACAAGCGCGTTTTGAGTCACTTTGATCCCATACAGTATGAAAGAGCTCAGATGAAACGCTCGAGGTTCCCTCATCGCATCGAAGGTGAACGAACGCTGTAGAAACGCATCGAATCGAGCGCGTAATGAAGGGTCAGATGAGAAGATCGTGCGATGTGCGCCTGATGTCCGAGCGGCGCTCACTAATGCTGCTCTGCCTCAAATAAACCGTGCCGTAAAGAGCCTGTGGACTTTTCCATTCCACTAAAGGTTTTTATACCAGAAAAAGCTTTTAATTGTTCTTCACACTATGAAACAAACAGCATGTAGTTGACGGGAATGGTGCGCCCAGTGGTTTTGCGCAGTGAGTGAAGTTTGGCTCTGGAATTCAAACGCTCATACGTCACCGAGAGGCAACCCCTCACCGAAATGATTCAAATCACCGCGACAGGTAAAAACCGAGCCGAGGTCACACATGAATCATCCACATCCAGCGACTTTACGAATATCTGGTCTATCAGCTATAACTTTTAGGACTGTGTGTAGGCTAAGTGACGCCACGTGACCGTCGGCATGATCACATTTAAAAACGATGAACGACTTGCAAGATCTAGAAAACCGCTGCACTGAAAGCCGTTTTCTTCTGAGGGGGTGCCTTGCTCTGAAACAGGGTGTAATTCTCATTTTCACCTTAAGGATGTGTAACTGACGGCATCCCTCAGATCCAGAGAGGCTGTGGGGAAAGAGGACTGCGATACTGTCCTGTGGTCCTGCTTGCAGATTCACTCCCAATCTCTCGCGGATTCAGTTACCAACGAGCGAGTCTCGCGCTTCTGTTCATCGAGGAAGAGTCATGGATAATTCATAAACATGCAAACCACTGGATTAATTTCATTCATATGGTTCTGTGCTTGAACTTGAAGGATTCGTCGGTGGGAATAAGTATCCATATTTCCAACCTGGCTGGTGAGAGGAGGACTGTTGCAATGTCATCCCATTCAACATCTTTGGAGCTTTGTGGAAGAGAGATGCTGTAAGTAGCCTATTATTGTTTTTTTGCTCTCTCTCTCTCTCTCTCTCTTTTTTAAAAAAATCGCTTTGTCCATTACGATGAGGTCTCTTAAAGGACATTGAGGAGCAGGCGTAAGCGTTTCAAAATCCCGTCTAACCATTCAGTTACAATTCAATTAATTTGATGCAGGAAAACGCGGCTTTCCTCCGTCATTAGGGATGCGCGGTCCTAAAACAGAGGCATAAAAGGAAGAAAACAGGATGTGGTACTTTATAATGTTAGGATGTAGGGGATTTAAACAGTAAGTTGTGTTTTATCGAGTTGTGTGCAACAACACGCTCTTGTTTTACCTGTAAGAAAACTCGTGTCATGATCATGTGAGCACCAGATCTCAAGATTTTCCCCCAGGAGTGCGCTTCGCTTTTGCTGGATAAAACGAGGGGGTTTACTAATGAGCGAGGGAAAACGAAACACAAAAATAGCAGAAAAACGGCGAACGTGTATTTTGAAAAGGTTTTACATGGTAGAGGACTTGTCTGTGCTTGCTCGGATATGTAACAGATGAATGCGGATTTTGGTCGAGTTGTAACTTCAAATATCAGGCTAGCCTACTTTCTTGTTAAAACATAAGGCTGTCTTGATTTTTCTTTAAACAGCGGGATAGTAAATGTTGCTTCTTTTATGTCATAATGGATGTGACAGATCTCCTTAGTCAGGTTGTAAAGTTCTGATGCGTATATTTTTTCTTTGAATTTAGTGTCCTACCGCGTACTGAGGTTCCAGCTGAGAACGCAAAACGAGACGCGTCGATAGGGGGCGCGCTTGCATAATGGTCGTTTTGAGGAAATTAATGAGGTATCAGAAGGAATATTCATCTAGATATATTTCCCATGTTAAGATCTCTGTCACGTTGTAAGAACATTGATAACGCATTTGCCTAAAATAACAAATGAGGCCAGTTATATTCAAGCAAACAGCAAAATCTTCATAATGTATGCTCTCTCTCTCTCCCTCCCTCTCTCTAATTAATTACATTAAAATAAAAGATCATATAAATGTAAAATGTAATTGTCAAAAGGCCTGGCCTCCAGCCCAAGTGCATGCAATCTCAGCTCCACATTCATTAATGTTTGTCACATGGCTCATAATTCATTTGATGATTTATTTATTTCATTTTCAGTACATCCAGAGCATGAACATTGCACATTTTAGCAGCCACTCGAAAACATGATGACATGGTATCTGTGTTAGACAAAATGTCATGTAATATTCCGAAGCACTGATTTAAAGACATAAAAACAAGCGTGCTTGCTATATTTAAACATCTAACATTTTTTTGTGAATCAATGTAAAGCTAAATATATTTAAACGCATGTCTGCAGAAATGCATCAAACTTCTAGTCTTAGAGACAAGCCTAGATCGAGTCACACAAAGCGTGAAATTTTCCCTAGTCTCCGTTTAACTGCATTGAAACAAATCAACCATTCATGTTTGCTTGCTCTACAGAATTCTTATCAGCCGAAACTGTGCTAAATCTAGCTTGCTCATTCATCTGTCTTTAATAATGGTGATATGATGCATTATTCTTCATGAGAATCGCAGGCTCCAACAGCCCCTGCACCATATGTTGTTTCTCTGCAGTTTTTTTTTTGCCTTGCTTTACAATGCATCTGTTTGCGTATACATGCTGGCCACAGTAGCAGAGGGCCTGTGAGCTTCCTCCGCTCAGTCAGTCCAAGACTCTTCATGTGATGATGTCAGCTCCACTCTCTTCTGCCCTGCTTGCTGCTCAGATCCAGTGTCACATGTAATATTCATCATTTGCTCATTGCTAGCTATTCATTGCCTGAATTCCGAAATGAGATTATAAAATCCTGCGCTTCTCGCCGTTGTTGTGTAACTCCGCTGGATCGTATGTAGAATGTATTTGCTATTGTATGAGTATTCCAGGTAATGTAATTCGGAGCTAAAATACTTATTAAGTAAAGCTGCATAAGATTTAGCTATCTGAAGTTATATTGAGTTTCCTCTTTGAGCAGAAACTCTTTTAAGTAAACCTGTAAATGCACAAATGTCACAAACAGCCTGTATTGTGTGTGTGTGTGTGTGTTTGTTCTGCAGGGAATGAAGGCAAGCACTATGGGGTCTTCCAGGTTGGTTCTTCTGACTCTTCCAGCTCTCCTTACCCTCATCAACATCTCACATGCAGCAGAGAAAGTGCCCATACTGAACATTGCCGTGATCCTGGGTCAAACACGCTACATCTCCGATAGAGATATACGGGCTCTGTGGAGCAAAGATGATCCCATTGACGTCAATGTGGTGACCCTGCTGGTGAATGAAACAGACCCCAAAAGCATCATTACCCATGTGTGTGATCTCATGTCCGGGACTAAAATCCATGGGGTGGTGTTTGGGGACGGCACGGACCAGGAAGCCATCGCCCAGATTTTGGATTTTATTTCCTCTCAGACTTTGATACCCATTCTGGGGATCCATGGCGGCTCGTCCATGATCATGGCGGATAAGGTCAGTCGGTAGATAGCATCAGCTCACCTAGAGCAGGGTACATTATTGAACACTAGCGCTTTCCAAATTTGTTTACCCCCTAATCTGGAGCGAAAGACGAGCTTATCATTGAGATCACAAAATGAGTTCAGTGGGTAAAAATGTGCACTCTTAATGTGGTTTGGTAATGACAACGATGTAAAATAATGTTGTTAGTGCAACATGCAATCGTGGCTTAACTGTTCCCCTGACAAATTACCATATGGAGTTATTCATGACATATGCTTCATCAAAAAAGCCGGAGTAATCTCTTTACTAAACCCAGTAACAAATATCTCTTTATAGTGAGCCATCATAATTTCAATCACAATTGTCATTATGCAACGCTTACTTCACATGAACAGCAAAAAGGGTGAAAAAAACTCAACGAAATAAA
Source organism: Enteromius afrohamiltoni (assembly GCA_034779775.1). Taxonomy (NCBI): domain Eukaryota; kingdom Metazoa; phylum Chordata; class Actinopteri; order Cypriniformes; family Cyprinidae; genus Enteromius; species Enteromius afrohamiltoni. The sequence continues at coordinate 13,222,745 of JAUYWG010000033.1, read as the reverse complement.
GATCTGGGATCTGTTCATGGTACGATGGTAAACTTAGAGAGGTGATAATTTGCCACTCTGTTGACTTCGTTCCATTTTCATTACCGACCACAAACCACGCATCTGAATCCCCACTCGCTGTAAAATCTTGTTGCAGACTTGCATTGAGTTTCTATAATAATCCTGTTTCTCATGAGCACTCGCTGCTACATTTAAATATGTTTACTTGGTTTTCATCTCAGGATGTCGCTGTATCAAATGAAGCAACGTTTTGAAAGCTTATTCTCAGGAGATTTTCTTCAGCGGTACATTAAGTCATTCTAAAGCACTCTATGTTGATCCTTAAGGAGATAAATGTCTGCACTGTTTTAACTCACGGGGACCTTTGCTCCTTCTTTTGTTGAATAATACATCACGTGCATAAATTTTAAACTGTATATAACTAGGATGTGAGACTATACTACCGGTGACATGTTGGTGTGAACCTTGCATGATTTACATACACCCATGTGATGGTAGGATTATGAAATCCCTATATGCTACAGCTCTTCCAATATGCCTTATTTATAAGCCCAAATGTTGCATGTTAGTGGCATGTCGTGTGATATGATCCTTGCCTTTGCTGGTTAGGAGAGACAAGGTGAAATTAACGATAGCTCATGGCTTTTTCATTCTTCAGGAGACAGGAAAGCATATATGTGGTAATTAATGTTTGGCCGCTGGGCAGGTTTTACTTCATTTAGTGCCCATGCAGCAGGATTTGAGCCCAATAAATGTGTCAGGGGATCCTTTGTTTTATATCTAAAGTGCTACCTCCCACTGAATGCAGCCAATGCGCAGGCACGCTCATGGCTACTTACGGCCAAAGATCAACTGACTGTCTTATTGATGTTTTTAGGTTGCTTTGACATATATCTTCAGCCTGAAGCAATTGATTTAAGACACATGATTGTCATTTAATATACGCAGCCAAGAGAGGCAACGTACAATGGAGATGGCCATTTAGGCAATTTAGTACTTTCTCTCCTCCATCACTGACAGGGAAATGCAGTGATCTGTCGTACCAGTGTTGATGTATACATTTATAAACTACTAATAGATTCCCAGTAGATTCTGTGTGGTTTAGACTGAGCTCTTTGCTATCTTTGACACTGGTATACAAATTCTTTTCAGATGGTTCAACACACTTTCAGAGAGGCCTGATGCGTCTTCACCTGTCTGTCAAGCACGGCACTAAAACAAAAGTTTTAAACTTTAAACCAATTACACGTGGCTGTTAATGGACCGCTATGCCTCGTATAAACCGTGCCATTAAGAGCCTTTGTACTTTTCCATTCCATATACAGAAGAACTACACTGGAAAGATATTTGGGCATCGAGGATCACACAAACATCTCTGAATTGCTTTGTTCTGAGCAGATTGCATTATTCTTATTGTGACCTCATTTGAGGCATGCAGAGCACTTAAGAGTTGGTGTTTAGGGAGACTGCAGATGATTAGGTTCTCGTTTGGATGAGATACAACACCCAGTAGCCTTCAAGTGCTGTCAGTTTGGAGGAGGGACTTGTCACCCCAGAGAAGCATGTAATGCATGCAAGAACACACCGCGGTGCAGGGATGGGCTGAAAAATCAGCCTGGGACTTATTTTATAATTTCAGGTGATAACAGGTATTTTAGTTTTACTCTTGTCTTTTTTCTCACTGCCTATAGAAGACTTTTTTAGACAACCTACTATTTGGAAGCCGACACAAACCTTTTAATAATGCTGGGCTCTGGTTTTGTAGGAAATGTTTGCATAGGCTTAGTTACTGTAGTTTATATACACACTACCATTTAAAATGCTCACCAATGCTGTATTTGTTTGGTCAAGAATACAGTTATACAGTTGAATGCAAAGCTGCATTTTTAGCATCAGTACTCCAGTCTTCAGTGTCACGCAATCCATCAAAAATCGCTCTAATATGCTGATTGTCATTGTGACGCAATCAACACAATAATAAGAAATGTTTCTTGGAACTTTCGTAGGGTAGTTACAGCATCTACCAGCAGAGGCCAACAGGCCCATACTAATCACCATTTTGATTTTAACCAAGAAACGTTTAAACAAACCTAACTGTAACATGCAACTACAGTAGAGTTAGAACTGTAGTTTTGAGTTCAGAATGTGGGTCCTGTGAATCATATCCATTGAGCGCTTTATGTTGTTTGTATGAAAATTCATTAATGAAGACATGCTGTGAACAAGCGCAGCTCTTATGTTTACTGTTCACTAATAAGAGAGCATTTATGAACATACGAATTATGAAATGTAATTAACTTGCTGCCATCTTACAGCTAATAACCTGCTGTTGCTCTAGATGAGGGAACCACCAAAGGGTGGAGATTTTCAAAGTAATTATTAATTAACAACAATCAGGCCATTGTGATGTCACAGCTTTTTTCAAGATTACCATATTGCTTCTTCTAGTGGGGACAAAGTGCTATCAGTCCCCCCAAATAGAGGCTTTTGTGTATCCTCATTGTGTTCATTACTGCTCTCTCTGTTTGTGAATTCAGCAAGTGTAAATGTAGCCTCATGTGCACAATATGCAGGTGTGTCCAACAAAGTTGTATTCATCGGAAATGATTCTCAGCAACCCTCCTGAACGAAATAATTGCGCTACTGTAGAGCAACCCAGCGGAGATTGCGAATATCTCCTCAAATGCTAATGTCCAGATCCCCTGAGCCTCTTCTAAGCTGTGTGATGGCATAACTAGTGTTGAGAGACATGCATATCTGTTCCCATCTGAAACGGCTCAGTTGTAGATGGGGTACCGCTTATGTGACTCAAATCTCACACAGATGTTCAGTGTCCAGCACATTGTCTCTAGCTGTTACCTTAGAGGAGTCAAACATGGCTGCCTATTATCATTCTTTACCAGCATCACAGAGATTGTGGCTTGAACAAGGGGTGCGGAACTCATCAGATCACAGCAAATGTCTGTGGGACAAGAGTAACGACAATCTCTTGATTATAGTTGGGCTTTCTTGTGTGCCTGGCTCCCATGGACAGGACAGCAAGAGAAAGAATTTAATTAGCTAACCGCTATTTCCAAAGCAATAAGGCTTTGCGCAGCGGTGCTGGAGAGTAATGATGAAAGGAAGCACTCTCCCGCAGGAAAATCACAAATGAGGTCTCTATAAAATCTCAGTTGTTTCTCCTGTACACTGCAGTGAACTGTATAAAGAGCAAATCGAGAATTTAGCAGTGCCTCATCACATAAAAGGAGATCTCAAAGACGTCTCACATAGGCACCACTGCCCTAGCAGGTAGTAATTTGCATAATATACTCTCAAACCACGAGGCTTTCACATGATCTCACCTACAGTAATTAAAGCTGATTTTTCAGCTGCCATTATTCCAGTTTTCAGTGTCACATGATCCTTCAGAAATCATACGAATATGCTGATTTGCTGCTTATTATTCCATTATAATGAGCAGCAAATGAGCATCAGATAATTATCAACATAGAAAATAGTACTGCTCAATATTCTTTAGAAAGAAGCTATCATACATTTTTAGGATTTGTTGATGTGTATATAGTTTAAAAGTGCAGCATTTATTCGAATTTAAATGAAATTAATTTAAAATAGAGTAAAAGGGTCATTTTTAAAACAAGCATTTGAATCAATTCTCTGAAACAAATGCTCACAAAGAACAAATACGCTCAAATATGTGCATACACATGGTTAGGGAATGGCACATTTTGCTCATATTTGCCTACATTGTATGGGCCAAAATAATAGATTTTAGTTTTATGCCAAAAATGATTAGGGTATTAAGTCTCTGGTATTCCCAGAATGTGTCTGTGAAGTTTCAGCTAAAAATACAGTGCGAAATCCAACGCATGCAGAAGAAGGCTTACTAAACAAAATTACAGTGTTGCTCTTTTTCACGTTTCCATGGTTGGTAGATGTAATGGGGACCTAATTATAGGACTTAAAACCTGGAAATGTCAAATTTGTCGTAATATATCACCTTAAAGTAAAGATCTCGTTCCATTGAGATATTCTGTAAATATCCTACTGTAAATATAGACTGTTACTTTTTTGATTAGTTATATGCAATACTAAGAAATTCATATAGACTTTTTTGTACTTTGCTCATTTTTACATATTTTGTTATACTTTCTCATATTTTAGTAAACCTAAACATGAACATGAACTTTGTTTCTAAGTTAAGTACATCATTTGTTAGAGAATTACATCACCTAAAAGCTGCCCCCCACTTTTAAAAAGGCTGCTATGCCCCTGAGATTTGAACAGAACATAATTGTGAACTCAACACAATGTCTCTAACGCTATGAATGAACAACTTTTGAGCAGTAACATTTTGCTGAGAGTTAGTATCTGCCGAGTAGTGTTCATTGTTAAGATGGCTGATACAATGTTTACTCAGAAAAGCTGTAGACAGTGCAGTTTTTCTGTTTTCTGCTCCACATGCTCATTTCTAAATCTTTGAGCAGGTCTCTATTGGGTTGAACTCTACAGAGCTTGTGATTCTAGTCTGTTTAATGTCTGTTTATGTTGCATGAAGAGTCAGTGTTGAGAAAATACAAGGAATAGTGGATTAACAGCCCATTAAAAATTCAGCATTTAATTATTCTTTTGCCATTAAAAGTAATTGTAAACCTAATTTTGACGCTCACAGGCCTCAGTCCGGCAATAATATGAGTCCAAACGGGTTTTTGTTGCAAATGAAACCATATAAAATCATCCAGGAAGCACTTGGCTGAATTGAATTGAATGGAAAAACAATCAGTTACAGTTTCATAGATTAATGCCTCCCTCCTGGAGGCATAAACAGCTGTTATTTGGAACGATTCTGAAAACAGCCTTCATTAATTCAACTAATATAATATTTGAGAAATAGAGATGTATTCACTGGGATATGGCATACTGCAAATTTTACTGAAAGGTTTTTCAGCATTAACAGTATACCTCCTTTATCGGCAAGATACAGCTATTAGTAACTGATTTGTGGGTTAATGCGGCAACATTGGGTCAATAAATGGCATGAGATTTGGGGTGGAATTGACCAACCAATGGCAAATGGGGAGTGTTCAGAAACTAAATTGTTATTGGAAATTAAAATTGTGTTATTTGTAGATTCTAATTATGATAGCGGATGTAAACTATCAATTTATTTGGTAAGGTAGATAGGAGCAAACAAGTTTGCTGCAGTCTTGCAGCTGGAGGATTCCTAAGCAGCTGCACTCTGTGCTGGAAATATGCCACTGACCCCTGGAAACGCTGCAATTCAGACTTTGCTGATGTCACTATTAATGAAGGATGTTATGAAGACAAGGTAGTTTGCACCAAAGCCATCTAAGGTCACAGGCTTGTCGTCTGTTGTTACATTCGTTAAATGCTGCAAATTATTTACCATCAATTATGAGGTAAATGAAGCCTCTGACATTTATTAAACAACAAAGGTCTAGCTGAGAGATTGACCCCACAGCTATATGCTCTCTTATGTAAGGACAAATCCATTGGAGGGTGTAATCACACATTGGGCCACTTGCTAACAGCGGACCTTAACAGCCAAACTGTAATCTTACGTAAGGCAGGCTGGAGGTACAGGGCGGGCTTGAAAATGACAATGAATTCACATTCATCACTTATGAAGCTTGGCTCGTTAATTAAAGACAGGTCAGTGCAGCTGTGAAGGGTGAGGCACGAGGCAGATGTTTTTCTGGCTGCTGCAGTGTTCTTGTTTGGCCGGTTAAGGGCACGAAATGTTAATTGGACTGCTTTTCTCCCTTGCGTTACACAGTGTGCGCAATATATGGTTACACTACCCTGTAAATGCATTTCATTGTATAAGTTCTAATTTTGAAAAACTCAATTTAAAAATAACATTTGATCAAGCATTTGATATTCCAAACCCATAATCGACTTTCTGAATAATTGTATTCTTGCTTTTTGTCTATGCAGTTACAATGAATGGGAACCAGAGCTTTAAAGCTTAAAAATGCAAAAGGTCCATTAAAGTATCATAAAAGTGGCATAAATGGTTAATTATGAAAAATTATACTTTCATATTTCTATCATTTAATTATAAAAACTATATATGTTTTATATAAATCTTTACAAGCCTTACTACATTCAGTTTGATTTGTTTTCTGAAGCTTTGCATCGCTGTGACAAGATCCGTTACGCTTGCGAACATATCAGTTATTAGCTTTAGAGATCAACAATTCATTAAAAAGTTGAGACACAAAAGACCTAGGCTATTCTTTCACAAATTGGTCGTGGAGAGCTAGGGCATTTTGTCTTAAATTTTAGTCTGTGTCTTACACAAGACTTCAGAAGACTCTGAAAATAGTGCAGAGTTGTATGAACTACTATTATGTTGTTTTTATGTGTTTGTGTTCACCCAGAAACTAAAGACAGACTTGAATGTCTTGGCGGTAAGCAAATGATAGCGGCATTTTCAGTTTTGAACAAACTGTCCCTTTAATGAATATGTCACTACTGGAGTGCTAAAGCAGAATAACAATCATCCAAGACCTGAAGCAGAGACTTGAAATGCTTCCAAACAGAGTGCGACATGCATTCAGGCTTCCTGAAGAGTGCCAAAGAATTGCGCATGCTTTGCATCAAACTTTTCAGTACCTGATATTATATTTTAGGCTTCTCCGCAGCACGCTGTTTGGTTTTCATGCGACTGCAAAATGAATAAAGCATTCTTCTGGACTTGCTTGCTCCTCAGCCGAGGCGAGATGAGAGATGCACTGCAGTGCTCATGCAGCGAACACAATTACATCAGAATACACTCCTCCGTATTGGTACAATTCCTTGTCAGATGCAGTGAAGTGTGTTCAAAGACTGAGAATGGAAGTGGATGGCATGAATTAAATATAGTTTTCTTTGTGCTCCACACATTCATTAGAAACACTTTTTATGTACGATAGCCCAGCAGAAGTTACAAGATTGTTAATTGCTCATGAAAGCTAGACATAGTCTTGAGGAAGATTGAAGAGGTATCCCTGGGTAGACGAAGGAACGGCACTGAGTGGCATTGTTCTCTCGCTGCAGAGCTCAGGCTATTGATGTTAAGGATGTTGAACCTGCTCTGGAGTCTGGAATAAGTCTACTTATACAAAAGAACACTCAAGAGTACATTGTGTGCTGAACTAAACCTATGGTGGCTTTGCTAAATTGTTTATAGAGAACCGTTCAAGGTGACTTTTCAAACTAAATAAGATGGCAGAGAAGAACCATGGACAGAAATGATTTAATAAAAAGCTGCATTTGCTCCCGGGCAAGAGGCTGAATTTAAGAGGTTATTCAAATAGCGTTATTGAAAATGCATCACAAAAGCATGTACTTGAGGATTTTGAATTATTGATTAAGAGACTTAACATCTTAATCGATAGCAAGATGTTGACCGGTTTTGTGTTTAACGGGAGGTGCTTAATTCTGAATGGCTTGAAGCAATGCAAGTTCATGTTTTTCGGCTGCTTTTTGCAGTTTCACCATGTAATATATGTACATGAAAAGGTCGGTTTGGGACAGTGATCATCAATGTGCGCAGTTTTTTCTCCTGAAGCCACGATCTTTTCTAAAATTGTCTAACGCCTTGAGAGTAAACTAGTTTTTGTTCTACTTCTTCCCATGTTCCTTCGTTCTCAATACATGGACATGCCTTAAAAATAGGTCCAAAGGTAGCAAAGATAAATGACAAAACAGCTGAGTTTTTCAGGGTCAGCTTTGACAAATGAGGCAGCGGACTTTCGGAGCTCCAGAGACTTCCACAGTTAGGTCGCTAATCTCAGGAGGTGAAGGGAAATTCATTTTTGTTGTGCTGGAGACAGCAGTCGAGGTCTTGAAATAGTGCTATTTGCTGATGTAAATGTATATAGATGTACTTAGTTGTCAGGGATGTAGGGGATAAACATCAGACTGTGATTTAGATTCAATTAAATTCTTGTTTCTGAAACCTTGACTGGTTTTTGTGCGCAACAAAAACCAAAGACTTTCAGCATGGGAGCATGCGCGAGTCGTGACAGCCCTCCTTAGAAAGAAAAGTGTAGAGGCGTTCTGGTTTATAAAGTGGCCTTGAAGATGTACGGAACATTGAGGGGAAATGTCAAAGAGTTTACTTCAGTGGTGGAGTGACAGTGTTCGGCAGTCATAAGAAATATTGTACGATGCTACAGTATGCTATGTGAAGAACGAATGAGAAAGAATTTGAAAGAAGCAGCTTGTTCACTGTAGCTGAAAAGAGTGATTATGTGGCTGATAAATAACAGCTTCCCACATTACTCAGTTTCTGAGGTGGAAAGATGAGCCTCACACTTGAGATTTACCTCAATGTAGGTCATAGCCTGGACTATGTTCACATGCTATAGTAAGAAATAGCCAATTCGGACCACCCAGAATAAAACCCCCTAAGCAAATTATTTATTCTTAAGTTACCTTAGAGGAAAAAGTAATAGAGCTAAATAGTAATAAACAAAAATGATCAACTGTCATATCCTGTAATGATATACAGCATGTGAACCTGGACCCCAATGGACCATGGTTTGTTAGGATAGGACAATATTTGGCCAAGATACAACCATTTAAAAATGGAAGCTCAGGAGCAAAAAAATCTAAATACTGAGAAAATGTCAGTATTACTAATTGGAAATTGGAAAACAGATAGTATTAATATATTTACAGTTAGAAAATCTACAAAATATGTACAACAATTTCTTGCATACAAGAAAAATCAATGATTTTTGGCTATTGTTATAAATATACCACAGCGACTTGTTTTGGTTTTGTGGGCCAGGGTCACATATATCCCATATCAACATAATCTGTAGTCACACAATCTGTTAACAAAATCTCTAATGCAGGCAATAACTGATTCACTGTAGTGAATGAAAAATGATTTAAAAACAGTAGGTCTCAAAAGTCGTTTGGCGGTCTGTTAGACCTCTGTCAGTTCAGAAATAGTCAATGAACCAAATCAAAGGGTGGGCGTTGACACGCTTTGAAAAGCTGAGTTACTTGAACCAGGTGGCGTATTTTCAGCATCAGGCTGGCGGCAGTCCAGACTTAACAAACACAGGTTCAAAACCAATTACCTTCACAGGAGGTGAATGATAAGGGAACACTTAACTGTAAAATATCAAATTTTCAGAGGAGATTTATTGGATTATGGGGAAAGAGGCACTTGTATGCCCCATTTTATGTCTAAATTGAGATTGAAAATAGCAGATGCGCAGCAAAGATCTCTCTGTGACACAGTTTCTCTTGAAAGTGTCTGTGATTATTGCCAGGATGGTGCATATTGAACTCCTCAGAAGTCAATTTGAAACATGTGTTTTGCCCCAAAGGGCTGAAGTCTTTACTGGAGTTTGGTGCATAGAAAGTGGGCCCAAGGGCAGAGCTGTGAAATCTTCTATGCCAGCTGAGTCCCACCCCATACAGACAGCTGTCGTAGCTGGGCCAGACCGGCTTTTATCTGTATTTTGTTTGTGTGTAGTGGAGAATCGGAGCAGAGTGGTGTCAGAGGTAAGTGTGTGTAAGGTTAATGGCCTCTGCCTATGGTAATGCCACTTAAGCTTTTTAATTAAAGTCCTTGTGACATTCCCCTTAGCCAGGCTATATCGGCTCGTCATGAGTCACCTGTGTGTTAAGATCTGTTCACAAGATCAACATTTCACAAAATCTAATGTTATATATTCACAAATATTATATACCCGAAAGAGAGGAAGGGATCAAAATTGGCCAGTAGTAGATATATACACCACAGCAAAGCATTCAGGTGAGGCGCTCGTATTTAAAAAGTATTAAAAATACATTAAATGCATTAGGCTATATGTATTACAATGACTTTTACATTATTATGAATATTTATGCATATTTATATTCACAATATCTACAAAAAATATTAAGCATCACAACTGTTTTCTACATTTCTAATAATAATAATGATAATATGAAGAAATTTCCTCTTATTATTATTATTATTATGTTCCTTAAGCAATAAATCAGTATATTAGGATGATTTCTGAAGGATCATGTGACACTGTGTAATGATTCAGCTTTACCAGATGAAAAGTGTTCAAATAGAAAATTTAAATTTTTCGCAACATTACTGTTTTATTGTAAAATACATGTAACAGCAAGGCTTGTCGTTGGGGCATTATGACATGTCATTAGCACAGTTGGTAGCCTGTGAGTCACATGTGTGTCATACATGCATATACAGAGTAAGATGTATGTAAGGACATGACATCACAAAAAAGACATGGTGGAGCTCTGCTGGACTGAAATGCACTAATCATGTGTATATATCAACTTTTTCAGATAAATCATGATAATATTCCAATCCAGCAGAGCTCCATGCCCTTGGCATGATGGAATGTTCACACATAACATCTCTCTCTTTCTATGCATGTCTGACACACATATGACTCACAGGGTGACGATGAATCACTTAAGGTTACAGCAAATGTGTTCATAATTGAAAGACATGTCATAATGCCTTCACGCTGAACCTTGCTGCTTTCTCATAGCCAGTCATGGCCTTGTGCCCATGTGTCACAGGTTCATGTTGAAGTCTCTGTGCTTACAGGGTGTAGGAATGTTCAGTGTGAAACATTCAATTATGAATACACTGGATTAATTGTTAACCTGGTGTGAAACACGGCAGAAGAATTTAGGATTTGTTTAGATTGACCCGGGGTTGATTGTTTAAGTGTGTTTGTGTAGAGAATCATTCAAGTCTTAATTCAGTCTAGTTGAGTTGACACTTTATGGAGATCATCTGCTTTAATCTGAATATCTGTCATCATCACATGCTGAGCCCCCTGTTGATTTAACTGTTGCTTTTTTTAACCGAGTGACTTGATTTTATTTTGCTGTTAACAGTCCTCTGGAGTTGATGATTATCAGGGAATAATAATTTTTCATACAAAGCTGGAGATGTACAATATATCTGTTCATATAAATGTTTTATGCTCTGTTCATATAAATGTTTTATGCTCTACCCCACCTCCTTTATTATATTTACATTATCTTTGTCATCATTTAACGTTCACGTAAAAATTATTCTTTGATAATACAAATAATTTGATAAAAAAAATTTCATACTGTAAATTAGAATGCTGTAATGACAAATTTACATTTTAGCATTAAAAAATAGTTTATTTTTTTTATTTTTTTTGATGTTTTAGTTTTATTTAGACTAAAATGTATAGACATTTAACAACAACAACCTTTTATTGGTAATGTGAAAATGATTATCAGCTTATTATCCATAATGTAAAAAATAATTATCAGCTTATTAGTGCAAGTCATGATATTATTATAGGTGCTTTCTTAAAAGCTTTCATATGGTTTCAAAATACTTGAAATATAGCACACCAATTGTATGTAATGATGCCATTGAAAACATAACATGTTCATAACACACAACACTCGAAAGAAAACGAACTTATAAAGATTTCAATTGCACATATATTAAGGCTTTATTATGATACAATTCTTTCTACTCCAAGTCATTGTTGAAATATATCAAATTTAAAATAAACAGATTTATTCAAATATAAATGAAATAATAAAGACCACATGTTAAGTATGAATATAACAAACAAGTAATGTCACTTTTTGTACTACATATTTTGAGCTCGGTGGAAAAAAAGAAGGTCATACGATAGTGGAAGTGACAGAACAATTCCTTATATTGTACACTTTAATTACACAGCTTCTGTATCAGTTTCACACATATCAAACTACTGTACATTGAACATCGCTATATATTAGTCAATAGTTTGTAATAGACATAGGAATAGTTCCCAGGCTGATTTCAGTCCCAATCCCTCGGTTAAAAAACAGTAAGTGAATTCTCAGCTCCTCCGGTATCTCCGCTCTCTCTGTCTGACTTTGTCAGATGTTCTCGTCCCCTGTGGCAGCTCATCGAGTTTCCCCTGGGGGACCCCTCTGTGCCTTTCAACACACTCTCCCTTATCTCTTTGTCCAACACAAGGACCTGTTTGGATTCCTTTAGCTCCTCGCTGCCTCTAGCATGTCAATCACTCTCTGGCACCCTGCACCGGTGATCAGACCCGAGCATCCATCAACAATGACGGAAAAAGTCGAGAAAGCTTGGAAGAGGAGGAGGAGAAGAGGTTATCTCTGGCAGGCTGACTAGTGTCATCACCACTAACCTGCAGACATTACTGGATGAAAGCAGATTGATGGGGTATGGGGGATCTAATGCTCAGTTTTGAATTCAGATTGCATGCTGAACTTTGGTGCAATTGGCCCCACGAAAGCCAAGATGTAACAGATCTGCTTAGAAATGTATTACTGCGTAAAAGAAGCGGCCTGGTCACATGACCCCAATTTAGCTTTGATGAGGTCCCTCATTAGCGGATCAAGTTGAAATGTCTCGGTGCCAGCACTGATCCACACTGTTCCCAATGTTTCATAACGGCTTTTGAGAAATAAAGGACGTTTGGGCTTCTGGGTTAAGAGAGAAATGAACTACGGAGATGGTAAGACGTGATGTGACATCAAAACGTTTGTCCCGCTTAAAATAAAACAGTCTATCAAATGATTCTACTCTATGCAATTCAGTTCAAAGAGCGATACAAAGTGAATTGCTAAGTCATTGTGTAGAAACGGCTTGATAGGTTTAGTCTAAAGACGTCTGTGGGAGGCTGTTCCGACCCTCTCTTTTGTCAGGCTCGTTGTGCCGTGCGCTGCTAAGCATCCTGCGTTTGTTCATTGATGACAGTTGCGTGGAGGCAATCTGGAACGAATGCCTCATTGTAAACAAAATGAAATGTGGTTATTGTAGCTCTCAGAGGATTTCATTTGCTCCCGTTACAGGCTGTAATCAGAAAGCCTGGTGCGAAGAATCAACTTATGGTCCCTTTGAAACTTTGCTGCATAATGCGTTCAGAAATGACTCAGCTTTGCAGCCTGGCTGAACTTATTGATATAAGAGTACTAACATTTGCTGCCTCTCACTGAACAGAGGCTCATCATTTATGTTTTTGCGATGTGAACTGGCTCTTGTGCGGACAGGCAGACTGGAGAATTCTGGGTTTTGATTGATGAGCGTGGCTGCCCGCACACATGTGACAGAGGTGAGCGGTTTAACACCTGCGCAACATATCACTAGACAGCTACCCCACTAGCATCAAATTTCTTTGTGTCTAGCATGGCTAAAGGTAAAGGATTTCCTATTTCAGAACAATGTACCTATATGCTCATTTACAGAAGCAGTCAGATATTTGGGCTCACCCAGCTTTTGTTTTTCTGTTCAGCTGTTTTTCTGTTGGAAGGTATTGTGTGTAAGTGGCACCAAACAGAATTTGTTAAAACATCTGCAAATATTGCATTAAAAAATGCAATTATTAATTTGTGACCGTTGCCCGCAACACTAGTCATAAGTAGCATGGTTATATTTGTATCAATAGCCAACAGGAAAAAATTCTATTTTTAGGATATTAAGTAAATATTATGTTCCATGAAGATATTTTAATATAATATATCAAAACTTGATTAGCAGTATGTATTGCTAAGGACTTCGTTAGGATAGCTTTAAAGATGATTTTCTCAATATTTAGATTTTTTTTGCACACTGAGGTTTCAGATTCCCATACTTGTATCTTGGCCAAATATGGTACTATCCTAACAAATCATACACCAATGGATGGCTTTTTTATTTAGCTTTCAGATAATGTAATGTGCAGGAGACTTAAATGCATGCTCTACAATGACAATATGTGTTGTCATTAATAACGTACCTCCATGTCATTTCAAACCCGTAAAAGCTTTGTTCATCTTCAGAACACAATTGAAGACATTTTAGTAGGCTGCCAGGAAATGGTAGTATATGGTAACACTTTACAATAAGGTGACATTTGTTAACATTAGTTAATGTATTAACTAACATGAACAAACAATGAACAATGCATTTATTATGCTATTTATTCATCTTTGTTAATGTTAGTTAATGAAAATACAGTCGTTAGTTCATGCTAGCTCAGAGTAAATTAACTGATGTTAACAAACACCAGTTTGATTTAATAATGTATTAGTGAATGCTGAAATTAACGTTAGGTTAAATTAATAAATGCTGTTTTGTTTATTCTCAGTTCACGTTTACTAATGTTGGTAATTACTGTTAACTAATGATCCTTGTTATAAAGTGTTACCAAATATCTGTGTGTTTGTATGTATGTATTAATATGTATAATGTTTTTTGTAATTCCCATATTTTCCCATTTGTGTTTATGCAGTTTTGCTGTGACCGTACTGACCTGCTGGTCTGCTAGCATATGTGTGACCATCAAACATTTGGCGTTTGAATGGTTTTGTCATGGTGACCAGAATAGGCATCGATCCAGGGCCACTGGGAAATCCATACTCCACAATTTAATTTGATCGTCATTACAAAGAGAAAGACAGAGAGCACTGTGTGTGCTGGGAATGTTGTTTTCATCAGCAGATAACTGAATTCAACAGTTGTAACTTCATCCATCAATCTGTTTTGTTTTTTGTCCTGGCATAGCCTACCTGTGATTTTTTGCTTGTCTTCACCGTTTTATCCTACCATACGCCCTATAAGCAACGTTCCTAAAATAGACCTGTTTTGACTGTCATCCCGCAGGAGATGTTTTTTCCAACTGGATGGATCCAGTCACCTGAGCTCTGTTTCATCAGCTGCGAGTCATTATTCATCTGTTGTTTCAGGCGCCTGATTGGCTCATTGCGAGTGCACTTCACTACTTGTTCAATGAGACAATGAGATGGCCTCCACTGATTGTGTGAGTGCGTCTCCCTCACATTTTCTCAACATCAGCCAGCCTAAACCTGCCGTTCCTGGCAGATTAATTGTGAGTGAGGTCAACACACCTCCAGATGCATCTGACGGCTGGGAATAGATTGTTCTTCATTTTCTGGATGTGTCTGCCACTGACGAATGCTCACAACTGAGTCACAAGTCACGCTCTGGTTTTGGGCGAAGCTTTCTGTAACAGACAAGTTTTGTGTCTTGATGAATGAGCTCTTTTGGTACCTTTTGCCTTGATTCTGCCAGACCTCATGCGAGGAGAGCTGTAATACCTGGACAAAGTTTTCAGTTAGCATTTCCATTTATTTAATGGCAACCACTCTGCAAGGATTTCTAGTAGTATGCAGCTGGAAATCTGCCATCTTTGCTCGTGGGCATCCAGTTATGGACACAATGGTGTCCATTGACACAAAAGCCAATTACCTGAGCTGTAAATGCAACAAATTGAACATTGTACATTAAATAAAAATCTATACCCACCTACACACACTTATATATATGTATATACACTCTATAATATAAAAGTCTATATAAAAGTTTAGATTTTTTAGAATTCCTTTTTGAAAAAAGGCTGTATTATTAAATCCAAAGTACAGAAACAGTAGTAATTTTGTGAAATATTATTGAAATTTAAAATAACAATTTTAGATTTTAATATATTGTAAAAAAATGTTTTTCCTTTGATGGCAATGCCAAATTTTCAGCATCATTTCTTCAGTCTTCAGTGACACATGATCCTTTAGAAATCATTATAATAGGCTATGTGAATTTGCTGCTCAATAAATAAATATTATAAATTAATAGTAATTAATCATTACTAATTACTATTAATCATTATTTTAAGCTGTGTTGTTTTTATTTAGTTAAAAAAGAAAGATGGTTTTTGAATGGAAAAATATGCTTTCGTATAAATGGTGTTTTTACGCCATGCACCAGCAGTGCCTATAAAACTATGCTAGCCAGTCGAGCCTTGACCTCTTAGCAGTGATGCAGTAATCATCACTTTAAAAAAACCCAGAAGCTAAATGGCTTTTTATTAAGGCTCGCGGAAGGTTTTTATGCACAGTAAGCTCTGTATTGTTATTTCGCAGCCACGCAGCCATTGAAAACTTATCAAGGACGGGTCCTGCACTCTTCTTCTGCCTAGCGTGTTCTGTGCATTGCACAGGACCTTAGCATTCAGCAAAGGTTATGGGGGTGTTTGAAGCAAAGCAGCAGGTCTTTCAATCTTGTTTTTGCTATTTATCGTGTTTCTTGCACTTTTATCTGCAGGTGGAAGTCAGTGCGGCGCAGTATCTGTGGCGACAGAGTCTGCCACTTGTTTTGTAGGTGGCACATATGACGAGAATGATGTTTCTTCTTCTCTGGCCCTAGAAAAAAATCACCTCACCCATCCAGTAAAGTGTGCGGCCTCTGCCTGGCCTCGATGATGAATGGGAGAGACTCTATCTGTCGCTCGCAGGCTGTGAGACGGCATGTGTGTTTTGTGAGTTTGTGAGGGGGTGTGTGTGTATAAAGCGGAGTGCTGTGGTTATCTGTGTGTATTTTGGAGTGTGTGTGTGCCCCGTGGGCTCCTTTTCCCTCTTATACCGCGTAATTATTAATGGTTCTTGGACAGTGCCAGCTCCCCTCTCCTCTCTGGCTCTGAATATGGGCGGACCTTGGGCTCTTAAACTAGAGTGGCTGGTACTAGGGCCGTCTGGCAGGTAGACTAGGTCATTGGCATGACAGTGAGTCTTTCTGTGTGTGTTGCACAGTGTTTCTCTGCAGGGTTTAAAAGAGGATGTTTAATGGCTCCTTCAGGGTCACATAAAGCTCTCTTTCATCTCATAAAGTGATGGGACTGGTGTGTTGGGCTGTGATACTTCACTGACTGACCCCACTGAAGTTCAGAGAGGCTCATGTTTTTACCCCTGAGGGAGTTCATAGTCCTCTTGATTCGTCAACCAAATGTCTCCTCAGCATCTGTCGACTGATTACACATCCTTATTTTATTCATTAAAGGTATAATTCCTCTAAAAATGTGTATTCTGTCATCAAGTTCCTTCACATTGATTCACTGAAGTGAATGGGAGCTGACAAGCTTTAAAAATGACTCGAAAGCAACTTAACAGCACCATTAATGTAGTTCTTATGAATCATGCTCTGCCTTATACATTATATTTCAAAGGTTTGAAGTCATTTTTGATATGAAATTAATACTTTTAGTCAGCTAGGATGCATTAAATTGATTGAAAGTCACAGTAATGTCCTTTACATTGTTGCACTGAACTTTTTACGCAACAATTCTAAAAGTTTTCATGGTTTCCACAAAAATGGTTTAAAACTTTTTAGAATTAGAAATGATTCATAAGCATCAAGCAAGTCCAACTTGTTATTAACAAACCATTAACTACAACATTTGCCTCAATAAAATCCTGATCTACTGTTGTTTATTAATGTTTAGTAAGGTTGTTGTTAAGTTTGGGTAGGCCTGACTGGGTAAGATTAGGGATAGAATACGGTCATGCAGAATATGTGTGCTTTATGTTAATAATAGACATTCTAATAATTAACTAGTTAAAAGTCAGAAGTGGTTCCTATATTACAGTGTGACTATACTTGTGACTATATGTATGCAGTATGTATGGAAGAAACTACAACTTTGCAAGCACTTGATTGGTACAGTTATAGGACTTAAGCATTTACAGGACAAATGACAAAATTCTAAGTGCATGTAACCATACTTGACTCTTAATGTATAAGGTCACAGTGGTTAAAACTTGAGGGCTAGATTAACTGTGAATTATGACATAACTTTTTGTAACCAAAATGCTGGAAAAGTTAATAAATGATGACACAACCTTCATTTTTGGGTGAACTATTATTTTTTAAGTGGGAAAAAATGGCTCGCACATACACGCCACAACTCCCTCGCACATACCATCCATTGAAATGTCACTATGCATGCCACCCTCTCTTTCTGGAAGACATGGAAGCCATACATAGACTTGCATCACCCGAGTCCGCCTGCAGGTTCTTCAGAAGCAGCTGTCTGTCTGATGTCCTCTGTGGATTCAGGATAGTCAGAGGCCCACGTTATTCCTGAATCATTAGTCACTGCAGTAAAGTGCGCTAAGCCGCATGGCTCTACACCTCCTCCTAGGTTCCCTCACTAAAAGCCAGCGATGATTGCTTTAAACTGGGAGATTTGCCAGGGAAACCATGAGAATTACAAAATCAATGATTTGCCAGAAGAGTCATTCAAGGGTGCCAGGCTGATTTTGCAGGCTGCTCTCCCGCTTCATTGAGGTGGTGGCGTAGTCAAGATAAAAGCTGTGGTGTGTATGGGGAACAGAAGAGAGAAATGAGGGGAGGGATTGTGGGAATTGAAGGATGGGTATGAATGACTGGAGATCACAGATGAGAACTGGGTGGTGGACTCCTTCCTGGCATTTCATAGACTGTTGTGGAAGCGTCCAGCCAATGCTGCTAAATGAAGCATTTAGAAGCCTCTGCAATATGACTTTTTTCTTTTCCCTTTCGTATTTTGTTTCCTATTTAGAGGTTTGGTGCAGATTCGGTCCATGCCCTGGAGAGTCATTACTTCATCCCTTGCCTGGTATCGATTCTCTTTGTATTGTACCATATAGCCCCTGCTTGATGGGGTGGGTGGCCGTTCGTCGCTAAAGGATTTGTTCTTATCTTCAAGGTTGTCTGGCCTCATGGTGGGGCCGACCTTGTGAAAACAGCATGTCCATTACTCCTACTCTGACGTCTCTGACAGAACTTGTTAGTCCGGGCTTCAATCTACAGAGCAGAAACGACCAGCCCACCTGAATCAGACCCTCCTAAATCCACCAGGTCTATATGACTCATCTACGCCAGCTATTAGAGTGCGTGTCAATACAGATTTTCCACTTCAATTCCATTCTGATTCAATGGTTTTCATTTGGTTTCTGATTCCAATTCCGAATAAATTCAGGTCTATTTCTTCTGCGTATATTGTCAAGTATGCTGTACATTGCACAGGAAATTATTGTAGATCAGTTACTGAACTTTTGAACCGTTTCTTCAATTGGTTGAAGAATTATTTGTCCATAACACTGTTCACACCAGGGTTGGGGCCATTCATGAATTGAATTGAGAATGAATGGTAAATTGGAATTGGAATTGGAACTGCATGCAGCTGACAGGAAATGGAATTGAATCGGAATTACAGGAAGTGGAATTCAATTCAGGAAGAATTCCACTGAATTCTGTTTATTGCTGAGCATTTATTTGTCATT
>JAUYWG010000033.1:13170947-13182062 GCA_034779775.1 Enteromius afrohamiltoni | reverse complement strand
TCTCTGGCGAGTTCCCATATGTAATGTCTCCGTTCCCTCCTTCAGGGAACGTGGGTTACGTTCGTAACCTAGACGATTTGTTTGCATTTGTTTGAAAAATTGACACATCTGACTGTTTTTTTGTGGTCCAGGGTCACATGTGATAAACTTATACTCTCTAAACTCCTATTTCTTCACATGTCCTCTACTGTATATAGAGTGCAGAGAAACAGCCAATCACTTTAAATCCATCTCCATGTTTTAATATAAGATTTTCTGTCAAAATGCTTTATCTGAACTTTGTTGTGAGGGCTGAGACCCAGTGACCCCATGTCAGTCAGAATATGAGTGATTCAGCATGGCTTTACTGTGTGACTCATCAATAACATCATCTGGGTGGCCGTCACTTTATGAATGCATTGTTATATTGCATTTTCTTCCTTTCATCCTCAACACTGCTTCCTGTAACCTCTCTGAAAGAGGGAAGGATCTGTGGGTGGACAAGTTTGCCTGATGTTGATTGTTCTCACAGGAGCGACTGTCGTATCTCATATGATGAGGTTAACTCAGTTTGAACAATTGACCTCCTTGTTTAAGCACACAGTGCCTGAGATGATAAAGTTTGAGTGTCTCATCTTTATAACTTTGAGATTTTTTGCTGTGTACCTCAAGCAAGAAAAAGCAGGAAACGGAGGAACAACTCATTAGCAACCAAGTTTTGGGAAATTATAAAGAGCCTTCAGGCTAAAATAAAAGGCAGGCTGTAGCGCAGTCAGCCTTGCATTGAGAGGCAGCCTTGTGGAAGAATAGGAACCCAAGGGCCTAGCGGAGAAATGGGCACGCTTTAGGGTGGGGGTGGGGTGGGACGTATTGCAGTCTTTGGATTCAGCAAACAGTTCATAAAGAAACAGGATGTCAAGAACAGTGCTGAGGCTTTTTAATGCTGAAAGGTAGCTTCGTTTTTTTATTCACTACAACACTTTTAAATCTAGGCGCAGCCACTCTTTATTCGCAATTAAAATAAACATTGTGTGAGCACTCTTTCTCCAGTGTCCTTTAAACCTGATGCTCTTTCTGATCATGAAAGACTTCCTGCGAGACCACAGAGAGATCCCAAGAAGATTTCTTTACCATAGTCTGGCGTTTTAAAGACGGCTTGTAAAATTTACAGGATGCAAATGCACAACATTCATTTGATGTTTTGACTATATTTCAGCGTGCATGTCCCTGATGTATCTCTTATCTAGGCAGAGTGTTTGATGGTGCGGCTGAAAATCTAGGCCAGAGTGGATGGCATGTGTTCACAAACTCTGTAGAGCTGGGCCTGCTTTCTGGGCTGGGTTGCTATGTTTCTTTCTCTCATCTGTGATCTGTTCACCAGCGAGTTTAGTTTATGTGTCACTGACGATTCATTGACAGCAAGAAAGTCCTGCCAAACTCTAGAGAATTTTTCCTATTACTCAGCTTCGATGCAACTGTGCAGCTGAAAATCTCGGAATAAAGTAAAATATAAGGCTGGGTGATTTGGCCAAGAAAATGATCACAATAAAATTGAGTCATTTTTTAAAAGAAAAATGCACTTTTGCACTTGCTTGACTTTGGTGATGATTATTTTGAGCAAAGCTTGCAGTACAGGCGAAAATTTGTAAAATGATATATTTTCATCTTTTAGAAAAACACATTACACAGTAGCTTAGTTAGTTAGGGTGCAGATTAGGCTGGGCGATTAATCGAAAAGTAATCGAAATTCAGAACCTATAATCGATAAGATTTTTCCAGGTCAATTATTTCAGTTACTTTCCCTTTAAAAACACTACCGTGTGTGGAGACCCCACTCCGTTACGTTCCCCTACGTTCACACCAGATGCGACGTGAATAACTCATGCGTAGTTGGACGCTTGAACATGTTGAGTTTATTCACTTCATTAACACTAAAAATTCGTTTCACAGCAAACACAAATTTGCGTCATGGGAGGGGCTTCTGCCAGGCGGTTCCAGTCTCTGTACATCGCAAAGGATATGACTCCCTTGGCTGCAGCGGAGCGAAGCGGGACATGTCTGTGCTGCCAGACATGTACAAGACATAACGAAAAGGTTAACACTCATGTTTCTTAGTAAGAACTTACAGTAAATTCATGTCCATATAGTGACATGACAAGATCACAAAGATAACCTCATGCAATGTTTTAAAATCAAGTAATGCACCCTTCATTCAAAAATCTCTCACTTGTAATATGCAAGTATATTTACTGTACAAAATTTGTCAGTGAACTACGAGGGCAAAATAAATAAACAAAGGAATCGTTCATTAATCGTAATTGAGTTAAAATGTTCAATTAATCGAGATTTTGATTTTAGGCCAAGTCGCCCAGCCCTAGTGCAGATGTAAATTTATGCTAATTTTCAAAAATAGCAACATCTGTAAAATAATTTGACAACTGAATTATGAATTATGCTTTATTAACATTAACCACAGGTCTTCCATAGTAGCATACATTTAAAACATGACAACCACAGTTAAAGCCGTACATAAAAATATCTAAATATAGTAAATGCACAAATGCTATAGCTTAAATTACAAAACAAATACTGTAATTATATTTCATTATTGTTTTATTATACTTTGCCTGTTTGGTAAGCTTGAGGGAGGTTTATTGGCCATAAACATTGCTCATTAAATTATTTTGGATGTTTTTATATTGTACTTTCATCCCTGCGATGTGAGTTAAGCTTTTTAATTTAAAAATAAAAAGTAAAAGTAAATAAATAAATCTTTAAATAAAACATTATAAATTCTAAAATTTTTTGCAGTTTCATTTTAAAAAATTCGAAAAAGGGGTTTTATGAAAGATATTTAGTTTCGTATGTAGCTACTTTATTGATATTTCTCAATATTTTTTTACACATTTGTATGCTGTCATTCAGCCATTCTATTTACAGAGCATGATGCCACCAACAAAATGTAGTAAGAAATAGTACTTTTCACTGATTATGGTATTCCTTAGTAGTCATACTTAGTATGGTACTTAGAAGTTCAAAATCTAGTCGTATGTTTGATGTGAATAGACCGGCACAGATCCGGCCCTCTCCGAAGTTTCGAGCGAGAGAAAGAGTACGTCACAAGGTGCATGCAGTCCTGCTTAATGAAAAGATAAAGGAACCTTGGCCTAGTGCTTAAACAAGGGGAGAGAGACAATGCAGTGGATGTGCGGTCTAGACCGGGACTCCCTTTGGGACTGATCTGTCAGTGGCAGAAGAGAGAGAGCTGTTTTTAGATCCTTGCTGGCAAACCTAAAATCGATCCTGGGTGATTGAATTTTCAGAGGGAGGTGAGCGAAGATAAATTAGGCATGCCATCACACGGGCGTGTGAAGGGAGAGGACTGGAAATAGAAATACATCAGATCAAACCCCCTGAAAGAGAATTTCAGACCTGTGGTAGCCTTAAAAGATGCAGCTGTTCACAATATCGGAGACAGAATTCAGGAACAGCTGTAAGATTCATATGGAAATTAAAGAAGCAATGACGTTTGTTTTGATTGCAGTTGGCCTGTAATTACTTACGCTTCTCTTTACCTCAATATAGATACTCATATAAACTCATTGAACGGTTTTATGCTTGTCTGAATGCGAATGTGATGAGTGACACTATTACTATTATTACTACAATTTAACACGCGAGAATCATATAAATGAACACACCCACTCATTTTGTCACCATTGATCACAGATTGCACAGATTCGCCGAACTGTGAAATCAAATCTCGCTTAACCAACCATTATGGGCTGCTTGGAGGACTGTCAGAAAATCTGTTCACGCTACCCATGGGACCGACACAGAGAGGCCAGGTAAGCTGTAAACCCGATCCCAGCCGCACGCGGCAGATACAGCTTTGTGCGATGGCTTGTGCTTTATAGAGCATGGCACTCCAACAGTCCTGTGGGAATGGGATTACGGCTCAGTTACGACTCTTTCGCTCTCCTTCACTATTGATTTACACCATCGCAGGGGTGTGAACCCACTAAAGGAAATTCTGGGCCTGTTTACACTGTCTTTTTTTTTCTTCTTCAGGTTACCTAGAAAATATTTAGAATCTAAAATATCATTTTATATGGCTGAACTGACCTGATTCCATTAGGGTTTATGAACAATATTATTTTGAAACGGCATGTTATTAGTAGGGCTGTGCATTTTAAATGTTGCTTTTAGGACATGCTAGGGGTGGGCGATATACCAGTAGACACGATTAACCGGTAGAAATTAGTCAGCCAATTTTGGTCTATCGTCTTAATCTTAATCGCAGATGAGATCACATGACGTTGCACATTATGTAACCACGCAATACACAGGTTTAGATTTAGGCGACGTTTTTCCAAAAAAGCAACTAGCGACAAATCAAGCGACCTCAGCTAGTCTGGTAGTGCCACGCAAGCTCTTGTTTTCCCAGTGTAAAGAAAAAAGGGGTATCGTCTGTGGTGTGGAATTGGTTTGGGTATAAGGAAAAGTGATACAAATGAGACGAACGGGATTTGCAAGGTATGCAAGAGCATTATTTTAGCAAGCAGTGAAAATGGGACATTCTAAAACACGTCATATGGCTTAACGCACCTAAAAACTGACAAGGGAAGCCCAAATTTCTGTCAAACCTTCTTTGTAATAATCACTAACTTCTGTCAAAAGAATGAGCCCATACTAGACCAATAAAGTGAACAATATTAAGTTAAGAGATTTCTCCCCCATAGAAGTCCATTATAAGGAAACAGCTTAACGTGGCTTAATGTACCTTAACAACGACCGGGAGAAACTTTTGTCCAATTTTATTTATGATAAAGACTTGCCACTGTCAAAAGAACAATCTCTTATTCAGTTCATGAAGTTGATAATATCATGTTAAGTATTCAGCCCCATAGCCATTTTAAGGAAACAGCTTTAGGTTATATTATTCACTTTATCTGTCGAATATGGAATCGTTTTTTTGACAGTAGTTAGTGATTATTACAAGTTTTTTGTTTTACAAATTTACAAATGATAAATGACGTTGTTTAGGTGCTTTAAGATACGTTAAGCGTTTTAAACTGGTATACTGTCAGGCACTATGGTAGTACCTTTTGTTTTGAGAAAAAAACCCCAAATCATTAAACTTACAGTAAACAGTATGGTTGTTTTTTTTTCAGTTTAAATAAAATTACATTAAATGAAACTGTTTCTTTGTGTTTGAATTTTTATTTATGCATTTTCAGATACAAATTGCTATATTGCGATATATATCATTATCGAGGTAGAAAATTGCTTCTACCATGATAGAAGATTTTGGTTATATCGCCCACCCCTAGGACATGCCATGGGCCATGGGTTCAATTCCCAGGGAAAGAAGGACTGATGTGTACCTTGACTACTGTGGATCGCTCTGGATGAAATCATCTGCTAAATGCATAAATTAAATACATTTTGAATAGCCTAATCTTAATTTTGCTGGCAAAAAATCTTGATATGTGAACTTAACTGTCATATCATGTCATTTATTTAATCTGAATCAATAGACAGCCATAGTTCGTATTTTTTAACCACGTGAAGCTGATGTCAGTCCTGGAAACTGACCAACTAGTGAAAATCAGCTTACAAGCACACACTCTTATCCACTTGCTGGACGAGGCTGATGAAAGCGATAATTTAATTGGATCAACATTGTTGTGATAAAGCGATCATCTCCCACACTGAGTAAACACAATCTCTTGGTTTGAGCACTTTTCAATATGATGTGAATGCGAGCGGGGTGTCTCACTGTCCTTTAAAGCCGAGTCCTTTTCATCTTCCCAGAAATCTTTGGTGCAAATGAGCTGGCCCCAACTGCAGGGATCTTCAAGAGAGATCAAATCACGCAAGGGTTTGCAGTGATCGCTGGGCTGAAACTGTAATTGCAAGATGCAGTGAGCTGTGCAGCATCGACTGGATGCTCGGTGAGATAAAGCCAGAAGAATCACTCCCTTCCAAGTCCAGACTTCGTCCTCACTTGCTTCCCTCCAGTAAATCACACTGATCTTTAATTTACAGAGTCCCAAAACCTCATTCCCTCTTTCCCTCGTTCTTATGCACACCCCCATAATCTCTTGTACCTCTTCAAAAATTATATTCTGAAAGCGCTTGCCACCTAAAAAAACCAAAACAAAAAGCAGTGCACACTGGCTACATTTAGAGAAAGGAAGATATCCGTTGTGGAGTTCGATTAACATTGCTGCCAAGATTCGTTTTTGTTCTTTTGCCATTTGTAAAGTGCTTTAATTATCTAAATATTTCCCAATGGCTCTTTCAAACATCTAAGTGAAAATGGGGCAGGTGTTCAGGACGGAGTGATTCATTGCGGTACAAACCTTCCAGACCCCTCAGAGAAAATCTCAGGTGGTCTGTTGACTCCAAAGCATCATATCCATTTGGAAACGTGACTCATAGCCCGTTAGATTCATCTTACCAGTGTTATTACTGTAAGTGCAAATCAATCTCTACTGTATTAAGTGTGAATCTAAGTGCTTGTGAATGTTAGTACAGGATGTGAATTATGAACTTAAATGTGAAGTTGAGTTGGAGTAGAATTGAGTCATAGGTGTTATCATTTTTCAGTGTTAGACACTTCCCCTGGCTGTAAGCTGCTGTTTTATTGATCAATGTGTGTGTGCAGCCATTTTAGAAATCTTTCATAAGCTTTCACCTGGTTATTACCCTGATCCCCAGTGTCTATTTGTTTGTAAATCTCTGTTAGGAAGAGGAAAGTCTCCTGAGCCACCGCCTATAGCCCACCGAGACCTGCTGTACTGGAAATTCTGTGTGTTCTTATGTAATTGAATATTAAACCCTGTAAGCTGAGTCATTCATGCCTGTTTAAGGCTCATACACATTGCAAAATGATTAATCATGTGGTTAGTGGTTTAAGTCAATAGCTGGTCTTAAATGGTTATTAATTGGACAAATTGCATGAGCACAACCATGTAAAGACTATGTCTTAAAAACAAGTCTGACCATAGCTAACAAATGGAAACCTTTTTGCAATTGACTTACAGTTATAACCTGTTTTAACAAAATAAATAAAACTAAATTGTAATACTAGTCTAACATATATTTATGCACCTGGACCTGGCTAGTGGTACATGTTTATTATCTAGTCTTGTATAAATATTACCTGGTCTAAGATGAGAATAGCTAGTTTAAGAATGACATTAGCCGGTCAAAGATGGTCATTAGCTGGTCTTAGATGTTTATTAGCTGGTCTAAGATGGACATTAGCTGGTCTTAGATGTTTATTAGCTAGTCTAAAATTAGTTAACGCAGTTAATTAACGGCAAAGTACTGAAAGAGCGATTAGAAAGCAAGTACCATGAGAGCTAGCCTACAGTGAGCAGAGCTGATGGCTCCTTAAACTTCGGACGACCTGTGCAGCTCAAACATGATGATCATGATGATGGTCATTAGTTGGACTAAGATGCCAATAATTTGTCTATCACAAGGGTGTCCACACCTGCTCCTAAAGGACCAATGTCATGCAGAGTTTAGCTTTAATTTGCCCCAACACACCTGACTGGAAGTTTCTAGTACGTTTAAGATCTTGATTAGGTGCTTCAGATTTGTTTAATTGGTGTCAGGGTTACAGTGACTCTTAAGGAGCAGGACTTGACTCCTCTGATCTGCCAACTAATGACCAGCTAATAACCACATGAAGCTACAAGCCGTGTTTCAAAACACAGCTTAAGCTAAAGCTACTCCTCTGCAATAAAAGAGCAAATAAGACTCGGAGGAGCAATCCATACTGTATTCTTGAGAGACAGGGTTTGAGAAACATGCATGCAGCAAGTGACGTCACATTCTATACTTCTCTTCACAAATAATTTGACATATGACACAGTCCTGGAGAACGGAGGGCTCAGAGCCAGCAGGCTTCTTTATTTAGTGCTGATGTCTCAGAGCTCCGGCTCGGCCTATGTGAGGTACAGCTCCCCACTCTAATAATCAACCTGCTCTGGACCTCCAGTCTGTTAGCTTTACTGTTTTATAGGAAGCCCTGTCACTTACCATCACCTTAGCCAGTCATACAGAATGCTGTGCTGTCAAATGAAAGGAATTCTTGAGGAAAAATCCACAGGAATTCCTGAGGAAACTCTGCTTTTGTGGCTTTTAAGCAACTCTTGTCGATATCATCTTTATCATTTTTAAAAGGTTCAAACACCAGCAGAGTGTTTGAAGGGGTTCTAGCGAGAGAGCGAGCAGATGTGCGTGTGAGAAAAAGAGAAGGAACAGTATTTTGATGGCTTTACGTAGGCCTGACTCAAGAAGCGTGCAGTTGAAGGGAAGGAGCATTTGGCAGGGTAAACAATATGCACTAATGAGGTAAAACCACAGGAACAGGTGGTGTAAGATTGACTGAAATATTGTGTGTGTCAAATCTCTGACTGATTCATATTCTCTCTGTCTCCCTGCGCTCAAGTCAGGTTGTATGCGACTTGCATTCGGGGCTGGTTTTGATTGCTGTAGCTGACAAACACATATGCACACATTCTCACACACATTCACACATTTGACAGCGCTGAAAGCAGGGGACTTGCTGAGGGTCAGGATAGAGTCCCCTAGAAGGCCTTGTCTATGTGCCGACCCACCGCCTCACATAGCAGTCCTGGTTTCACCTATGACCAGCCGATAAACTCTCACCTAACTGGTCTACTGTAAATCCTAACATTCATTGACTCAAATAATTGTACTGTATATGTAACCCTAATGTTCAAAGTTAAAAATAAAAATTGCGTTAACTACCAATAAGCTTACTCAGTATTTAAAGTTAAATATAGTAAACATACTTGTGTGGTACTACGTCTTTTTACTTGAAACTGACATTACTGACACTATTGGTAACAAATTTAACAGTTTATCCACTTAAAGATTGATCAGGCTGATTCAGTTCATTGAGACTTTTTGTGACTGATTCATTAAAAGATTATTGATTGAAAATGGACCTGTTTATGTATCAGATCACTCTGGTTGAGCTGTTATGTTTTTGATAACATAAATGTAAGTGTATTTTCATTAACATAATAAAAAAAGGTAGCATCCTTGTTTTAAAGGGTAAAATGTAATATTTTAAAATTCGTACTAAGTTAGAACGTTATTTTATTAAAAATAGCCATTGGTCTTCCATATTATCATACATTTAGATCACAATGACCATAGGTAAAACCACACATGGCACCCCATTACCGTAGTAAAAAGTAACAATATGGTTTCTATGATATCTGGAATGCCTTTATAAATGTGTTTAGTCTGTAAACACATTTATTAACATTAATGCAAATGCACAAAACTGCATAAATACATAACATAACATAAATCTTATGACCAAATTCCTACAGCTTATCCAATGTTTCATCAATTAGGGCCAAATATTCCGCCATGAGTTAGTCACCCTCGTGTTGTTCCAAACTTGTTAGACCATTAATCTTCATAAAACAAATTAAGATATTTTAGATATAATCCAAGCTTTCTGACCCGCCATAGACAACAATGCAACTACAACATTCAAGGCCTAGAAAAGTAGCAAGGACATTATTAAAATAGTCCACGTGACATCATGTTATGAAGCTAGGGGAAATATTTTTGTGTGCTCAAGCTGTGCAGATCTACTAATGGTCTGTTTGGCGCAGTTTAACTTTTTCACATTTCCTGTGTTTAATAACTCTCACGTGCCACAGTAATAGCAGCACTTCATCAGTTATGATATTGTTATCGTTTTACTGCTACATCTGGCCTGAAATCCGGTGCTGTCACCTTGTGTTGACATTGTGAAACTGCGTAATTTGCAAATTACGCATGGCAGGCCATATATAATATATATTAACAGACAAGCTGCGGGCCATTTGAAATTGAATCACGAGCCATAATTGGCAGTACATCGGACACCCCTGATATAGACTCTATTCTACACAACATCGACTGTCTAAAGCATTCAACCAGTTCCTCCATGTACACCCAGAGAGCTTGACCCCGAGAAACCTCAGTGTTTGCATGCTACTGTAGCTATGAGATCTTAACTGATCCCTGATCTGTGTCATGTAAACGCACACGCTCTGCTGACTGCGTGGTGCGCGTGTGACTCACCACCCCCCTCGGCCAGTGTCTGATGCATTACATAGCAGAGCGCTGGACATGTCCCCTTAGAAGTTCACCTTTAATTGCGTGCTTTGTTTGGAGGTTCAGTGTCATGGAGTTGACGCAGGGTGAGCTCTGTCTCCTGTTGCCATGCTTGTTGTTGTGGATGTTGTTTCTGCCAGCTTGCATATGCCAGGACTGTTTAACGAGACAGAAGCGTCAACACCATGCCAAACGTCAGTTGTGAGGGCAGGGTGGGCCTCCATGGATGCACTGCAGGTTTGTACCTATCAACAAATGTTAGATGTGAGTTTTAGATGCCAATGGCCAGCAAAAAAAGTTAGTGAGGAGCATAAAAAAGTGGGGTAGATCTCCTCAGGCTGTTTGGGCTATAAATATCTGACTCTCATTTCTTTGATTTGCAAATTAGGAGGAGTTTTTTTTCTCTTTTCCCATCCCTCTCCTGCATCACGCTATCATTCAGGGCTGTGCTGAGCATCTGTGATAATCTCTCCGCTAACACAGCATTACAGGGAGCTGAGCGTGTAGCACAGGACCGTGTCAGATCCTTTAGTCATGAGAAGCAAATGTTGTCTGTTTGGCTCCGTCTGCCAGCCCCATCCAGTGACAATGTTCATTAGTGTACACGGACACACGTGCGCTTGCTCACTCTTCTTCTCTCTGTGCCTCTTATCTGCCCTGTTTTTGGCTCTGGTCCAAAGCCTAGTGTGCTGCTTTGCTGCCCAGCTGCCTTCTGAGGCAGCATTTTAATGGATTGTAGCTGATTTTAAAGTAAAATTTGGACTTTGTTTTATGGGAAATGTTAATTTTTTTTTAAACGTGTCAGCTTTGTCTCTCATTCTCTCGGACTTTTTTGGCTTTGGCTCCGTTTAAAAAATGTAGTGCGCTGCCTTGCTGCACACTTTTGCCTCTTCTGCCTACATAAACAGTTGCCTTTTTAACGAATGGATCCTCAAAATAAAATAAAATAAAATAAAATAAAATAAAATAAAA
>JAUYWG010000033.1:13147231-13170662 GCA_034779775.1 Enteromius afrohamiltoni | reverse complement strand
GCATGTTAAGATAGCAGTACAATACAGGCATTGTATACATGTAGCAAAATGGTTTTGAATTATATTCATTTCACAGATTTTTTATTGTATCATTCAATATTTAAAATGGATTTATTTAATATTATACTAATGTTTTTTGATAATCACTAATGCTCATCAAAGCTGCATTTATTTCACCATAAATAACATTGTGAAATATTATTTATTATAAAATTGTGTTGAAACAAAATGTAATATAATTGGATATGTCAAATATTTATATTTTATATAATAAATTATTATATTAGTATAATTTAAAATGTTACTAAATATGTATGTGGAAACTTTAGAAGTTTTTTTAGAAGTAGTAGAAATAATACAAAAGGTAAAATATAAATGTTCTGACCTCAAACTTTTAAAAACTATTGTTTATTTCAAATTTCTAATTAGTGAATTGAACTATTATCAGTATATTTCAACATTCATCTTGCTTTATTCGCCATCCTGAATTCATTTTTTTTCTCTCATTTGAATGTTTTATTAATCTCAATGCATTAAATGAGGTATCTTTAGAAGCAGCATAATTATGTTACCTACCTTCCAGAACAGCCTTTGCATCACAAGCATGTTTACGATGCCTTAAAGTGCTGCCTAAGGAGACAGCTCAGTAGATTTTGAAACAGATTTCTTTTTCCCCATCTCATTCCCGCTGTCTCCTTCCCAGGAGTGACAACAACCTGACAACAGATAATTATGTGTGCGCGAGTGTGGAGGGTGATTGGGAAATTGTGAGTTTTGGTGAGGCCGGGCATCTGATCTCTGTGTGTGAGCAGGTGAGCCCTCTCTGTGGAGCACAGCTCTTAAAGAACAGCTTGAGCCTGCCGCTCCTCCTCTGTTCCCATGCAGGCAGAGCTTTAGCAACATGCCGCTCCACAGCCCTCTCAAAAGGGGGATTGGAAACTTTGAAGGAGTGAAAGTAGGTCAGCAACTTTTGCTGTGTTCTCCTCAGCCTTTTGATGTGAATTAAGCAAATGAGAAAAAACATTAAACGCTAAAAACCATGTATTATACGTCTCGCCATTTCGACTTGTTTCTGTCTAATGTTAATTGGCTGTTTTATTTTTTTTTTCAATGCTTGAGTGCTAAGGTTAAAGAGCTGAGGTGCACTTCAGACCCAATATTTGGGCGACGGAGCACGCAGAAAGCTTTTCGGCTTCACCTGTACATCGAAGTTGAGCTGTCTCTCAGCCGCAAGCTAAAGCATGATAGAGGACAGGATGGGGCGGCTGACCCAGTTACTCTTCCCTCCTTCAGCAGTGTGGATCACAGATGGCTCACACTGCCTTATATAAGCACTTTAATTTACTGTTACTAAATGTTTATATTTCTCTGCTCATGCCCTCACGTTGAATGCCAGAGGGGGCCGTTTGTAGCAGACCTTTGATTCTATGAATTTTATGAGCGACGCAGAGATGTCACATCACTGTATTTCAGACAACAGACACATTTTCAGATGCGTTTGCAAATACTCTTGGATTTAGAGAAGTCTTATAATGTTATTATGTAGAGGCCTTTTTCTTCTTTTTTAAAGGTCAGGCTATTTTTAGTCTTGCATGGTATCGACTGTGTTGATTCTAGTCCAATTAGACTGTGGTAAAACACCAGGCTGCAGTAAAAAAAACATGATTTCATTAGGTTAATTATGAAGTAGGTCTGAAATTGGAGGCTTTACTTTTAGGCATAATGATTACAGTCTCCGAAACCAGTGTAAAATTTGATCAGCATCTGTTTTTTTGCATCTTTCTAACTCGTTGCTGACATTCTTCTATTAGGACAGTGAATAATACAATATCATACTGTGGCGACAGGGATGAACTAGTCTCAAGTAACAACAAGCTAATCTTGTCACTCTACAAGCTTTTAATTATAAAACAGTTCGACCAGAGATTTGGAGTCTTTATTACCATTTATGGATACTAGTTCAATCCAAAATGATTGTTTAGTGTAAAAAATGTTGAAGATTGGCTGATAGACAGTCAATTTAATAATTGATAAACCATCAATTGACATCCATTCAAAGGAAATGGCCTCTGGTCTCCTTCCCTGTCTATCGTCAAAAACGTAACGTAAGTATTCATGAGGCAATAACCTTATTTATTTTAATGTATTTTTTGTGAGACTAGATAGTGTTCCTCTCTTAAGTTAGTTTTGTTATGTTTGTTATTTTGGCCTGGTTCCCTCCCGAAGTATCTTTTGCTCCCCCATCTTCACCATTGAATTGGTTAAATAAAACCTTCTTTTGTGGACACTCAATTTAGTGTGGCTTGCTTCTAGGGTGCTGGAACAGTGAAGGAGCAGTTAATTTTTGCGTGTTTTAAGAGTTTCCTGTTGCCAATTTCTTTGTTACCTCCTTTCTGACCCTAGACCAGAGAGGTATGTAACAATTGGGGGCTCGTCCGGGATTTGAACCCGGGACCTCTCGCACCCGAAGCGAGAAAGATTAGCCGATAGACAGTCAATTTAATAATTGATAAACCATCAATTGACATCCATTGAAAGGAAATGGCCTCTGGTCTCTTTCCCTGTCTACCGTAGAAACCGTAAGTATTCATGAGGCAATAACCTTAAACATACAGTACTGTCCAAAAAATTGGGGTTAGGAAGTTATACGAAAATTGTAATAATATTTAGTTGTTATGAGTTTTACTGTATTTTTGATCATGTAAGAAAGCACCCTGATTATTATAACTGACTTGAAAAAGTAGTGATCAGCAGTATTATTAAAGGCCAGATTTAATAACAGCGTCTGTCATTTCTTGGTAATAGTAATGTCACAATTTACTTAAAGTGAAGCATTTGAAATGGCATGGACACAGTTGTTTTTGTGCCTGACCTTACTGAATATGCATTTTTTAGGAGCTTCTCATTTAGATGCATCGTGATTTACTAGCATCTGCACTCATCAAGTTATTGTTTGCACTGTTATTTGACTCCCCAAAAAAGCATGTCTTAGCTATTTTGTGCGTGAAATGGCTGCATTTGCTGTTGCTCCGAGGAGAGCACCACAGAGAACAGAGAGCGTGTGGTGATTTTTTTCCACACGTATTACTTTATTTGGAAAGCCAGAAGAACAAATTATCCAATTTCGAACATATACTTATGCTAATTTGTGCTGCGGTAGATTGCTTTGGTCATTATGGAAATGAGATGTCGCGTCTGTGTTCTTTAATTTGCGCATTGTCAGTAAATCATCCGCATAAATGACCACACCCATCAGCGCTTCTTTTGGAGTTGCACTCTTGTGCTAATTTTCCCTGTTTAGTAAATCTGCCTCTAAATGTCCAACAGAAAGATTTCTACTTGGAGTCAAATGTATTCTTGTATTTTTTTTTTTTTACGTGAACTGTCTTAATGAACCACTTCGGTAAAATGATTCATATTTCACAGAGTTTTACATACTGGTGAATAATTACATTTTTTTTTGTTCTCTGTTTGAAATGTAAACATGGAAGTGAAATTCAATACTGTATATGAACAAGATGATACAGCACGCGATACTTGGCATTGGATCAGCACGTCCCAAGCTGTTTTTTAGTCCCAGCGCGTCTCTGACATCAGATCACCCCCAGGTGCTGTCTGATCAGACCAAGCGTCTGCTCCTGCACAGATGCTGATTGGCTGAGAGTGAAGCAGACATCCTGTCAGTCAAGCTGATGAGTACACAGAGAGTGGGTAGCCGGCGGAAAATGAGCCACAAAGTCAATAGAGGGCCGGTCAATGGTGACACTTTGACTGTTTATTCTTGTCCTTATGAAAGTTCACAAAAACTTTTGCCATGGTGACGGAGGAAGTGTGTCTGTGTGTGGCGGAGGAAATCTAATGGTGAACACATGGCTATATTAAGACAGATGTGGCAGGCTGAGCTGTTTACACAAAGCTGCTCCGTCTCTGTTTTCGCCTGATTTGTCTGAACAGTGCAAACTACATTTTCCCATTTTTATTGTCTCGCTTCTTCAGAATTGAGTTTAAAGTCATAATATTTTTTCAATGTGTGTAAACTCCAATAGAAAGAAATACGATTCTCACACAATGACTGTCAAGGAGAGAATTGCGAGTCTCTGCAGCAGTTTCATTCGTTCGCCTTCTCTGTTTAGCCAGAGTCTCCTGACTATGATGATGGGATATAATGAGTGAGATTATTAGCGTCTTTTGTCAAGAGATTTTGAGAAAGCTGTGAATCTAGAGTTA
Source organism: Enteromius afrohamiltoni (assembly GCA_034779775.1). Taxonomy (NCBI): domain Eukaryota; kingdom Metazoa; phylum Chordata; class Actinopteri; order Cypriniformes; family Cyprinidae; genus Enteromius; species Enteromius afrohamiltoni. Next base: position 13,166,435 of record JAUYWG010000033.1, on the reverse strand, counting down.
CGCAAAAGGCTCTGTTTGCTCTCCGTTTCACTGCATAATTGAGAATCAATTGCGATATTAAAGAGTCTGAGTGGAGTTCTTATGTTCCTGTGGAGTTCAGTGTATCAACTTGCTCGCAGATGTTTCTCCGAAAATACCTTAATAGAAGTACAAATAGACTGTTTGTAAAACAGAGTTAAATGTATTTGAATTGCACTGCTCGTGTAACTTGTTCTTGGAGGAATTGTGAAGAGACATTTTTGAATGTAATTTAAGACCTTTGACGTGATATAGGCTAATGGCAAATATGAACATCATTCATGGCAGTGTTGATCACATCTAAAACACTGGAGGAGAAACATGTGAGATTGCTTGGGTCTTGATCTAAGGAATAAACCGAGAAGTAAATCTCCATTTAATAAAGTGTTGTGCTTGTAAACTAAAAAAAGTATGTATCCAGGCTGTTTTGGTCACCATTGACTTCCATAGTAGGAAAACAAATATTATGGAAGTCGATGGTGACCCAATACAGCCTGGTTGCAAACTTTTGAAATCTTTCTTTTGTGTTCGGAAGAATAAAGAAATTCATACAGATTTGGAACTACTCGAGTAAATCATGAAAGAATTTTAAATTTTGGGTGAACTATTTCTTTAAAGGGTTAGTTCACCCAAAAAAGAAAATTGTGTCATTAATTACTCACCCTCATGTCGTTCCAAACCCGCAAGATCTTTGTTCATCTTCGGAACACAAATTAAGATATGTTTGATGAGACATTGGAGAGTCATCTGACCTCCATAGACAAAAATATGTCATTTTAGTTTTCTTTGTGCAAAAAAAGAATTCTTGTAGCATAACAAGGTTGAAGTTGAGCCACCAGTATCACATGGACTGTTTTACAGATGTATTTACTAATGCTACGTTTCTGGATCTGGGATCATTTCAGTTGTGCTGCTGTCTATGGAGGGTTTCCAATTTCATCAGAAATATCTTAATTTGTGTTTTGAGGATAATTTCATTTTGGGGTGAACTATTCCTTTAAAAAAATTACATTTGTTGTAATCGTGTAAAAATGAACTAACAATTTCAGTTTGGTTTCTGAACCCATTTTTTCTCAGTATATGAAGACTCTTTGGACTGTCGATTCAAGAACTTCTTTACAAGTGTATTTATAGCCAATATTAGTCTGCTGCTGAAAGTGTGGCATTTTTAGTGTACATGAGTGTGTGTGAACAGTTACGTTGGGTGAGCTGCTTGGTTTCAGGTTCAGTAACTCTGGGTGGTTACGTCACAGCCTAGAGCGTGCCTGATTGACATCTCCCAGGAGTGCCGTTTGTCTGCTGAAGTATAACAAGTGCCAGTTACTCTGTACTGTTTGCTGGCAGCCAATCAAAATGAAATGGGAGCGCTTAACACGGGCTGGTTGCATTCCCACAGCACCTGCCATGTGACGAAAAAGGGAACAGTGTTTCTCCTTTTTGGCTTTTGTTTTGAAGTCCATTAAATATGACATCTAAAAGTTAGATAGTGACGTTTGCAGCTGAAGTTTTTCTGCAGTGCAAATGGACACAGCACAAACCAGAGGGCAGAACATCCATCCGTTCCAACACTCGGGCCCTGCCCAGAGCTGATGTACACATAATCTGATTTAGTCTAGATGTGTGTGTGTGTGTGTGTTCGCTGCCTGCTGAATAAATGAATACAAGCTAAAGAAAAATGACAAAGAAAACTGCGGAAGACAATTGATGTAAAGCTGTAATGTTAATTATTTGGCTCCTTTTGGAAGTGATTAAATGCCAAGCCTATAATGCAGTGCTTTTCTCTCTCTCTCTCTCTCTCTCTCTCTCTCTCTCTCTCTCTCTTTCGTCATGAATCCTGCTGCATCAAGGGAAAATTCATCCAAAAATTACAATTCTGTAACAACCCCACCCTCTTTTTGCTCTAAACCTTTGTGACTTTATCTTTTCCATGTCACAAAAAAGGAATTGTTTTGAAGAATGTTCACACTGCTTTGCAAGTGGATGCGTTCAAAAAAGGACGAAAAAAAGCATGTTTATGGCCTGTTTTGGATTAATTTTTCATGTTTATCACTGTCCTTGTTCCTTTGTATAGTAATTTTCCTGTTTTCCTATTGTTAACTATCCTGTGTATTAGGGCTGCACGATTTGGGAAAAATGTCACATTGCGATAAAATAAGTTTAAAATAAAATTTAAAAAAGTCGAAAGTACAGATAAATAAAACAATTACCCATTTTTATATTTTTACATGTTTAAAAACATTTAAGCAGGATGTATCATATACATGTAGTATTTTTCCTTTGGTATCTGTTGTCCAGTACGCTGATCATTTTCTCAAATCCCTCTTTGCTAAAAATAAAATGCACAAAATCTTACAGCGTAACCTATTCAATCTAGCATCTGCATGCAAGCCTTGCTTAACGCTTCTTTCACTTCTGGTGTGAACGCAAGAATGAATGTCTTGTTACGTCCACGAATGCATTTGTTTATTTAATATAATCACAACATTTGCTGTAATGTAATCGATAGGCTGACATCGCGGTTGCGATATGATTAATCATGCAGCAATACTGTGTATTTTAGTGTGTTCCTTAGTTCTTCGTCGTCTAAGTTACTAGTTTGTTTGTATGAGTTTGCCAGAGTGTTTCCTATGTTGGATTTCTCCTGCATATTCGTATTAAGAATTGTTGTTTCATTATTGACTCCTGTGTTCTCCCTGTATGCAAACCGTGACACATATACACACAAAAAGATATTCATATGATGGTATCGTCTATCGACCCAACCCTAATTGTTAACTAATTGAACTTAAGCTGAAATAGAATAAAATAATAGATGAAAAAAACTTGTTGGTTAGGCAAGTAATTGAAATAAAATAAGATGAATTACTAAAAAACTAAAACTAAAAATAATTGAATTTCAGATAAATGAAAGTATAAAAATCAATGCATAAGTGCTTAACAAGTATTAAAACATACACTACAATTAGACAATACTGAAGTAAAAGCTAAATATTTTAAATATTAATAAGCACTGTAATAGTATAGAAATATTGAAAATAACACTGGTGCAGACTAAAATTGAAGTCATTACTTACAGAAGCTTTGGTCACCGTTCACTTTGATTGTACAGAAATAAGCCATAAGAAATAAGTTCTGCTTAACTTTTGCATTTTGCTTTTTATGTTCCATGGCAAAAGAAAGACTTTGAGGTGAATAAATCACAACATCATTTTTATATAACTTCCTGCTGTGCTTCTTAAGTGTGACTGATCACAAATAAAATGAATCATTTACGAAAGCTCCATTATGTCTGTATTAAAAGCAGCAGGACATTTTGACGTTGCCATATAATGCTTTGTACTGAGTCATCAGGTCATTTCAGAGAAAAAGATGCCTGCTCTCAGTTACATACCCTGCCACATCCGATGATTACCAGCCGTCGTGACACTGACCTCTCTGACTGCCTGTATGATTTGTGGATCATCATCTTCCTGGACAGGCTGCGTCACAGATCCTGACATGTAAAGATTGAACAAACAAGTCGAATAGAGTGCAAACACGCAGTTCTTCTCAGAATGACAGCACTGGTAATGTGATTAGTAATCTGATGATGTAAACATAAAGGACTCTGAAGGGAACGTCCTCAGGAATTTTCTGACGGGAGCGGGGCAGTGCCCACAGAGAGAGAGAGAGAGACCGAGCCAGACTATCTGTGCTCGGAGAAAGTTTATCTGCCTTTGTCAGCTTGCCCCTGTGGGGTTTTGGTGCTTGTTAAAAAGTCCTGACAGAAAAACAGCAGCAGTAACAAAAAGACAGATGTGAATGCAAGCTCAGTGAGCGTGTTGATGAACAAACTTGAGCCGTCTGCTATTTTTAAACTCTATATAGCACCAAAGAGCGTCTTTTGCCTCTCGTCGCCTCACTTTTCGAACATATTGGCTCTTGTTGAGAAGGCAGCTGATCATCCACATGACCTTACCGTGTTTCTTAATTATTGTACGGCACATAAAACCCCCCAGCTTGGATTAATTGATTGCGCTTGTGATTTTAAAGTGCTTCAGGGTAAGAGGGAGCCACTGTGATCATTCATTCATTACCGCCACTTGTTTGAGGTAAAATATAACCTCTGTTTTCTATTGATCTCCTGACAGTTTCCAAGTCTTATTCAGAAGTGGGTATGGGAATTAATCAAGGGATCGCTCTGGGTGAGCATGGAAGATTCGTTACGATGGGTTAAAAATGTAGGCTGTGTTCTGACTGCGTTCTTATCTTTTCTTCAGTCCTCATGCCGTGGTTCCCATTCGCTCCTAGTTTCTGTGAGCCACAGAAATTCATTTCAAATCAACCTAAAAAATATTTCGCCTTTCGGAGTTCAGAGTGGTTTATATGTTGCTGGAGCACAGTTGTTTTTTGTTGTTGGTGATCTGTGTTTCACTTGTGAGGTGAACACCTTATTGTCTAAGGCTGCTGTCAGTCACATGCCCCTAAGGCCGTGAGAGCGTTCTGCAAATCTGTTTTTGAGAAACTCATGACAGCTATGTAATGAACACTTCATGAAACAGTGGCGTAGTCATTACTCAGAGCGCAGCATCATGGGGTTTACAGACCCTCTTCATTATACCTACACCCATATTCTCGATCTTTTTTATTTCGCTCAACCGTCGAGAAGGAATTTCATTAAATATTCAAAAGAATCTGTTCCAACAGGATCATAAATAATGCTTCTCTCCCAGTTGTGACACGCAAAGTGATGAACCTTTTTATTGCAAGTTTTTCAGACGTGATCTTAAAGAGAATAATCACGTCTTTTGTTCGCAGGAGAGCTAATTGCGCTTGGGTGAGTGGCGTTTCACCGCAGAGCTGTTTTTTTTTTGGTTTCTGTTTCTCCACCCCTCTTCTATCTCTCTCTCTCTCTGTCACCAGCATGTCAGTATAATTGAATTTCTGCACACGTTCCCCTTTTTCATCAATCACACGTGCTGATAAGGTGGGTTTAGGAGGGACAGTCAGGCGGAGCCCAGAGAAGGAGAGAGAGGGGGTACTGAGAAAAAAAAAGAGAAGCAGACAGGAGCAAAGGGAGATGAAAGGAGAGGATGAATAAGGAAAGAAAAAGACTCTGAATGAATGGAAAGCAGAGAGAAAGACTGTGATCCTGTGGAGTTGTGTAACTAGTGACGCTGGTGCTGCAGTGCAGTGCTCTGTCTCTGGGTATGTTCACCTGAAAGTGGATTCGCAAGGAATTTAGTAACATTCCAAATCATTGGGATGGTTAATGTTCGATCTGCAGGGCATTCACCAACATTACCAACAAGTCATTGTTTACCACATGGTTAGTACACTGATGTAGGCTAAAATAAACAGGAAAGGAGCTTTTCTTTTCTTTTCCTTTGTTTTTGGATTGATTATTTTTTCTTCAGCTTAAGACAAACTGTGAATTATTTCTCTCTCTGAGAATCACAACATGAAGCTAAATCTTGTTTAAACTTCCAGTATCAACCGCATCATTAGTTCAGTATAAAAACAGCTGAAATCAATGCGGAAAAGTCTGTCTAATGATGGAAAAATAAATGTGTGTGCTTTACTTCTTGCTTTCTTAAGCACATTTTTTTCATTTTTATGAGCATCGGTGTACCATACTGCCAGTGAAATGTCTCTGTTTAAATTTATGAAATGTGGAAAAGTTACGTGGCCTCAAGAATTTAAAACGGGGCAAAGTTAGCGTTACAATAAGATAAACCTCCAACAAATATAACGTAGATTTATTTTCATTCATTTTAAAATATTGAATAATAAATAAGCCCTTAAACATTTCCTAGATAAAAACTGTAAAAATTCAAATCATCCAGCAGTATGTAATTGGCAGAACAAGTCATGGAAATGAATTTTTGTCAAAAACGAAGAAACCCCCGCAGTGTCGTATTTGGGACAGTGTTTCTTCAGCACAGGACAGATGGTGATGTTCAGTTCTGTCCTCTCTGTGTGTATATCAGCCTTGCTCTTTTTCTCTCTCTTTCTTCCTCTGGCTCCACTCATTTGCTTTATTCACTAAGAGCTCTGTGGCACACTAAAAATGAGCTCATGAAGCAGCTCTCGAGACAGAGCCTTTGAAAAACGGTTCAAAAAATTGGCATTAACAGCAACACCATTATGCTACACTCCATCAAAAGCAAATTGACAATTTATAGAGTTTACAAAGTCACAATTTAAGGAAGTGGAGCCGGGCTGGGCGCTGTGTGGCTCCTCTGTGTTGTGTTATTAGACTAACTGTGCCGCGTTTGCTCTGCTGCTGGGAATGACATGAGCTGTGGGGATAACGCCGGCCACCCCTGAGGCGGCCCTCTGAAGCGCTTCAGATTATCCACACGCTTACTCACATACAAAATGGCATGCTTACTGTAGATTATGTACATGCTCTCTCGCTGCTTGCTCAGCCGACAATGCCAACCTATATTGATGGACCATGTATCCTCGTACTAAAGGTCTAATCAGGCTAACAGGCATGATGGTCCATCAAACAGGCCTTTTCGAGAAATTGTGGCCACTTGTTTTTGCCGCTAGATACTCTGATCTAAATATCTTAGCGACTGTTTCTGAATCTAAACGCCGCTAATGCGTCTGAGAATGCAGTTCAGCAAACCGAAACCATACCTGCTTTCAAACATGGCGTTCGACTCTGCTGTTGCAGCTGTTTTGAGATTATGGTTAATGAGTGGTCTGATTGGTTGTAGAATCGTCCAGTAGTATACATATGCATCTGATGGACACAGGTTAAGCCCGCCGTAAGGTAGTTTGGCCAGACTAAGCTCCTATGAGCTTTTAAGTCGCGGAAGCCAGGCTAGTGACTCATTGCGTTTGGTTTTCTCAGAAATAACACAATCGGTCTGTCAAGTGTGTTCGCTGCTTTTAAATTTAAAACAAGGGAAATTAAGTGTTTTTGATCTGGTGCTATGAAGCTCTGATTTCACAATTAAGATTTGTTTACATCGCAATTTAAAAAAAAAAACATTAGTTTAAGACCTTAAGAGACGAAAGATGTGCAAAATTATTGATGTCAAACCTCAGTATCACTATAGGAGTCGGCAGAGCACGTCTTAAGATCTTAAGCTGTGTCTTTTGAGAAATGTCTCCACTCCAAATCTTCTGGTTTTTTTTTTTTTTTTTTGTTTTAGTTTTTTTTTCTCAGGTGTGCTTCGAAATATGATCCTATTTCTGAGCAAACAATATAGCTTTATCGCCTCGGGCTGGTAATGGCATCCTGTTATATGAAGAAAATGGCATTGAGAAAGCTCAGCAGCAGGCAGGGATGATGCAGATCCTCAGGAAAGCGGGTGGGAAATTAGAAACTAGTATTGCTATGCTCCAGTCAAATGCACACAAATCTTCTTTCACACCTCTGAAGCTGATTACACATGCCTTTCATGTCACACTCGGTGCTTGGCTGTGAAATTACATTTAGGCAACAATGCAAAATCTTTATAAATGTACTTTATAAATCATCCTTTTCATGCTGCAGTTGTATTTCTAATGGATATCAAAATTATACAATTATAAAATAGTCATTTTATTTTAGTTTTACTTTTTGATTTTATTTTTATATGATTCCAAAGCTGAATATTTCTTTTCAACTAAATGATTCACTGAGTAGTGTATAACGAATCATTCAAATGAATGATTCAGTGGCAAAATCATAAAGATAGTATGATGCAACCAGCAGAAAGAGTAATTGAAAAATAACTAATGCACTGTGGCAGTGTTTCTGAAACAAATCTAATATAATGTAATATAATATATATATATCTGTGCTAATGTATAACAGTTTTGCTTAATTAGCAAACCAACCTTCCATCGAACTCATTTATTTATTTTTCTTGCTGTCACTTTTTAATTATTGGTTTCATCCTTGTTGCAGAAAGAGAACACATTGTTACCTTCTCCCTCTCTTTCCATCATTTCCTGAGTTCATCTGCAGAATGAGGTCAACGAGTGCTCAATCCACACAATCTACATGTTCACCCTACCCATGCAGCACTCGGTGGACCCATTATTACAAGGGTCGTATTTTCTTAACCCTGCACTTCAAGAGTTGTTTGACAACTGTGGGGAGCGGGCGGCACAAGCTGTTTAATCTTTTTGCCGTTATTCCACACATGTAGTATAATATGCTCCATTTTCGTTGACATCCCCGGATCTGAATGTAAAGACATTGCCAATCAAAACTGTGCCACTTTAAGATAACGTCATCCTTTGAGGAATAATTAAAATCTTTCCAAGATGAGGCAGTGAAAATAAATTAGGACTGTCTTGTCATCCGTCCATCACTTAAGTCTCTCAGGGGCCAGTTCACATAACAGTGCTGCTGTTACACCACACATTTCATTGCAAAAGCCACTGTTTTATCAAGTTTAATGGTGGAGGTATTAAGGGATCCAACATATGGTTATGCAGAATAAGGCATTAATATGTATGGGTTGTTCAAGGGTATAATGCGTTATAATTATTCATAATGTGCGTTGTAATACATTAATACAATAGCATGCCATAAATAATTCTAACCAAATTTAAAATGCATTATCTAACAATGAACTGTGGTTACATTTATTGAAAGCATAATTTATGCATTAAAACTGTTTTTATAATGCATTATACATACAGGTTGTAAGTAAAGTATGTGCTTATAAAAAAGTACTAGAATATGCTAGTAAAATTTACGCTAATAAGCAGCTAGTTAATAGAGAGAATTGGTCCTTAAAATAATACTTAACATAAAGTTCAAACTTGGTAATAGATTCAAATTATTTAGATTATCAGATTTAAATTTACCCTAGACTACATAATTGGGTTGATTCATAAATCTTGTATTTGAGCCTCAACAGTGTCATATGCATTTTCTGTGATAATTGACTTTACCGAGGTATTTTTTTAAAGTCTTTTTGTTATTTCCATGTTGGTTATTTTTATTAGTTCTGTCATATATATAGCCTTTAGGTCTTTAACTTTTGTCTTTTTCTCTTTTGTTTTTGGTGAAAAATACTATTTCCATATGAATGTATAATTTATTTAATACAGGATTTGTATTTGTATTGTTCTTATAATGATTGAAAAAGAGAAAAAATAAAAATACAACTAGCAATAATTCTAACTATAGTAGTACTACTACTACTACTTTTGTTATTACAAATAGTAATAATAATAATAATAAAAAATAATTATCACTTGATTTTTTTAAAGATATTAATGTTTATAGTTCTTTTTACAGTACTAGCAAAAAAGTTTGCATCTCAAAATGGATGAAAATTTCTCATGAGTCAAAAGACCAAATGATCCAAATATTTCCATCCAAAAATGGTGGCATTTTATTAAATCTTGCAGAAAAACTGGACACAGTGTAGAAAAAGCTACCAGCCCATCGACTGACTAATAAACATTTATTGCAAAGACCACCCAATCAAGGACCTCCAGCATGAACCCCGTGTTTTTTTCACATAATCAATGCTGCTATTGAAAGCAGCTTTAATGAGTGACATTGAATAAAAAAAGACTTAATAAGAATTAATATATGACCCTGGACCACAAAACCAGTCATAAGGTAAAATTTTAAAAATGTATACATCATATGAAAGGTCAATAAATAAGCTTTTTTATTGATGCATTGTTTGTTAAGATAGGACGATATTTGGCTGAGATACATCTATTTGAAAATCTGGAATCGGATTTTTTAATATTGAGCAAATCACCTTTGAAGTTGTCCAAATGAATATCTTATCTATGCATTTTACTAATCAAAAATGACATTTTGATATGTTTACCATAGGAATTTTACATCTTCATGGAACTTGATCTTTACTTAATTTCCTAATGATTTTTGGCATAAAAAAATAATAATTTTGACCCATGCAATGTATTTTTGGATATTGCTACAAATAAACCCCAGCGACTTAAGACTGGTTTTGTGGTCCAGGGTCACATATGATGTTTGAAAATATTGATGTGGGTTTTGGTCAAAAAAAAACTTTGTTCATTTGTGCCATGTATACGTGTGTGAAGAGTTATCCACAGTTATCTTGTCTTTACTTTGCAGCACCAGTGTCTATTTAGTGTGTGAAATTGGCAATGTCAAGCCAAGCTTCCCAAAAATAGCAAAACAACTAAGTGAAACGTTTCTCCTCCCAACATATGCAGACTCACAACATGTTGTTTCCTACAGGCATCTTTCACACATGCACACAAAGACAGATGCCTCATATTACATCTGTATTCAGTCATGGGCTACCTTTCATTTAGCATTTATGGGGCTGCAGTAATTGGTTTGACATTGAAATGGGGATGGGAGAAATATGCCCACGTGATTGAGAAGGCTAATGAAAGCACGCTGCGTTCCTCGTACAGGCCTCCAATGGACTCATTCATAAAATGAGGAAAAGTTTGAACTCAGAATATGGATCAAAAAACCATTGTGTCCTTTGTGCCTCACCGGGTCAGTTAAAGCTGTGGAATTGTGGGATGCTGGAGAGAATAGCTCTAAAGCACATGGGGATTGAATTTGCTCAGCCAGATAGAAGTGGCTCGGTGCATCACTATGATTAGACAATGAGTTCATCAAGGCCAGAGCTGCATATATCAGATGGATCTCAAAGGAGTTGAAGAATCAGAAAAGCTCTTTTCTTTCCTTTTTGTCTCGTTACATTTTAATAAAGAACCTTATTAACTTTTGTTAACTCTGTCAGTCTGTAATATTGAGTTCAGAGCTCTCAAAATGTTTCATTGGTTTCTGTATTCAGTCTGTTCTGGTGCTTTAGGAATTATTTTTTTTAAACTGATGTTGTGTTTTTAATTAAAAAAATGTTAATTTTAAAGTTTATTACTGATGCACTAAAATGGCCTCCCCAATTTTTACAGCAGCAAACCTATATTTGTCAGATTTTATATGCTATATATGTTGTAACAGTTTTTATTTATTTTTTTTCAACAGGATGTAAAATCTACATTCTTCCAGTTCGGGGCCTCCATCCAGCAGGAGGCGCTGCTCATGCTCAACATCATGGAAGAGTACGACTGGCACGTCTTTTCCATAGTGACCAGCAAGTTCCCAGGCTACCAGGATTTCATTGCCATCCTGAAGACCACGGTCGACAACAGCTTTGTCGGTTGGGATCTCCAGCACACCATCACCCTGGACGCTGTAGACGGGGATTCCAGGACCCAGATCCAACTGAAGAAGGTGCAGTCTCCAGTCATTCTCTTGTACTGCTCCAAAGACGAGGCGGCTTACATCTTGGAGGAGGCCCGATCACTGGGTCTGACCGGGTTCGGCTACATCTGGATTGTGCCCAGCTTGACCACGGGCAACCCAGACATCACTCCAGATTCGTTCCCCTCTGGAATGATCTCTGTATCCTACGATGACTGGGACTACCCTCTTGAGGCACGGGTTCGAGATGGTCTTGGGATTATAACCACGGCAGCTGCAGCCATGTTGGAAGAGTTTGGGGACATCCCGGAGGCCAAAACCAGCTGCTATGGCCAAATGGAGAAAACCAAGCTGCCACCCAGCGCTTTGCACAAGTGAGTGAAGGATGAAAGTGGGGTTATTATCTGTGTGTCTGTGGTACGTTTGTACGTTTGTTTTCTGTCAACAGCCTGTCCATCTGCTTCCTGCACTTAAAAAAAGAACAAGAAACAAGAGGGCTTTTTATGTGGAAAAACTGTTTTTGATCAGTCAAGTGGAAAAAAGGAAAAGGTGGAAAGAACAACCCAAGACGTCTCTGTTAGAGATGTAGGGCATAGGGTGGGTGATATACCAATGCACACAATTACCAGCTAGAAATTTGTCAACCGGTAGAGATTTTTAGACTATTTCGGTTTCACACATAAAAATTGCATGTTTTTTTAAGAGATGCAGTTAAAAACTAAAAAGATTAAAATGATTTTAACAATAAGCAAAAGATAACTCATTACGCTACATGCATGTGCTGTTTGAGAGACTACTCTGTGAGAAGCATTTGAAGACGGTACTCACAGAGCACAGGAGAATTAATTAAATCATTTTAATATAGGCCATGAATGGTTAAATACGCTTTGCAAGTATTCTCATAAAAAGCAACATGGCTGCAGAACAGCTGAGAAAGAAAAAACAGTAAGAACTGTAACTGAAAGAACTGTAACAGTATATTGGTTATACTGTGTTATACTGTGATATGTATTGTTAGCGTGAAATAAAATTACTTATGATAAAGATATAAGATTTATATCTTCCACCCCTAATAGAGCGTTTGCAAAAGTAAGTCTCAGCTTTTTAATGTGTCTACTATATCCTTAGGTAGTCCATTAAATTCCAAGTGGTATCCAAAGATTTCAAACAATGTTTAATAATTACAATTTTAATTAAGACATCAATATAGTAAGTAAAGTAAAGCTATAATACCTTGTTTTGGGTGTGTAGTCTTTAGCCTACATGCGGGATTGCTACAATTTTGAAAAACATTTTAAAAAGGAACATCCTTGTAAAGGAAGCATTACTTTATTTTAAAACAAATAAAAAAGAAAACAAAATGGACTTTGAAATGGTGTCTTTCCACAATTTAAACACAGGCTATGAGACGTGATTAAAGAATCAAAGCTTTTTTTGTTTGAAAACTGCGAATATCTTTTATTTCAAATTAAGTCACAAAAGTGAGTGAGGGAGCAGAATTGGCTTATTGTGTGTGTCTCTGTTGGTTTTTTGTCCATCTTGTTCAAGTGGAAACAAGAGGGCTATTTATGTGAGCAGATATAGTTTTTGGTCAGTCAGGTGGAAAAAGGAAAATAGGGGGTGGAAAAAAGCAACCCAAGAGGTCTGTATGAGACAGGCATGGGTTGGGCATATGCAAAATTTATTGTTACATTCTGCTAATATATTTCTCAGCGTGAGCTGTGTTCTCGAGTAAGCTAATGGTTGAATATGGTCAGGGGCAGACAGGGAACACTAAGGGAGTTGCAGCGCTGCTCAGACACCCAGAGGTGCGTGCTGCTGCACTTCTCAAACTGTCCCGGGACGACGCAGTCTGCAGCATAATGCAGTGCTCCTGTCCATTTAATGAATAATGTTTTACACAGGGCAGAACAACTTTACTAATGCGTTTGGAGAGCTCTCCAGATATGAAGTGCTTTTGATGAGCCCGAGTGCTTTTGTCCCTTTAGCTCCTGAGTTGGAGCCGACTGCAGCACACCGCTTGCATGCCCATATGCCTCTGTGGTACCTGCCAGTGCTGAGCAGACATGCTGAATTGCCCCATTTGCAGTGAAGCGGTGTTGCCTGAGATACACGTTCACACTGGTGTCTGGGGTACATTAATCCTGATAGTCTCAGCACAGATGGTCAAAGGCTTGGCTAGAGATGGGCTCTACTTGAGCCAGCAGAGAAGAGGACCCATGCCCTGACTGCATGGGGTCTCTTTTGTATTCTAGACTTTTTAGGCACGCAGATCGTTACATGAAAGCTATGAGATTATTTGAAATATGGCTTGTTTTTTTGGATTGAAAAATTCTCACAAAATAGCCAAGTCAGTCTTTCTGTAAATATTGGATTTTTTTAATCTTAGATTTAGCCTCACTGCTTCATCGTTTTGAGTCAATTTGACTCAGAAACACATTTGGTGTTTTATGCACCAGCTGATACTACTACTATGTTTAATGTTCTAATGATTTATGATATGGAAATTATGGATAATTGAATGAATTAGAATTGTGGTAGAAATATAGAAGATAGAATGTCTTTAAATATAGAATTAATATTTTTAACAATAGGCTGTCATAACACCATTAAAGTTGGACTTGAAATATAATTTAGCAATTCTTGGCAGAGTTTTAACATGCAAAAACAATTAAGACACATATCTATTTATAGAATATGGTGAATATAATTGAGAAAATATTTAATATATATGGAAATATACAACAACTTTTTCCAGATTATAAGAAATTATAAGATTAAAAGATTATACAAAAAAAATTAAATATAAATATATAATTTGTGTAATGTTGAAATCATTATATATATATTTTTTTTAAATATTCAGAAAGGCCTTTACTATCTTGGATTAATTGAATGCATCCCTGTTAAACAAAATAATTTGTTTATTTCAGTTTCTAAATTTAGAATCATTTATACATTTGGATTTGAATTTTTTTGTACAATGCTTTTAATCATATAATTTCTTAGAATCTGCAAAAATCCTTTTGTTTTACAGAAAATTATAGACAATCCTATCCATATTTAAGCAGTGAGTATATGGAATGTATTTGGCACAGCATTTTTCTTTGGGGTGAAAAAAAAACTGGCAAGTGAACCTCTGTCTGCATTTCATGCTCTTGTTAAAATTGAATGTCAGAAGCCTGGGTAAAATATGCGGTCCCCAAGCAAAATTTTCCTTTATGACAGATTTAAGACTGTCATCTGAAGTGCTGTGAAAAGCGGACCTTAGCAAAATTTAGCCTTCATATATCAGTGACGAATACCGAAATTACCTGTCAACAGGGGAGAGGCACAGTGAGTCCAGTGTGCCTCCTCCTCTGTGTTGGGGACCAAGGGTAGCTGTCAGCTGTGCTCTCTGGAACCATACATTTCTGAAATAAAGGGCACTTTAAACACTCCCATTGAAACAGGAGCCAATCAGGAGACCACCCACAACAAAACACCATTTCACAGAGGGCAATGCCACAGGAGTCACCGCTATTACTTTGAACTTTCACAGGCAAAATTAAATATGACTTATGGCAGGTGTTATGCTGAGGGCAACAGGTCATTCTGTCCTGGGGAGGGTTAGCAGTGATGTCACTGGCGCCTTACCCTTAAAAGGCCCGAGCCATAGCCCCTCATCAAAGCCTTTGCAGCTTGGAGTGATGGGAAATAAGAGCTCCTGTAGAAATAATACTTTTATATGGCCATCACAGCGCATTAAAGAGAGTTAAGTTGGCAGGCAGCAGCACAATGGGTAGCATTATGAAGTGCTGGGTTTAAATAACTGTCTAGAGCCTCTGCTGTCCTCACAATAGTGAAGAAAACAAAGAGTGGCCCAGACCTCAGAAAACTAGTCAAAACCCTCTTTGGTCATTTCGATAAATCTCTCTGGTCCATGTGATAAATCCCACCTCTTGTGTTTGTACTAGTTCTGCGTTCGGGAATCAGTTCGTATGTACAACATAACAGCATTAATGAAAAGGCTAATTTAACAAGTAAACAACTCTTAGATATAACCAGGGAGTGGGAGTTTTTAGTGAGTAATCATCTTGGTGAAATTTAAAGTAAATCTCTGTGTCTGTGACCAATTTTTACCAAGCTTTGATGAGTGATTATCTGAAGGAAAAAATAAATCAATAAAAGTTAACTATTAAAAATAATAAGCTAAACATAAGTTCACAAAAATGTATTCTTTAAATCGATACTACTTTGAGTTATTGTTTTGGAATAAATATAAAACGCTTAAAAACACTAACTTAATGAGATTTATGCTTACTGGAACTAATATTTATTTAACCAAGAAAATTTAATGTGACATTTATATATGTAAACATTTATAAATTTTTAGACAGATATTTCTCTAGTTATTGTATCTTATTAGCGTAATGTATCGTATCATATTGTATCGCATTTTATCATATCGTATAGTATCGTATCGTATCGTATCATATCACATCATATCATATGATAGATCATATATCATATATCATATTGTATCGAATCACATATCGTATCGTATTGTATTGTATCATGTGGTATCACATCATATAATGCGTTATATTACATTGTATTATTTTAAAAAATAATAAACATTTGATTATACATATTTAACTAAAGCTAATCCTATATATATATATATATATATATACAGTATATGTGTGTTTATATTTTCCAGTTTTTTCCAAATATTTGTATGTAAATTTTTCAAAGTGACAGTTTTTTCTTAAAATGAAGTATTTATTTATTTATAATTTTCCTACAGAACCCCTTTCAGCACTTTAGCAATCCCTGGATCACAGTTTGAAAAAAAACCCTTGGCTTACAGTACCTTTAAATACACACACACTTGCTAGAGAGATGGTTAATGGTTATTAGACTCTTACATCTGTTCTTGAGTGTACAGTAAAATAAAGGCACTCACACAGAACATACAAACTGCTTCACTGAATGTGGTGGAATGATCTGATCAAGGGTGAGAGTATGCAGAGAAAATCAACAAGAAGATGGTTGTTATCTTCACTCAATATTCATGTGGTCTAGAATAATTTTTTTTTTATGCAAGCATTTCAATAGGTAGCATGTTTGGGTCATGTTTTTATTTTAAAACCTTTGCCTGGAAGGACTTTAATTGACCTGAATGCGTACTCAAGGGAGAGGAGAGAGATCAAACACACACAGACCCACCAGTCAGAGCCTTCTCCTCACACGTGCCATCAGGAGCATATTTTCTCCTACATGGCTCGCCGTGCCCCACTTTGTATCAGATGCTCTTAGTAGCGCAGGTTTATGCATGCACTCATTCTGCCATTCCCTGAGTCTGAGCCCCAGGTGAGAAGACCTCCACAGTCCCAGCTGTCCCAGTATTGTCGTGCAGATGCGATGGTCTCTCATGACATTGATTGAGCACTGCACAAATACCCGTGTCAGAAAAATGATTGGATTTGTTTGTGTATCGCGTCCAGAGTTATTACCCAAGGAAGAGTTGATTTCATTTACACGTCCGTCATGCCAGTGGGTTCGGATCGAGACGTGCAGACTCACAAATTAACTAACTTCATGTAGGAACATTTTCTTGCTTCTCTAATGACTGAAAAATTCTATATGTCGCATAGGGAACATCTTGCCTGCCCTCATTAGTGTCAACCCCGTTACTATAAATGCCTAACAAGGTTATATTCAACCGAACTCGGTCGGTTGCAGTGCAGCTGCTTGCTTCAGTTTGACCACATATAAAGTACTGTGAACATTTTCAGGCTAGTTGAACCACCCACCTATTTTAATCTGGATGATCCCAGATCAGCTGTGCAGTTCTTTCGGGCACACCTGCTGTAATGAGGACTCTGATGAAGGATTCGCAGTGAGCAAGCATGGGTCATGGTTGTTATGGGCTTTAATTAGGGAGAAGTGAGCTGGGGTATATGTCCTTGAACCACAGGGTGGCTGTGACATTGTGGAGAGGGTCAAGCAAGGTCTGTTTGGGTCGGCTCTGTTTGTTGTGCTGGTGTAGTCCGGGGCATTGTCATTTTTTTCTTTGCCAATCCTGGCTTACTGGCTTTTCTAGAAAGAAAATTTCCACAAAAAAAAGTATTTATTTATTTATTTTTCACATATAATGCATTTGTTAGTCTGTTAGCCTTATATTTTTCTTTTCCTTTTTTTCACATCTTTGACAATTTCATATCAATGCATTTTCTTATTTTGTGTCTCACAGGGGGAAAAAAGTTATTTAACTTAATGAAACATGAAGGTGTTAAATGGTGGCAAAAATTTGATTTAAAGAAATAAATGATCTGCAAAAGATATGAACTGATACAATTTACAGTCATTTAAACGTACCTTATTTTTAGGGATGTAATATATTTTATATAGAAATGTAGGAACATACCATTTCAGTTATCAGCTATTTTTTATTTGTTTATTATCAGTATCGGTTGATATTGGAGCCATATACTGTATCCTAAAATAATAATTAAAAAAAAGAAAATAGAAAATTTGACCATATTGGTGCATACTTTTTTATCATCAAAGGTATGTGCAGTATATTTGGGAAGTTTTTACTTGTCCACTTGGTTCAAAAAATGTAAAACATGTCCAGAGGCAATTTAAGATCAATGTTGACACATTTTCCATATGCAAATCTTTTCCTTTCATTCAGCTCTCCTTCTCCCTCAACGCATATTTTTACTCTGTTTGTCCGTGTGGCTTGTCCAGTCCGAAAACCACAAGTCTAGCAGTGACAAAACATGCTAAGCTAATGAGCACAACTCCTGCCATCCTGCTGAGAACCTAAAGCTCTATTGACACACTGTGTCCAGTGTCTGCTTTCCTCAGTAATTGGTAAAAGGTGCTCTGCAGGTGTGCCCAGTGTAGTGATTCACAGTTCACAGTCTTAGTGGCAGCAAAGGGAACTGGGTGAGGTGTAAAATATGAAAGCAGGGTTAAAATGAATAAGGGAGCCCAGTGTGAATGGAAACATGTCTTGTAGTGGAGGAGAGCAGAGCTTATCGATTCTCTCCCTCTCCCGCAGTCTGATGTAATTGGATTCAGCGATATATCTAGGGTGAGTGGGCCTTCGCTTCGCCCCCTAAATGGGACCCCAATCAATTCAACAAGCTGCACTGCCATTCAGTCACTACGCCCACTAAGACCTGTTTCATAAATCGATCATCGTGCCACACTTCTAGCTCTGCTTACCAGGCAGTACTGCGGCAAGAAGCTTATAACGCCAGGCCAGACCCGTGCCGCAGGGTTTGTTAAAATGACCGGGTCGTAATTACTGAGGAAGATGGCCAGTCTGATGTGTTTGTGTCAGCCGGTGTGTTACCACTCGGGTCTCTGAGGGAGGCCTGACGACACGGTGTGAAAAGTGGGAAGGCAACACAACATGTTCCTCACTTTATCGCTTTTAAACTGATATGACAGGAACACAGTGGCATTGTGAAAAGAGAAAGATCCAGACTCTATTCACTTGGGTTTTGCTTTCCACAAAAAATGCCCATCTGGTTTTAACAACTCCCTTTGTGTTGTGAGGAAAAAAATATTTAGACCAAAGGTTTTTAAAGGTTTATTTTTGCCAGTAACTTCAAATTACAAAATATATGGTAAAAATAAAATAAATAAATAAATACAAATACACTTAAAATGCCCGGGCCCCAATTAATTTGAAGGTTGTTTTTTTTATTTGAAAGATTTTAGAAGTTGTTAATTATAATTTTATTCAACTTGAAAATAAATGTTTAAGCAATTATAGTAAAAGTCAATATAAATAAAAATAAAATTTTTAAAGATTTTTTTTTTTTAAATCCTTACAGATAAAAGTTCATAACAATATGATAATAATCATCATCATAATTTCCAGCTTTTTTAGTTATGGCAATGTAACCAAACACAAAAGTTAACATGTTAACTTTCACAAAAAAAAAAAAAAAAAAAAAAAAAAATATATATATATATATATATATATATATATATTTAAAAATTTTTTTTGGACCC